>VXAB01001184.1:60953-125308 GCA_013399175.1 Odontophorus gujanensis
TTTAGAGGAGTTTCTCTTTTCTTCATAGTTTCAGTAGTTACATATACTGTGGAACCAATCTCCATAGCACTCTGGGACTTGAGAAGCTGCAGATATTTGGACTCTGAAATGATAGATTATCTCCAAAAGGTAGAAGACTAGGTCACTTGATAAGGTCCCCACTCTATGTGTTAGCACATAGAGAAGTACTGCCTTGTTGGCTTCATCTACATCCATAATCAAAATTTCTACTGCAAAAAAAGTTAAGAATTATAGTTCTGTTTTTACCAATTCCCATATCTGCCATGCTGTTGAGGAGTTACCACAAGAATCTCTAACTGATAACCCTGCTAGCAACCATGAGAATCCACAAAGATTTAACGTGATATATTATACTCAACTGTTAGGGGACAAAAACCACAAGTGCCCTCTATTTTCCACTATCACTTTCCTGTATCTTGATAGGAGAAGTCTTCCAGCCACAACTGAAAAATGGTTTGGTCTCTGTTTTGCTTGTTGGAGCCACATATCTACGTGGCAGGGCAGACAATAACCGTTTATAGAGAAATCACATGCTACTGTGTTCAACGGCTTTACAGCCATTCCAAAGCACCCAGCCCAAATTATGGAGACCCTCTGAAAAGCAGGAAATATTTAAATCGTGGGTCTGATTCATTTAAGCATCGGTTTGCTCTCTGTGCAATAGAAACATTGAAGTTAACAAGTGTGGAGTGAAGGCAACCTTCACTCTCTTCTCTTGCACAGTTACATAATGATGAAATTTTATGATGAAATTGCACTATACAATGTATGGTGCAATCAAGTAATGAAAGATTCTAGTGGAACGAAAAACACAAGGAGGAAGAGATAGGTTGCTATGGGAACCATCCATCCGAATTCACTGACTTCTGTGTAACTAAAATCTGAAATTTTATGTTCCATTAATGTGGAATTCTTAGATTTTTACATTTAATAATGAACATAAACTAGTATGCTGGTACTAATGCACTTTAATTGCATGTTTAGGAGAAATAGATAAAACATTATTATACTTTCTGTTATCTAACAAGCTTGTAACAACAACAACAAAAAAGTATACCAGTAAAAAAGAAAAATGGAACACTTCTTACCTCTTTTGTATAAATCATTAAATGCTTTTGTGGTTTATATCTTTTTTTTTTTTTTTTCTTTTAATAAGCTACAGGGCTTATGTAACAGCTGAACTTCTAGAACCACATGTTAACCTTTTTGTTACTATCTTATTTTCAGCTAAGTTTCAAAGAAAAAAAATTTCCATTGTCTGGTTCTGCACGTCTTTCTTCTTGAAATGAATACACATAAGTGTGTTTTTCACAACAATACATCGACCCTCTGCTTGGATTTGACTCTCATTTTCACATGCCAAGTAATTATTCTCTCCTCCTTCAAGTACCTTCTCTCATCACACCTCTTGTGAAACCAAACAATGCTGATACCCTTTGCCAGCAGCATCTGCTTCTCTTCGCTTTTGGATAATCAACCAGCATGTTATGAGTGTCTGTATGTATACACTGCAAGATCCTCACGATATGAGATTTCCACCAGCTTACAAAGTTCAGCCTATTCTTTTCTACTCATGCTCTTGATGCATGACAAGACATATATCTGGTACAGTAATTTTTAGTACAGGTACAAAACCAAGTTAATGAACAGCCTTCTGAGAGAGTGCTGGGATAGTGGGGTGTTTTCTTCTCTTTCCACTAGCTGTACTATATGACTAGAGTATCAGGAAGCTTGGCAAGGAGGTGCAGCTGGTGCAGCCCAAGACAGGGGGCATACATAACCCTCTGAATGTGTGTTTGTCAGCTTTTATCTTGCACCACGTCCTTCCACAGGGCATCTCCTGCATCCACAGGAGCTTGCACACCTTGTCTTCTGGGCTACCCCCATGGGGAGGTTGGAGATGGTGAGAAGGCAGGGGCTTACTCCCTAAAACAAGGCAAGCACAACACTTGTCTTTCAACATCCCTCAGGCTTATCCTCATCTGTCATCGCAGAACAAGTGGTCTGAAGGCCCCACAAATTCTGCAAGCAGATGAGGTAGGATTCTTGAGCTAACCCTCAGTGAAATAGATCTTGTTTCCCTGGCTCTGACAGCAGAGATAGGTCCAGGCAGAGGCAGGAGAGGGCATGCACTGTGTAAGTGGCAGCAACGCCACACATCTTCACCACCCACACCTGCCAGCACACCATCTGGTCTCAGCCCCAGCACTTTCACCCACACTGCTGCTGCACTTCCAGCCCTTGTGTAGTCACAGCCTGCATGAATACAGGTACACTGGACAGGTCTGTACACAAATATGCCTGTATATATATTTATACATGTATTTATACACATGTATACACACCTGCTACTGTATCATGTTTCAGCACCTTCTCACTCAAAGTTAGAAGGAATTTTTGCAAGTCTTTGCAGTTGAGTATTTAGCTTCCATTAGCAGCGATGCAGTACAGGAGCA
Organism: Odontophorus gujanensis; assembly: GCA_013399175.1. Lineage (NCBI taxonomy): Eukaryota > Metazoa > Chordata > Aves > Galliformes > Odontophoridae > Odontophorus > Odontophorus gujanensis. Next base: position 63,431 of record VXAB01001184.1, read on the forward strand.
GCCCAAGAGGTAAAACAAGAGATGTGCTTTTATGAATGAAACTGGAACTTCCTAAACAATAATTCCATGTGCAAGATTAGTTAGAAGTGATAGGATTAGTGGTATAAATACAATGTCAACCTAGTTATGACTACACTTGATATAATCATCCCTACAAATATATAAGATTAAAATGACTTACTTAAAAATAAATAAATAAATATCCTTTTAAATCTTAGTAAGAATTTACTGCACTGTTAAATAATGCCCTTTCACTGAAGTTTAGAGTTAAAGCTAAATTTGTGTGCAGCTCCGCTGTGTTAAAAACACAGAACTTTCCACTGACTTGACTGTTAGTGCTTCATGCTCAAAATCAGCAGATTATTTATCTAGATTGGAGGTATTCTCAGGATACTTTTGCCTAAGGATAGAATAATTATTGCTTCTCCTTGAGCAGCCCCACAACTATAACCTTGGAATGGGTTTCCCAAGGCCTTTTGCAGGCCCTCTGTTCAACTAGAGGAAACAGAGAAGACGTAGACTTGGGCAGAAAGTTTCAGCCTGCTCTTGCCAACACTCTTCCTGCACATTGCTCTGCCCATACACATATGCCTTGGTCTTAGCAGTGCAACTGACTGTTTGACAAGGATCAGTATTTGTGGGCGACTACATGAAGACAGTGCATCTGCATTCCATCTCCCTGCAGTAGTTCACAGGGAGGAACATTGCCAGCCTGTAAGCAGACTGTCTACTATGGGTTACAGTGATGGGCCAAGGCCAGATGCATCTTTGACTTGCCTACTGCCCTGTAACCACAGCATGATATCAGTTCATTAGGTCTTTCATAGAGTGGTCCAAGTGTATGAAGATGGGCAGATTTTCCTTAAATTTTGTTAATCATGTTCAAAATAGAAGAATATACTGTGAGATACAGAATATTTGATGTGTACCAGGTTTTGCTGCCATACACAGAAAGCGTAAGAATGAGGAAATAAACTTTACAGTAGTTCAGCTGAGAATAATCTCAGCTTCTTTAGGGAATATGAGGCCACTTAAAAATAAACACTGTAATCATCAGCAGGTTGCTATTTCCCTCCTTTTTATGTTTGTCTATCTGTAATCCTTCTCCACTGACTTCATTCCTTCCAGATGGAGCACAGCCCTCAACATTTTCATTTCTGTCTAATTTAGTCAGACATGTATACAAATACAAGGCTGAAGTCAGATCTCATTTACACTGGTGTAAATCTGTGGCTGGAACAGCTGTAAAGACACCAGCTGAGTTATTCTAGATGTACAGTGGTGTTACTAAGTCTATTACATCAGTGTTACTATCTCTTCAAATATACAGTATTTTAAGTATGCAGGGCTTAGTATAAATGGCTGTGGAAAACATTAACTATTTCAAGGACAGTTGGTGTTTTTCTGTGATATAAATGGGAACATTTAATACTAAATGCCATATTCAAAATACTTGAGAAGAAAGATAAACAAAGTAACACATATTTTACAGAATCTTATCACAAAAAATTATTACAGGAAAAATGGCAGCTGATTGGAAATATACCTGTGCTATGTATTTTGATCTAAGATATCCTAAGGAGATTCTGAAATAGTATGTGTAAGGACTGGTTCACATATCATCAAAATGAAGCCACCTTGGGATGAACGTATTGTCAGCTTGTGACAGCTAGACTAAGAGATAAAGTTTCCAGGAGAAGAAATGATATATATCTCTGACAAATAAAGCTGTAACAAAAGATATAATTTACATGATACAGAATATTCCCACAGTCATTGGGGCAAACACCTCCACTGTTAATTATGAGGCCAGGTAATCTTTGATGTCCACAACCTTTTGCTTTTCCATTTCATATGAAACAGAGCTCCTCCAGTAGCACTGAGCTGGGGCAGTACTGACTCAGCAGTGAAAATGCCACCCACTGAGGCAAGAACACCACTTCCCCAGCGCCTGGGTTTTCTCTGGAGGTCTCCCATAAAAAGCTTGAATGTATCAATGTTCAGAACAGAGAAGGCTTTTTTTGTTGTTGTTGTTTTTCATTTTGTTTTTTATCCTTCCCAGAATTTGAACATTTATTTTACAGCAGATCAAATTACAAGGTATTACAAAAAAGCCCTACCAATATGACAGTGAGCAAATGTTGCTGAATAGCTGTTCCTTTTAAAGGCAAAGAACAACCCCTTTTATTTTTATAGTACCATTATTGTTTTATCTATTGGTAAAAATGCCTAAATCAATATATATATATTTTTAAATGGTGAATTATAATAGTGGTTAGATCTCTGAAACTCTAGACTTCTGCTCCTTTGCAGGATGGAAGTCTTAAATAGCAACAAAGCAATAACAATATTCCGCTGATAAAGTCAAGTTTTCACCAAGGAGAAAGGGAAGAAAGTCCCCCCACTAAGCTCAGAGTGAATGCATTTGAGAAGAAAAATTGGCCCATGATTTTAACTGTGAAAACAGATGATTCAAATGATGCAGAATTTTGCATTTGATTTAAGATGCCTTTTTTTTTTTTAACTTTCTGTTAGACCAAGAAACTATATGTTATTTACTAAAAACATTTGCGCAGCTTGTATCTATAATTAAACAGTTGCTAAAATCTAGACTATGATATACATTTTTCTATTTTGTAAAGTATCATCTGCTTGTAAGGAAAGAAGGGTCTGTTTTCCCATGGAATATCCTACAGGAATCACAAGATTCTGATAGCAGTTTTTCAAGTTGAAAGCTGCAGATATCAGAACTACATAGTAAACAAAGAAGGATTGAGAGAGTAAAGTCAGAAGCTCTGTCAGGAGGGGCTGGATGAAATTTCCAGATTGTAGGATTATCCCAGAAAGCTGGTCCTTCTACTAGCTCCTCTTTCCTTGGAAGTCTAATCATACTGCTCTTATCGCTCTGCTTTTCCCTTGAGAGGAGTAAACACTTCTCTAAAAGAAAAGAATCAGAAATGACAGATTTAGCAAAAACTGGTCAGATTTTTGGCAGATCCTGCAGAATTAAGGAAGTTTTCAAGGCAAGTGAGTTCTAAATTTCCATTACTGCAAATTGTGCTGTTGTGGAGGCAGAAGAGGCAAAGTGTCTTTGCATGGGATTACCAACAGTCAAGCTGCTTGTACATATCTCAAGAGTCTGAAGTTTAGCTCCCATTTCTGTTGCAAACTTCCTGGATGGAGTTTATTAATTCACTTTTTCTCCTACTATAAAAGGATGCATGATGTAACTAACAACGTAATTGAGGTGCTGTAAGAACAAATTCATGAAAAAAAAACAAAAAACAAAAAACAAAAAACCACAAGCTAACTACAATGCGTTCACAAAGGACTCTGAATTTACTATAGTGAGACAGACCCCACAAACCTCCCGTAGCTTTGTTGAGCAGAGTCTAAGTTAAACTAACACTACAACAGTCATTTTCAGCACTCTGCAAAGGAAAAAGACTTGAGAAATGTAGCAGTTTCCAGTATTATCACTGCTTGAGGAAGTAGAATTGGTAAAGGCAGAGTCAAGTCAGAAAAGTCTGACCAGAAATGTGGATATGACAGCAAAGTTTGCAGAGATACTAGAAAAATCATGGCCAAGGGGGTAAAATAGACAAAGAAGAAAGGAACACCAAATACTCAAACCCAAAACCAACGCAGAAAAACCTTCATTCAGAAACTGACCATCTTTGTGAAAATTTCAGCTTTCTCTAGAAGCAGTTTAAACATATTTAAACTCTTAAGGTTTTCATTGTAAAACTGCATTTCTTTTTTTGGACAAAATTATAGTTTTGTAAGGAAGAATTGGTACATTGGTTAACCAAAGCACTACTGTCTGAAATCTTCAAACCTTTAATCAGATTGTATTCCCACACAGAGAATTCTGTGGGCTACAAAAGATGCTTCTACTGGAGTCCACTTATTTTGCTGGAGAAATGGACAAACAGAGCAAGATGTCAGTTTGTTTCCCTTCTTCCACGACTTGACAGAGGTAGGAATGAACATCACTGCCATGTGAGTGACTCGTACTGTGTCAGTGAAGCCTTCTTTGAGGCCTCCAGCAGACCAGCTTTGGTGGTGGCTGCCACCACTGCAGGGTCAGTTCTCTTGCAGCACTGCCCTGCAACCTGAGATTGCTTACCCGAAACTTGTGTGGTGGAGGTGTAGCAGCAGAGGGGTGGGCATGCATTCCCCTCCTCTGAGTCTGCTGAGGAGCTGCTAACCTCCCATGGAGAAAGGCAGTGAACAACTGAGTGGTACTAACACCATCACAGCTCATTCCTCAGACAGTCTCAGTCAGCGTCTCAAAAAAAAACCCAAACAGGTTACATAGAAAAAAAGAAAGCTTTTCTCACGGAAATTTAATTTTTTTTTTTTTTTTTGTAATTGAAACCCCAAAGCAGTCTTAAGGAATGAATTTGCTTTAAAGAACCTACTTTGTAATTCATCAATTCACAGATAGTGTTTTGAGGTCTATGTTCCTGAGAAAAAAATTAATCTTTGTCAATTTCAGACAAACTGAGAAAAATGTTAAGAAGTGAAAAATGTTTGGACCAATTTTTTTTATTATTATTATTTTTAGCATGCTTAGTTTGCATACAAGGAAGAACCCTACATAACAAAGAACACAGGTTTCAGCTCTCTGCACTTCTATTCTGCACATAGAATTAACTTCACAGCAACCTGACCACAAGTTTAGGAATGCTGGATGTCTGGATCAATTACAGACTTGTTGTGTCTGCCTTTGTCTTTAGAGTGAACCCACTGTCCTGACAGATGGAACAATAGTATTTCCTATCGACAATATTGCAGCAAGAAACACAAGCTTGTTAAATTATTCCATTATTATATCTATTTTCTAAGCCATCTGCTGCTATAAGCTTGCTACCACAGCACCCCGATCGCTTTCCTCAATTCCGCGGAGCATTTACAATGCAACAAAATGATTAAGAAGAGAGTTAAAATGTTCCACATGGAATTATACACAGTTAAAATAACCACACTGTCTCTAAAATTTGCTTCATATTTTAACTTTGAAATCAACCAAATGCTGACTGCACCAAAGAAATCAGACTGTGGCAAGACTGAAGATGAACTTACCTCAAAATATAAATGGCTCTGACTCTTACTATAGAAATATCAAAATCAAGAATCTGCAAGCAGATCTGACTGATTTCAAGAAGCCCAGACTTTCACACAGCACTTAGAGCAGTAAAAGGGACAAAAAAGTATCCAAAAGGGACAAAATTTCAGTGAAAACCAGGACTGCTATAGGATCCTTTCCAGGAAGAGGCCAGTTGGCATGAAATAAACAGGCATATAAGAACTTCTCTGTTGCAGAAGTGAACAATTTTGTTCCTAGTCTCTGCAGTTTCACAGTCCTGAGGGTTGTATGCAGTTTCTCAACAACATGAGACTTTGAAATAAACTACACTGAAGCCTACTCACAGTGTTTCCAAAGCTTGGCAGGGTTCTTGTTTCTGCCTGGGGTATACCAGATCACAAAACCCTGCAATACAATAGCAGTAGTGGGAATGGATGAGTTTTTCATTCGTGCTACTGAATTGGTCACAGAGATCAGGGAGAAGCTTAACTTAACTGCAGAATGTTTGGTCAGCTCTTTTGCTCCATCACTGACAGTGAAAGAAGAGGTGGAAACAACATTTCTTCTATAAAAATGACTGTACAGAGGAACTCTCAGACTCCTTAATGGGATGGGAATTAAAAATTTATTCTGTATGAGAGCGAGGTTTCTCTAAGTTTTGAGGACTCAAGGACTCACCTAAGTACAGACTACAGCATAAAAAAGCCTGCTCAGCTTCAGCTGTGAAATCCTCATAGGCATTGCCATCAAGGAAATTTTACTCTAGAAAACAAGCTACTTCCTATCTATCAATTCTATGATTCTATGTAGCTCAACTCAGAATAGTCAAATGTAGGGGTCCCAACAGTTCAAACATTGGGCTAATGAAGACAATTAAGCAGAATCTCCCATACCTGCCAATATTTGAAAGCTATAAATGAAGACGACTAGGGGACAGAGAAATAAGAGCACACCTTCTTAAGGCTCAATTGTGAAATCAGTATTTTTTAAAGCGACAGGATAGAAAACTAGTTGACAATGAGTCTTCTCTTTTAGCCACACTGCTTTGATGTGCGCCCAAGAGCTTACATTGGAGCCATAAAAAGCAGTCCACACCCTGCTGTAATTCCCTTGCTGCAAGAAATGGCCTTGTGGCAGGAAAGGGCCATGGAACAGGTCCAGTAAGGGATTTAGGGACATAGAAAGCTCAGTTTGGCAATACTTGATATTTAGGCACCTGACCTCCAAAGTGGCACTCAAACTGTTAGGATATGAGGCCTCCTATACAGGGCACAGAAAGAGCTTGGTATTGTAGAACAGAATCCAAGCCTGGCAGCAGGTGGTTGATGTGTGAGACAGATCCAGACCAAGCAAACACAGAAATCCTACCCCTGATTCGAAGTTAACTGTGCTTACCAGAGCTTGCAGACACCTCTACCCATGACCTATGGGGGTATTCAGGCATTCATTAAATGCTTGTCAAGGATACTTCCTTTGTAGAGGAGAGTTTCTGGATTTTCTGGGGGGAAAAGCTTTCCATTTTGGTCTAGACTGGGTTTACCCAAAGGGAGCATAGTACAGGCCCCCATGTACCTTCAACATCAAATGACAAGGTCTCTCATAAAGTTGCTTCAAGTTAGGCTTGTGGTTAATAATCTTAGTTGCCATACTTTAAGGCTTATGTTTAGTCACTTCTGTGAAACACTTTAAGATATAGGTTGGAAAGAATGAAGCATAATTATGATTTTTTCATCCTAGAGTTAAACAATATATATGGATTGTAGGAAAATTTACTTTTGAGAAGAAAAGCTTCTTTTCAGTAGGTTACAAAAATACAGATTAAATGCTAAAGTGCACATTTACAGCTGCTGGAGACAAAAGTGTAAAGCTTCTATTTTATTGGTAATTGTTTGAACATGCTAGAAGTATGTAATAACCAAGCCTTGGATTATAACTGTGAAAGAATAAATTACGTGTTTTTATGTTTGGTCATGTTATAGCTACGATTCTTTTGTAGTAAGCTAAATATACTTTAAACAACATATGCTCCATTAGGAATTGCTTCCTTGTCAAGATTTTCATCTATTTGAATCAATCTATAGCAGTTGTGAGTTGTTTAAAATACTCTTATTGACTCTTCTATAATTTGCTTTCTTTGAACAGCCTGTGTGCTGTAACATTTGATCAAAGAAATAAACGTATACTTTAACAACCCAAAGTAAAGTGCATGCTCATTTCTATAACAGTGCACTATAAAATGTAATTATAGTTGTCTATAGATCACACAGGATGATATAAATAATGGGTTTGAGATTTTTTTTTCTAATGCAAGCCTATTCAATATAACATAATTTTTTTCCCTTTAACACCACTTCCTATCATGGAAAAGCGTTAATACAGTTAATTAAAGTTTAGATCACAGATTATGCAACTTCTTTTAATAGCGTATTTACTCCCTCATTAACTGGTAATTGTATGCAAAAGTGCCCACAGCAGTATTAACTAAGGAAGACACAATAATGTAAAGTTGTGAATTTATAAACTACAGCATAAAGAAAATGCTGATTGAAAATCTGTTTTAAATGTTTTTTTTAATTTTATTTATTTTTTTTTTAATTTTGTTCAAGGAACAATGGCTGCTTCAGATTTAGCTACCACGGAGAGCTTAGCAGTTCTGGCCTATCAACACAAATTCACAGCTGACCGCTAGCCTTGTGAATATTAAAAATGCAGAGCAATAAAGCTTAGGTATTTGAGGTTTTGTAGCCCTGCAAATTTGGTGATTTACATTAATTTCAATTGTCTTTTACACAAACAAACACATAGAGGACTCCTTGAATTCAGGGCAAATGGAACCCAATCAATACTAGCTACATAATAGATAAGGACGAATGCAAATATTATAGTACACAAGTAAATAATTAATTTATACCTTCTTACTGTAACAAAGGGAGAAAAGTCAGCATATTTTGAAGTTTAACAGAACTTTTGCCAGAGCTGTGAAAACACTGGGAAGATATCTCGAGAACAAACAGTGCTACCTGTGTGCAACCCAGGGGAGAAGAGGCATGGAGGAATTTTGATTCGTGCAACATGGAAGGATAAGGAAAGCAGAGCTTTTAACATGCCAGCTCCCTTGAAGGTGAGGTAGCCTAGGCACAAAGCTGGATTTTTTGTATCCCCAGCCTCTTCAGGGTTTCTTCATGAAGCACCTCCTGCACAGAGCCTTTGCTACTCAAGAAAGGGCTCACTTATTGCTAACTCTGTGGTGAGGACGCATACCTACTGCACATTTATGTCTCCATATAAACACGTGAATGCTACTCAGTGTATGAACCATTTAAGTCCCAATTCTGCCACCCTTACTGATAGGGAAACTGCTTCAAAAATAAAGCTATGATCCCGCTTATTCTTACTGGAGCATTCAGCTTTCTCCTTGCAAACAGTTTCACTGCCTGAAACGGGACCTCTATAAATGTTTGTAGAAAGAAGAGCTATTATACTATTACTCACTACAAAAGGTGCTAGAATGTGCAGAAATTGCTGTCTGCAGGAATTGTAACCAGATGATTTTGTAGTTTGCCAGAAGGCTCTCATTGACTACTCTAGACTTTAAGTCAGGGGTGTAAACATACCTCACTGGAGGAATTTACATATCAGGGTTCTTTGGTTTCTGATAATGTAGGAGTTCTTCAACCTAATAAAAGGAGTTGTGAGCAGCAGCTAAGGACAGCATTTGGGAACATCTGTACACTAAAGAAAAACCTTTATTCATTGTAATGAATAAATGAATGCTCAATCTTCAACCGCAGTTTGATGGGAACAGCTGACAGCTTATAGGAACCCTATAAAACAAAAATTCTGCAGGGACAAGAGGGCAAGTCCAGTTATCTGCTCTGAAGACAGTCGTGAGGAAACAGAAGACGTGGTATTAGTACACTTCTGATTATACCACTGTGCAGAATCCAGGTAAATAAGCCACATTTTGTATTTACCTTTCAAAGGATGTATTGAAAATGAAAAATGGGTTTGCTCACAAAAGCTTTTGTCTCCAGAACACAGCAATAAGTAGCTCACTATCTAGGTTGAAAATGGTAATGTAGGGTAGTGTGCCCTACTTTTCCACACTTGCAGTGAAGATACAATACAGGAATTCAGCCTCAGTAATTACTAATACACCACACAGACACAATTACACCCTGTGTACTGCATAAAGGAATCACTTGTGGTCTGCCTCCATTACAAAGAGCAGTAGGGGGCCAACATTCAAGAAGACAAAAATGCTTTACAAGGAGGAAGGAGACCAGAAGAGTCGATGTACTCAAATACAAGGACCTTGATTCTTTTTGGAATGATTTAAGTTCCCTTCCATCAATTATCATCTTTTGTCTCCAGAGTCTTATCACAAGCAGCATTACAGGAACTGAACAAAACAATACTCAGGCCCAAATAACCCTGTGAACTGTGCTGACATTTCCACACCCTGTTGCTGTGTTCGACCAGGTTACTCAGATTTAAAAAAAAAAAAACACAACAACAACAAAAACAAAAACACAACAATAACACAAAACTAAAAAAAAAAACACACAACAAAAAAACTCTGTACAGACTAATAACAAATACTTCTGTTTTAAATATCATGTTCTGCCTTTCCTGGTGTCTTTCCTGCTGTCAGTGTAGCTGGTACCCCATGTGATACCTCACAATGGTGGTATAAAAACCTCTCCAGGCCAAAATAACATTGACTGTCTCTAAGAAGACGGATTTCCAAATGAAAATGTTCTGCTTTGCAGAGCTCTCAACAGGCTTATTTGAAGTTAATTAAACTCTTCCCCTTTCCATTTGCATCTCCTACATCCCCCTGCATAAACCTGAGCTTTGGAGACATGAAGAATTACAAATAAATAACAAATTTATCTCATGTGTTACAGGAGGCACTGGGTCACTAAACTGTTTGACTTCTGTGTGGAACTAGCTAGCTGCCTACTCACTCACTTCCACTGCTCAGAATCAGAGTAACAAACTTTCCTTTATCAATATGTGAAATTTTGAGGGTATGATCCAAAGTATGAAATCAATGAAAAGTATCTATTTGTTTCATTCATTCAGACTAGATATGTGACATTTCATGGTACTTGACAGAACATTGCAGTCATTGCTCATCTAAAAATAAATTAAAAAATATGTGGAAAGTAAAAAAAAAAAATAAAAAAAATAAAAAGGACCTTAGGAAAGTCAGCTATTTTTGACAGTAAGTCAGCTTCTGTGAAACAAAGCCTTGTCTTTCAGAAAGTATTTACGATCTATGATAAAAAAAAAATAAATATATATATACATATATCCTTGGGCTAAAATGTTTATTGGCACCTAAGAGTCTGAAGAGAGCAAGTCAGGCCTGTGGTTTTTTGAGGGCACTTTATCATCGCTTGCATTCTCAAAGGGATCTGTGAATGAATAGAGCTGGATTACTCAGCCTTCTATTCCACGCATATTCCTCTCCATTTTCCTTGGCAAGACTGAGAGCCAAGCTATTTTTAGTCAGGCAGTTTTCTATTTTTAGATGAATATCAGTTAAGAGACATTTGTCAGGAAAAATCTGAAAAAACACAAAAGGGGGAGGGGATGAGGCTTCCCATCTCACATTGTGAAGCAAGCCCTTCAACCTGTAACTCCAGGCGTTTCAGCTGCTTCCAATCTTGGAAAAATAAAGAAAATTCAGAGTTCAGGGATTTAAAAATAAACCTACCCTCTGGCAAACAGACCAAAATACAACAAGATGTTACTATGTGAAACAGTGACTACAAAAACAAAGAACGTTCTCCAATGACTAGATTGGGATAAAACTTTGGAGCTATTAAGTTATAAGAATGTTACACAGGCATGTGAGATTTTTCCAGTTTCTCAGCCAGATATATCATGTTTTGGAGAAAGAAACAGTCATCTGTGGAATAGAACTAGCTCTAAGACATACAGATTTAAGTTCCCAGTTTCACAAAGAAAGGAATTATGAAAACAGTTAGAAACACATGTATATTCTGCTTATATTTTTCATCTTTGTTATCCCACCATTTTCACAAAAATCCAGCTAAAATATTTCCTAAAATACTGAAATATTTTTGAAGTGATTATTAAGAACAAAAGTGTAAAAGAAAATTAACATGAGGAGGACCTGGCCAGTAATAAGGACTGATTCTCAATAAATAAAAACCAGGAGGTTCCTCCATTTGCATCTATTCGTCTTTTCTCTATCCCTACACTCTAATTATGGAAAGGCAAGTTTATCAAGTGAGCTACTTCACGTTCATTTGACATCTATTAGGATTAAAAAATATGTCTGATGCCAACTAAAACCTGGTTGCAAATAAATCATAGTGGAAAGCTAGCCTTTTTGAGAAGGAAAGTGATAGAGAAAGACAAACAAGCAACTCACTCTCTTAGCTTCAGTTTTTACTTACTGGACTAATTTGAGGTGTATTCAAAAGAAACTAAAAGCAATGTATACACTTGAATTTTTATTTTGTGATAAATATAATAGTTTGTGGACAGAAAGATAAAGAGTCAAAAATCTCATATGTATAAGGAGAATGAAAAAATGCTATTTATTGGTTGTTGTAGGGGCACTAATTTTGACAGAAATGAACTGACTTCCACAATTTTCCAGCCCCAAAGCTTTTCTTGTGGTCTTATAAGAGCTAATATTTACATAAAGTCCAAACTGCTGGAGTAATGAGAATAGGTAAGAATATCAGGTTTTAAAAGATTCACTTCTTAATTATTTGCTTGAAAAAATGAAATTAAGATTGAAAAAGTGGAGGGGATGTTTTTTTATCAGTTTTGAAAACAGTGTATTTTCTTCTCCATTACCTTTTTGTACTTACCATAAATAGCAAAAATATAAAGTCATGTGAGGATAATAGATTACAAACACATTTTCCAAAGGCTTGAAATTGAAAAGGCAAACAGAGACAGACAAAATAAATATTGAAAGAAAAAAAAAATCTTAAAGCCCATCCCATGATTTTGTCATACATCTGGTCAGCAATAATGGCTTGGCTAATGTTTACTTCAAATGAAATGAGAAGTAAATACTTAAAAAGCTTAAATCATCATTTAAATGAAATTCTTTGGCCAGTTGACCCTGTCCAATCATCTCCTGGCCTGTGGAAACTGGTAATAGTAGCTGTTTTTTTAGCAAGTTGGTCTTCAACCAATTTACAAAGGAAATCAATAACGCTATTCCCATTTTACAGATAGGGAAACTGAAGCATTAAGAGGAAATGTGACTCGTCCAAGGTCACACAACAGTATTTGGCAAAGCTATTAATAAAATGTAAGTCTCATGAGTCCTGGTCCAGGGCAGTATCCAATAGACTGCACTGTCTTTAGATCACCCTGAATAACCTTTCTTACCTACAAGTTTACTTTCTATAATGCCCCAGATCTTCAGCCCATGCTAGCTGAAATATTTCCACTGATTTCAACAGCTGAAGATCTGACTTGATGTGTATTTCACAGCTTGTTTATATGCAGTGTTATGTTAAGATGTTAGGAGAAGCAAATATTCTTATTACATAAAACAAAATCCAACAGTTGCTTTGCTTGTCCTCGAAGGAGCACACTTAGAGAGCTATATGGGCTTATTTACTACAAATATAAAGATAAGAGTCTTAATTGATATGAAGAGGCTTTCAGAATCTAATTAACCTCCCAGCTACTCATTAGCTCTGTGACCTTTAGAAATAATTGACAGAATGAATTTTCCCCCCTTCATTTCATTCAGAACTTCCCTACCAAGTGACTAATCCTTCATGTGCTACAGAACCCACAGCACACCTGCAAGAATTGGTAGGTTAATCTGCAGTAAGCCCAACAGCAAAACAGGACTGTGGCACTTCTCTCAGGCACAATATACTGCCCATGCAGCCTGTCTCATTCATGCAGCATTTGGTGCCTGAATGCCACCTCATCCATTCCAACCTTCAGATGTGCTAAAGATGTACTAAGTTTTAAGTCTCAATGGGATTCATTGGAGGTTTAGCAGCATTTTTTGCATCTTACCACTCTACTCCCGTTCAAGCTAAATGTCTATCAGATTCTCAGTTTAAGCTATTTCTTCTACAAAGCTTTGGAAGTGGACGTAGATGTGATACCAAAGGACATAGTTTAATGAGCAATACTGGTAGTAGATGGACGTTTGGACTAGAAGATCTTAGGGTTCTTTTCCAACCTTAATGATTCAATGATCCTATTCTATGATTCAACAATTCTATAATTAGTTGAACGTTTTCCTTATGTATTTTTTAGAGCAAGTGTTTTAGTAAGCAGTAAAAAAAAACACAGACACAAGCAATATTATGAATTTCACCAACTTTCACAGAATCATAGAATCACAGAATAGGTGATTGGGTTTGATTAGGGTTGGGAGAGACCTTGAAGATCATCAAGTTCCAGCCCCCTTGATATAGGCAGAGACCCATATAGGCAGGGACCGAGTTGACAAAAACTGCATCCAGCCTGGCCTTGAATGCTTCCAGGGAGAGGACATCCACAACCTCTCTGGGCAACCTGGTGTCTCATCACCCCCACAATAAGGAATTTCTCCCTAATATCTACTCTAAATCTACATGACTTGGTATTTGTTTTCTAATGGCTTAACATTGAGGTGTGTAAAGTTGTCTCTTTGTGCTGTAAATGAAACAAGATGTGCAATCTGCAGGCAGAACTTCATGTGTCTGGCAGTTCAGTTCTTTCCTATCTGGAAAACGCTGTTGCAGTTGGCACTAGTCAGTCTTGCTATGTTCAGTTCATTCTCTGTCACCAAATGCAGGAGTGCACTGAGGAAGGTAAAATGCTCTCCACAATGTCAATTCAGCAGGTAGTAGAGCAATAATTCCATATGGAAAACACACTGAATAGACAATGCTGGATTCCTTAAGAAAAGATCTTTAATTTTTGAATTATTTAAAAATGTGATTTCTGCTTGTTAATTAGAACTACCCTTTATTTCCCTTATAGCCAACTAGCAACACCATCACAACAGCCCTACAGCAGCTCAGGATAATTCTTGACACAATCTTCACTATCACTAGCAGTTCATCATAAATTGAGTTTCTCCAAATTTATCCAATTACAGTGAGAAAAGCATGGTGGGCCATAGACTGTAACGCGATCCCTATCACACAGACTGAAGGAACAGCTGGTGAGACAACAGGAAATGGACAGAAGAATTTATCTACAATAGTAGGCTCAGGATGACAGAAAATAATTATGCATGGCACTGGCAAGAAGTCAAGAAAGATGAAAGTGAGGATGAGTCGAAGATGAGGAGACCCTCAGAACCGGTCAAAAGGTGCTCATTTTTTGACTGAAACAGGATTAACATATTTTATGTGGAGAATCTTGTTACAGTATAATCATCACCTTATTTTGCGACTGTTCATACTGTACTTTGAAGTAGTTTGAAATTTTGTGAGAGTGAGTGAAAATAAAGGAGCTGAAAGGGCATGCTATGAATGAAGGTATTCAGTGGAAAAAAAAAAAAACACAACAAAAATTACACACACACACAAGAAACAAACAAACAAAAGAAAAAAAAAACAAAAAACAAACCAAAACCAGTGTAGGATAATGTACAGCTGAGAAGCCAAATGATTATAAGGTTTTATTGAAGGAGAAGGATATGACACTACTGTAGGAGTTGAGTTCTTGCTATTTGTAAGTATTTGCAAGGGATGTTGTATTCCTTCAGTGTGTAAACTTTATTTAGAAAAAAGAAAAAAAAGGAAAGAAAGGATTAGCTGAAAATAGGTAACTGTGGAAGATAAAGACAAAGGCAGAAAGCAAGAGAGTTTTAAAGAATGATATTTACAAAATTCAGAGATGATTTGGAGGTGATCAGAACTGGTAACTGAAGCTAAGACAGAAAAGAGAAAAATGGAAGAAGTTTGTGTTCTTCCTCTTTTCTCTTTACCAGTGATTAGTGGTACAGCAGAGGGGAAGTGAGGAGGTGGATGTATGTGTGCCAGAAAATGGAAGATATGGTTAATGGGATGAATTCAAAAGGGCTGATCTAGTAGAAGAACTTGAGTTAAATGTAGTGACCACTGACTCAAAAGGGGAATGGGAGCCAGCTGGAGAAACAGGACAATGAGAGCAGGAGGGTCAAAGAAACTGATGTACCAGGGGCCTAAAAAGAGTTGAAAGGTGGAGCAGTTAGTGAGTTGAGAAGGAATTATTTATGTGCATGCCGAGTAAGGATCAGGGTATTAGAGCTGGTGTCTCAAAACAGAATCAAAAACAAAGTTAAGTGAAAACTCACTAGAGATTTGCTGGCAATTTGACTTGAAAGAAGTGACAAGGAAGCAGGGACAGTGAGAGAAAACAGGTAGGAAATTTCACCTTAAATCAGCAGATTGGTGGCTTAGTTGAAGAGCCACAGTAGATTTCTGTAGCACAGCTAAGACTGTAATTGTATTTGCTGCCAAGATGCAAAACACTTCCCTGTATTTATACAGGGGAAGTCCTTTCCAAGCTCCTAAGTGGTGGGCTTACAGTGCTTCGGCATCACATTCCATTCTTGCTTATTGCAGTGTGACAAAGAAATGTCACTGAAATAAGTTGTGCTACATTTTTATTTTACAGAAGCAAGGAGAGGGTCTGGCCTTATGTTAATAAGCACAAAAAATGCATAATGCATGTACTTGATAGATGTAAAACTGACACTCTTGTTCTGCATTTCCTCATTGTTAAAAGGAAATGCTTGCCTATACAATTGTGCTGATAATGTTAAATGACAGACCTATAAGGTAACTTCTTTTTCTGTTAAAGCAGACAGGAACTGGAGATATTGGCAACCTTCTAAGGAAAGATTGTAACTATTTGTAAAAAAACCTATTTCTGCACCAAAACCTGTGTGATAAGTGCCTCAGGATTTTTGTAATGATTAAAAACGTAATGCCATTTTAAGTAAAGAATTACAAATCTTCTAGTACTTGCATGACAGGATTTTAAATGAGAGCTGCTGAATGCACTGTTTTTAGTGTTTACATACAACACTGGTAAGTTAACAAAAAGATGAAAATCTTCTTTCCTTCTCAGTGTACACAGGTACAGCAACTCAACACAGACTCTGCTATTTCTCAGTTACTTTATCCAGCCACCAGCATGCAGCTATTAACTGAAGGAAGATTGAATGAAAGTCTGTGGCGTGAGTGGTTTGGTGGGTGAGGACATAAAAGTTTCAGTTTTAGGAATCCAGTTCACTCTAAACAGAAGTCTCAGAATGAATCCTTTTTTTGCAGAACTAATACATATCATAAAACTGCCACACAGATTTCAGAGAGACTTGCAGTAGTTGTCACTGTTGCTTAAAATGGAGAAACTTGCATGCTGAATGCAAATCTTTTCTCCTTCAAGAGTATGAATTAATTTTTAGTAACCAGTGGAAATTGTAAGCGTATTAACTGGGTAATAACTGAAAAAAATTCAGCTTGTAGGTAATTTGTAGGAGCTGATGAACTCAGAAAGGCCAAATTGCATATTAAAAAACGCCATTTTGAATGAGGGAACTGCATATATATTGCATAAGAATGAAACTGTTGTTATGTGTAAGGGAAGTGTACATTTTTTTGTAAAATAATTAAAGTAAGACTTTAAAAATTACACAGAACTCAGTGAATTTTAAAATACTGTCTTCTCTCTCACTCATTTTTATGTCACACCAGTTATCAGACTATATAGCTGTAAGTTGAGTAGGACCAAATTGCTTGATTTGTAAAATCACAAGTATTAAAATTAATTTCAAATATTTTCTTCCCTTCAGAAGCAGTGCAATGCTTGTTAGATAAATGACAGTTGGTGTTTTCTGCTCCTTCAAGTAATAAGTTATGGCCTGAATACTCGTTCTTTCAGAAATTCTCAACATAATTATCAGTAAATAAACTGAAAATGCCTGATTAATAAAATCAACAACATCCATGAAAATTTGTGTAGTTTTTAATTGAAGTAGTTTAAATTAGGAGTAAGTAACTACATATCACAAACCTACACTTTAAAAATTTTTGAATATAGACATCACATTTTAATTACTGATAGCATAATTCTGCTGCAAGGTGGAAAATAGATAAATGGTTAATTATGCCAAATATGAATAGAAATTGGATTAAAGACTTCTTACAGTTGAAGTTATATTTTAAATTTCCAAAAGTCTACCCCAAAAAAGTTTCTTTCTCTAAATCCATGCAGAAATCTAGAAGCACAGTTCTGCCTTTTTTTTTTTTCCATTGAAATACAGATAATGAACAGTTGTTTAATTAAAAATGATCATATTTAATAATACTGATTCTCAGCTGTTTCTTATTGTTCCAGAAAAACAAGTTTAAAAACTTGTAAGTGTGAAATCTAGCTGTCTAAAAGTTAAAAAAAAGGGCTACTGACAAGGAAAATATGTGTAATGTACACACTTTAACTGTTCAATTCATATATTTAAATATGTGTCAGATTTACATCCTGTACCTAAAAATATATCCAAACTATACCGAGTCAAGAAATTTCTCAAACTGCCTATTTCTGTGGGCCTTGGTCCTCCACTGCATCATTTTTAATTGATACTGTTACTTGACATTGATAACTATCAAGTAATATGGAACTTTATTCTAAACCTCTGCATACACAAGAATTCCTCTGATCCTGGCCTTTGTATGGCTTATGTATTTTGCACTGCAGATAAAACATCAAAAACAATATAAGCAAAACAAATAATTTAATTCAGAGCTGAGGAAACAAATGGAAAAAAGGCCATTAAAAATACACTTCTTTACTAGACTACTGAAATAAAAGAATGTTTATTGCAGACACCTACTTTCATTTGGCTTCTTTCTGAGCAATGAGAAGTGCTGGTAACTGAATTTTGAATATTGTCAGAAAAATTATACGCTGGTATGCAAAGTTGCTTATAAACCCATACAAATTTTTACCCATGTTCCTTGAAAAACACAAAGCTGTTGTGGCCAGAAGTTTTCATTCATTGCAAAAAAGTAATAATCCTCTAGCAAGTGGCTTACTCACCCATTCCCACCAGAAATCCTGCAGGAAGAAGTAAAGATATCACAGGAAACTTTTCCTGCTAAGAATAATGTAGCTTTCTGACACTAAAAGAGGACAGGGAATTATTTTGGGGACAGATTTTGAATTCTACTGGACAGGACATGGGCCAAGCAGAGCTGGGTGACAGGAAAGGCTTCATGTCTATGTAGGAGGTTTGAAGAGAGGAAAAGAGATGATGGAGAGGAGGAAGAAATTATATAATTTCTTTTTAGTCCTAACTCACATAATTTTTTTTTCTTTTTCTGCTGACAGAACCTGATCTTCCCCTAACAGAGGAGAAAAATTGCTGGGAGATCATGGAAGAAGGACAACAGTACGATCCTGTATGTATCCTATATTGGTTTAAGGACAGACTGAAAAGTCATATAGATTCCTGTAATCTTTGCTGATCTATGGTGTTGGACTGTGACATCTTACAATGACTGTCATGATGCCTATTATGCAGTATCTCATCTCAGTTTAAACAGTTGATATGTAACCTACACACATTCTTTCCTACACTGCTAATCAAAAATACATGAATAATTCAGGTGCCAATTCCAGAAGTCTCATTTTCAGAAGCATCCAGATTATTTAAAAACTGTAAACTAACACTTTTAAAATCATCTGAAGTAATTTAAGTGTGTAGGCTAAGGTAGTTGATAGCATGATCAAAGTTTTATTGACTTTCAAGACAAGACCACATCCTTCCAATAGTCACTTAGGTGCTCTGAAAAAAAAGGGCTTGTATAGTACAAGTAAGTAGTTCTTGAGATATTACTCTGTCTGTTTTCCTATTGCAAAAAAAAAATAAAAAAATAAAAAAATAAAAAATTAAAAAATAAAAAAAAAGAAAAAAAGAAAAAAGAAAAAAGAAAAAAAAAAGAAAAGAAAAGAGAAAANAAAAGAAAAGAAAAGAAAAGAAAAGAAAAGAAAAGAAAAGAAAAGAAAAGAAACTGTTGAAAGCTACATGTATGTTGGATGGTTTGAATTTTAATGTGATTAGCTTAAACTGATTTTTCTGTAAATATTAGAGCTTAACATTGAAAAAATCTAATTTCAATGTGTCATTATTACTAATGGTAGATAAAACTTGCCCTGTCTAGTTCAATTTTCTAAACGTAATTATTCAGTATCTCCATCCTTCTGTTGGTATTTCTTTGATATTATTATATTATTGTAACAGCATTCCATATGAGAGCTGAAGCAATATAACTCACAAGTAAACTTTTCTTGCATTCTGTAAACGCTCCCAATTCTGTAGAAAAGCAAAAAGTTTCTAAAAACATCCCCCAGATGCCTTACAACACCAGTTCTAAATCTTTCTCACAGGTCTTTTGCAACGTATTTTTTTTCAGCTCTTGGTTGGAGGACATTCTAACTCTTGGAGTGAGGAGACAGTGCATGCAATGCATTCTGGGGAAGATATCTTTGGGAGCAGCCATGAGACAAAGCAGTACAGAAAGCTGGACAATTGAGGGCTGGTGACGCCATCACAGGAGCATTTGCTGTGCATTTGAGAGTCATCAGGATAACACAGCTCACAAAATAAATGGATTCCCTCAAGTCTCTGTTGCTCTCCTGCACATCACACACTGTCTTCAGCCCCACAGCAGCATGCCGTAATCCACATCCTGCTCTTTTGCTGCTAGATCAACTCCCAGAATAATTCTGTGACCCTCCTGAAAGTGTGATTGGACCTGTCTGACTCACGGAACACAAAATCTTACCTCAACAATATCTGAATTCGTTCGACTCTCATGTGGCTCATTATACTCAGTATACTTCAGCAACACTTTGTCCATATCCGTGCTGGCATACTGGAACAGTTTGTTGGTGCTGTTGAAGATTATTAGAGCAATCTCGCAGTCACACAGAACACTCAGCTCATAAGCCTTCTTCATTAACCCAAATTTCCTCTTCGTAAATGTCACCTGGAAGAAAAGAAAAGAAAAGAAAAAGGGTGTAAATAATCCTCAAACTGGTTTTTGTAGTCCTTTTAATTTTTTTTGGTTTTTTTTTTTTGGAAATATACTTGTCTGCTGTAGTCTTTGAACTGAACGAGTTCAGAAGGAAAGCACATAAATACAAACAGAGTTTCAAAATAGAATATGTTTTGTTATGTGAGTGAGGAAACATTCTCACTGCACGATACTCAAGGTACACATAAAAAGTACAGGACATTGTCATGTAGAGCTATGTAGTGTTGGTGCTACATCTTTCTCTGTAAATTTTTAACTCATATAGTTATGCCTTAAACAGCCTGTGCTGCATACACCTTTCCCATCAATTTCTTAAAACTGTAGCTTAGATTTGCAAAAGCAAATAGTTTGAACACATGCAGTAAGTTTCTATTACTGGTTCACTTGAATCAGTTCCAACCAACTCCTGGATTTTCAGCAGAAGGGATTATTTCATACAGAATTTAAGTTATAGAAAAAGTTATGTTTGTACTATTCAAAATACTTCTAGAGAAATATCTAACTTAAAAATCTTAAGTATGTCTTACTTAATGTGTCATGTAAAAATATGTGGCCAGCAGCAAATATCTATGAAATATGGTCTTTCTATATGCAGACACAGCAAGTTTTATCTCCTTTCAAGTTAGATGTTGAGGAATATGAATTAGTATTTTTTGATACAAGGAACTGCGGGTCAAATTACAAAAGGATGGGCTTATTGTTCCCAGTAGGTCAGCTCATGCACTGACACCTCATGCAAGGCAATGTAGTAAGAAAAGCATTTGTTCTTGTACACAACTATAATTTTCCAGAGACTGTTTCGATTAAGGAATACTCTGCACAACAAATATATAAATGCTTTTCTTCCTTTCTTTTCTGCACTTAGCTTAAAAGTTCCAATAAAAATAAGTAATGTCTATTAGTGTTTAAGCTAATAGTATCCTTAAAAGTTTCCCTTTCCCTAGTAATTTTCCCTTTTCTAGTAATTGTCAGTGACGTCACTTTTTCAGATAAAATATGGTTTTAGTAAACCTAATGCTAATCAAATCTAATGTTTAGGCAAGGTATTTGACATAGAAAGGACAGCCACTTAACAAAGTTTATGTCTGCATAATTCCACACTTGTTGCTTAATGACCACATGCAGCAGTACCTCTGCACTTTAATGCAGTAGAAAGAAGATTCCTCTATGCGTGGTTTATAAGACTGCTGTTTTATCTCGTCAAACTCCTAATGCAGGTTAATTCTAACTGCAACCCCAGCCTACCTTTAAATCCCACTAGAACATGCCATGGAAAGCGTGACCTCTAAGTATTTCTAATCCCTATTTGCTGTCCATCTCAAAAGGTGAGGGCTCTGTGCCAATAGCATGAACAGTTATTCTCCCAAATGTACACTGAATGTCACTCTTCTTGTTGTCTTTTCAATCTCTTTAGCCTGTGTCAAAGTACCAATAAGAAAAGATCCACTGCCATTAAGTATGATTATTCAGTCATTTTATAAACACATTTTACACAGCCCTATCCTCAAGTATGTATAATTGATTATAAATTCTATCTCATCTGTCTCAATGGCTTTTAAGTTTTGGAATGAATAATGTGATAGCTAACAAAACTTCATTCAAATTCTGCAAAATAAACTAGTCTTTCAAACACTCTTAATATTTTCTGATTACAGAAAATTGCAATCTATTTGATGAAAAATATACATATACGTTTATTTTAGAAAAAGCTTAATGTACAGAAAATAAAATGGACTAACTCAACATATTTTTCTGCAACTAAAACACCTTTCAATCAACTTTTTGACCACAGTGCTGTAGGTGGAGTGTCTCTACACAGTACGGTTTCTGTTGCACGTAAACCTCAGAATTTAGCATGTTACAGCTTCTCACCATCAAAGAACACTCCACTGTTTACTGTGTTTACTGTTACGTCCTCCTGAACATTTAGAGTAACCACACTGCTGTGCTGCATAGCACATACTTATTTCATAATACTTATCACCAGAATAACACTGGCTTGAGTTCCTTTTTGTGGAAACTGAAGAAAGAACAAGTGATGAGCTAGATACTACTTTTTTTTTCTTTCTTCATTTTTCTAAAGCATAACTTCAATTTTTCTGAGTTTCATTTGCTATTAACTCCTTGATCTTTCTAACATTTTCTAAATCTTTTAGAGAATGGTTTATGCTACTGCTACTCAATGCATCAAAAACAACAGCATCAACAGCGATGTTTCCATAATAATCTGCGATTTTACTTTTTTAATATACAATTCATTGTTGCGTATTTATACTTGCATATGTAAATATATGTAATGAATGTATATATGTGAAATTACCATGCTATTAGAACGGTTTCTGGTATGAGTCAACTCGTACTTTTAAATGTGTAACGAAAGGTCAGTAGCCTCAGGGAAGATTAGGAATACTCTTCATGCTGTTTAGAAACAAATGATATTTTTGCATACTCTCTTCTGTGCGGCTACACAAGGAAGATGATCATACTTCTCTTCCATGCTCTACAATGTTTTGGTGAGCAGCAGAAGTAGACAGTTTCCTTATTACTTAATTTTGGTCTTTTGGTCTCAATTTATTAACAGATAATTATGTTAACCACACTCATCTAACCTAATAGTATCAAATAAACATTGTCCAAGGTAACAAGCAGTTAATGTTCTGGTATTGCAGAAACTTTGCAAAGTGGTAAAAAATGGTAAAACTTAATTAAAGCATTTAGATTTTTTTTTTTCTAGGTAGAAAGCAGCGTGAAATCTGCTTCTAAGATGGTCTGCCTGCATTTACGAAATTTACTTGAACTGACTCAGTGCTGAGAATGAATAAGACAGACACAATTCACATGACTTAAGCTTCTGAGTCACTGCAGCTACAGTACCACGAACCTAAGTGGTCACACAGTCACTTTACAATTCGATTACTATTCAAAACTGACAGTCATGATAGCATCATACATCATTAGTGTCGTTTTGCCATTTGACATGAAGTGCACTAGTGACACTGAAAGTAGACACACATCCATGAAGATGATCCGTCAACATATTTTTTAAAAGCACATTAAAAAAAAAAAAAGCAGACAGCATGCATTTTAAAAATATTTGCTTAATATTTAACTTTTTTTCAGTGGAAAGCATCCAATTGCTTTCGTATTCTTTCCTATAAATCTTAGTTAAGATATGGCAAATAGTGCCTGCTGCCTAAACCATGGGTAGTCGGTAGGTCTTTTTCAGTATACAGTTTTTCTGCTTTTTAGGAGAATGATAGGTAATGAATGAAGTCCTTTTTTTCTGGGCTACTACATTTTATAATGATATTGCAAGAACAGATAGGAATGAAAACAGAGTGGAGGGAGGAAGTGGAACAGATAAGAGGATAGCATTCAACTGTTTTTAAAACCTTTTTTAGTATGTAACATAAAACAAAAGATTTGAAATAGTGACAGCACTTTCAAATACTTTTATGAGGCTTTTTAAAGCAAAGTTGTAAATGTACTGCAAAAACAGCAGGGTATAGAGAGTACCACATTTTCCTCTGAAACGTAACAAAAAACCCCAAGAATTCCAACCCTGCACAAAACAGCCTTTCCAACCCTTACAAAAAAAAAAACAAAAAAACCCCACTAGTTCGTTATATTGTTAACTAGTCAACTCTATAGTTCACTTGCTTATTTAAGAGTCATTTTTAAAAAATCAAAATTGTCCTAACAGGAGTGGTGTTGCTAAATTCTGCTGCATTTCTGTGGGCAAAGAAAAATAAATGCTGGTGAATTTAAAGGCTGTGGCCAAATCAGATGCTGATTTTAAGTATTGGGAAAAGTGATTAAAAAAAATAATGTGATGAACCAAACTTTGAACTTCCTTGATATAAATCAGTGTGAGCTTTTAATGCATTTCAGATTAAATTCTGGCTAAAGATGAGAACTACAATATGTGCTAAAAGATAGGCATTGACAAAAGAGGATTGTTAAAAGGACATTTTTCCACTTCAGCTCTGGCTCTCCTTCAGCACCATGGAAACACCTCTCAACTAGCTCTTCAGGCATAAAGCTGCAAGAGTCATCTGATGGATGTTCCATGGACTAATCATTGCAGTGTCTGTGAATGGTTTTGTAGACAGCCTGAATCCATGGGTACATGAGCATACACTGTGATATATTCCATTTTGTTGGTAATTTGGCCCAGAGACAGACTTTTTTTTTTGATCCATAGTAAAAATAAATAAATAAATAATAAAGCTATATGCACTGGGAGATATATATATATATATAAGCATTAATACATTAATGTTTAGAAATATTAATTTAGATATGTGTACACATGTTCACATGCAAATGAGTTCATCTCATTTTTCAGATACTTCAAGAATAAATGATGATAGTGGTCACTGGCAATAGTCTTTATTTAGCTAAGTCTTTAGCAATAAAAGATGCTAATGCATCAGTGGAGGAAAAGAAGCAGCTGTAAACACTTCCGTTTAATGAATATAGTCTTCAGGAGACTTTATTTATGTACTTATTTTAATTCAAATCCTTTGAGTCCTTCTCTTTTCTCAGACACTTTGAAAGGCTGATTTTGGATGACTGAGCTATTAAAATAACGTCATTAAGAGTTCTCTATATTTGTTACTAACAATCACAGAACATGTGCTGACATTTTCTGTTTTGAAACTACCATCACCATTATCTTTCAAGCTATTTTATCCAGTCAAAGTATCAGTGTTTTCCTTACTATTCCAATTACACAGATAGATAGCTGCTGACATAGGAAAATGAGAGACACATAATGCTTCTCATATAAATTTCCTGCCATTGAACATATGAGTAACTAGTGAAAAACAGGGACAACTGATGCATAGAAGTATCAGATACGGATATTGCCTGGTCAAGAAGAAACATGATCCTCTTCATCCTTATTTCATTCAGAATATCTAAATTTTAGACATAGGGGCTAGATCAGTAATGGTAGCTAAAACATCAGTTACAAATAGGTGGTACTGTGTCAGCCTACCTAACCTTAAGCACAGTAAAATCAAGATAACCAAGTATAAAACAAGAGCTTATTGACTAAAATGCACCACCAGACATTCAACTTCTTGATATGTTGAAAACCCAAATATAATAATAGAATCATAGAATGGCTTAGGTTGGAAAGGACTTTAAAGAAAACTAGTTGAGAGGCAAGAGCTCTTGCCATATTCTGTCCTCCACTTCCTCCTATTTGATTTTTCTTTAAAGCCGTTTGTCATACGACAAGGCTCATCTGCAACAACCTCTAAAGCAGTCTTGAGTGGGACTGGGAATCAGCACCAGTGCAGGATTCACTCCAGACAAATCCTCCTTTATGCAGTGCCTGGGCACATCGTATTAAAAGAAAGGCCCTTTAAAGAGTACTGAAGAACCCTTCAGCATCCTACTTCCATGTTCTTGTAACTCTCTACCATAACAAGCAGGATGAGACAGCAGTGATTTATGCTGGTAAAAGAGCTGTTGTCCTGGAAAGCCTCAAGTGTATTAAGCTATGCCTTGCTGACTAGTCCAGTTAAGGAGGAGTTCTAAACAGGATGCCCTTAAATTACAGTTATAACAAATAAAGTGTTCAAGATCTGTACAAAAAAGAAGGTTTTATACCACTTTGTTACTTCCTATTTTTATCATATCAAAAACATAATATAGTAATACCATTCAGTCTACTCAAATCCTACACTTAATAGTGGATCACAATTTTTTCCTTTGTAAATCAAGAGAGGAGGGATAACTACAAAATGTGTTAACTAATGGATGATACAGCTACTCATAAATTAGTAGGCTATGCATTATTAGTACGGTTCCTGCTTTAAATCACAAGTCAAGGTCTAAAATCAGAGACAGATGCAGAAATAACAATGGTTAACCTCTGATACATCAATTCCTTCTGTTGAATCTGAGAGATAAGACTAAGTTCATTATATACAGATACACACGTATGTATTATAGGCAGACATTATATTAATGACAAATGAAGATCTCTATCAAAAACACAGCAGCAGATAGAATACACAAGAAAGCCAACTTCTTTTTTTGGTGTGCTATCACCAGTTTTGGCAGGTACAAATAGATGTTTAGAGTAAAAAACATGTTTACTAGTTCTGTGCTGCTAAAATGTTCATGAGGTAAAGGTCAAAGAATATTTCTTTCCCTGCTGAGCAAATGGTCAGGAAGCACATTTGTCTGCATTTCCTGTCATAACAGGAAGAGTGTAACTTCTTCCTCTCCACAATGGCTTCAGTTCTGCTTCCCACCTCCAGGTCTTTCTCCCTCAGGGCTTTCCAAACCATTCCTTGCAAGACAGTAGAGCTGTGTCTGTGTCTGCATTCTTTTCAGCACTGCTGTGCTGGCAGATGCTTCATTCAGTACTGCGCTCTTTATTTAGGTTTCTTGCTCACACTTCAGATTGAAAGTAATTTGACCTAAATATTTACCTTATGCTAATTCACTCTAAATTATATTCAGAACATACACTTGTAATACAAGCACACTTAACCTTAGATATAATACACTCTAGAAATTCATGGTTCAGATCAGCAATTCCCTTCTAACATTCCTTCTTGTGCAGTCTTGGGTAACATGAAACAGTCTGTTTCAGAATTGTACAGATAACTACAGTTTTGAAGTGATGAAAACTTAAGAGTGTATTCTTTGTTACGAAAGCCTAACTTTACCACCACAAAACAAAACAAAACAAAACAAAACAAAACAAAACAAAACAAAACAAAACAAAACAAAACAAAACAAAACAAAACAAAACAAACCAACCAACCAACCATCCAAACAAAAAAAACAGCAACAGGGCCTAAATGTAGTTCTAAAATATGAAGGATATATTTTATTGTGTGCCATTTAATGCAAGCTAGAGAGGTGATTCAAATATGTAAAAGATAAAGAGCACATTATGTTTTAGACAAAAGTTCATTGAGCAGAATGATATTTAGTTGCATAGCTAAACATTTATGCTTTTATATGGAAACACTCCCTGGGAGAAAGAAAAATCACACAATCACAGACTCTGAATAATATAAAAATTGAAAATATCAGGAAATTGGTGGACAGAAGTTTCCTGTATAGCTCATGTTCATGTTAACACTAATATGCAACACTCTTCTCTGTTTCTACGGGGAAGTTTCTGATTCAGCCGATAGTCTCTTTCTCTTTCCTTTAGAGTGAGAACCTGAAGCACAGATAAAAATAGATACATGAGGCTGAAATTAGTTTTGAAACTAGCTGCATTAGGTATCGAAGTCAGTAGAACAAATCTAGGTCTTCCTGCAAATGGTCATTTCCCTCCAGGATATTCTTCCTCTGTCCCATAAACTCTCGTTACTTATCAGCTTTAATTTGTTCTCTTTTGAGCTTGATAACTGCAGCAAGAATTGTTCCTTAATTTTACAGATTTGTTGGAATCAAATAATGAAAAAAAGTTATATTCAGGAAGACATTAAGCAATACTGCAATATCCCATGAAATTACATAGACGGGACACTTTAACACTGAAGTATACATTTCCTGTGGTGTTTCATAGCACTTAAGCCTCCAGCAGCTGATTACAAATTGAAAGTTTTAAAACTTTCAGTGTTCAGCTTTAAACAGTGAGCTAAGCTCAACCCAGTTCTAACTGTGACACTGTCAACAGCACACTTCACAAGCAGGAAAAAGAAAGGCAGAGCTAATGAGCAAGATGATCAGAGGGACTGCCATATAAGAACAGATATTTCTGAATGCTAACTGGAAAAACAAGCATATTAGAGTGTGTTCCTGACCTGATACTAGAACATCATTAGGTCAATAAGCCCTTCTTCCTGGGTCAATGTACCTTTCACTCTATTTAGCTCACAGACCATGGATTTAACATGTGACTTTGAATGATAACAATAATATAATATCACCATTCAATTCCACCTATTTATTATAAGCCCTCTCTGAACTGCTGTGAAGAAGTTTCAGATGATCCCTAACCACAGCAGATCACAGAAGGCCCTCCTAAAAAATCCTGAACTGATAAAAAACAAATTAAAAACAAAATGAAAAAAAAAAGGACTTATCTGAGTGGAATGCAAATTCTCCTTCATACATTGAGAATGATAGAGCTACTTTATTTTTTATTCTTTTTTCCAATTCAGAAATCCCAATAAAACAAATCTTACACATATTTTTGCAAATGTCTTTCCTCCTTTTTGTTTGTTTTTTCTTTCCTCAAGTAACCTAGAATTATTCACAGCAGCCTCCTTCAGTGTGTCCAATAGCAATTTCTGCACATTGAACTTGTAGCAGCCAGGAACTTCCAATATCAGATATCAGTGTCATTGCTTTTGATTATCAGTTGTATCGGTGGTGCAAGGAATAACGTCTATACAGTGTAGCCTGATGGGTTGTTTGCAAGGCTACTGTAAATTCATGAGCCCAATCAACATATTTACAGCATATAATATCCAGAGTCATAATAGGAAAAACAAAGTATCTGATCAATTTGAAAGCTTATAGTAGGATATTCTTGAGAATTTTCATTTACATTTAAAACCATTATGGTAACAAAAATACCAAATAAATATATACTTTAGCCCTAGCACTTATTAATACTCCGTCTCCATCTGGCTAGAAGCAGAGCAACAGTGAATGTTTCAAGATGGGTATTTCTGGAAAACTCATCTGAAGAGAATTTGGGGTCAATTACAGGAGATTCAAACATCCTTGCTGCCTCTGTCAGCATGCAGGGCCAAGAAAATATAGCCAATCAGTAATCCACGTGAAGTAAGATTAAATTAAAAACTCCTACTATTAAAAGATTGATTTCTGCACTCATCAAAGTCAGTGACAGAGCTCTCATGCAGTCCAGAGCAACAGGAATGGACCTCTAATGTTTAGGTTGCAGTAGTTTAATGAACGCCATCATTTTGAAGTTTCAAATGGAGTCTGGAAAACTGCAAATTACACCCCATGTTGCACGTTTCTTTGAGATTTGCAGTCAGTGACACAATAATCTTTTGGAGATTTTCAACTTACCAGTATGGACACAAAAGTACACAAATTCGGCCAACTAGGTTTGCTCTAGAGGTACTTTTGAAGGGAGTTCAGCACAACTTTTGTCCTCTCCAGCCCATGCCAACAAGTATTTTGAATAGTAGGTAAGTCTCTTACCACACCAGACAGTAGTGTGGAAGAAAACAGTGGTTATAGTAGCAAAACAAGCACTCCATTCTATGGTCACCATAAAGAGCTAGTTAGGACAATGGGCAGATTAGTAGAAACACGAGGACAGAAATCACCTTTCACAGGACTTACGCAGCTTAAGTTATTTTGTACAAACTGTGTTATCCAAAGTGATTCACCACTGCAGTGGAGAGGACAGAAAAAAACAACTTTTGTTGCATCCTCTGGTATGATACATGCTCCATGTCTTTCTCTGCTGTCCTGAATGGAATTCATGTGCATGAAAACAGCTAAGGATGCACTATCTGTGTATGTCATATTTCCATCTAACATGCCTTGTACTGTGAAACCACAGAGTTTGAATTTAA
This sequence comes from Odontophorus gujanensis, assembly GCA_013399175.1. NCBI lineage: Eukaryota > Metazoa > Chordata > Aves > Galliformes > Odontophoridae > Odontophorus > Odontophorus gujanensis. The sequence continues at coordinate 93,109 of VXAB01001184.1, forward strand.
AAAGCTACAAGTCAGTTGCAAGTCAACAGATTTGCTGCTGTTCCTATGAACACATCAGGGACAGGTAGCAAGAAGGCAAAAACCAGCAGTCTTATAAACTGAATAGTCCTTCATCTTTGCTAAGGTAAGTGGAGTTACAAAAACAGTTTGAAGGACTGAGTTTAGTATGGCACCTTAAGATCATCTAATAAAAATATATATATATAAATTTCTGTATAACCTTTAATCTATTTTGTGCATTCAGGATATTCATGACATCAAATAAAATAATATTACAGGAATGTAAACGAGTTACTATTTTAACATACTGTAACTATATAAATTCTAACACGAAACAGCTGATGAAGTTTCTGACAGAAGCGGTAACAGCTCATGGGGATATACTGCGTTCTAAGAAATAGTTAGGCTTGTGAAACACTAAAATTACAAGAAAGGCTAAAAGCCATTAGTGAAAATGCAGTTGTGTTTGAGCACATACATGTAGCTAAAACTGAAAAGCCAGGCCCTCCAGGCCAAATCAGTTACTGGTAATCTTTTCATTGGTTTAATGGAACTTTAAATTAGGGGAATAAATGCAAAGAGGATAAAATTTGTAGAAACACTTTCTAAACTGTCAATATATTAACATGAATAAGAAACAGAACCAAGACAGTTATACCATATGGAGGCTAAAGTAATGTAAATCTAGGTCTTCAGTCTGACAGCATATCTGACTAAATGACGGAACTATAAAACTAATAAGATAAACACTTTCTGCACTACATTTTTTTAGCATGCTAGCATGTTAGTTTTATTGATAATAATTAGTATTGAATGTAGGTGATATAAGCCTTGAAGCTCTACACTGAATGACTTGAAACACTATCAGTATGCATTTTTAAAGCAAATCTACCCTCTTGAAAGACCTTTTTTTATTTTTTATTTTTTTCAAAACTGGGGATTAAGTTCTCCATAAATTCTGTATTTGAGTAAACATGTTGCCATAACATTACTAATGGCAAAATTCTATAGCATCATTTACAAAATGGTAATTCATATTCACTTCAAAAAGAAAACCTGGCAGCGTGGGAAGTTCTAAACATCTAGTGTCTTAATGTTTAATGATAAATGCAGTTCAATATTTAAAATCCAATTTCAGTTCCATGCTATAAACCAATTAAAACAAATACAGTGGTGGATTTATGTTGATAGAATTACTGCTTTTTGGCTTGGCTTACTGCAGTAGGCAACCTTCAGGGAAAACACAAAATATACCCATCATAAATAATGCTTTTTATTTAAAATGTGATTTTATGCTATGAGCACAAGTGATTACTTAGGCTACAGGCTTTAAACATTTGAGGAAAATTACTTAAAAATTATGATTTATTGTTATGGTTTGAATTTTAAGTGATAATAAAATCATTAAATTCTATGAACAGCATAATAATTTCTTAAAGGCAACTGGGGAATATGAAGAAGTTAACAGAACAAATGAATAGAATTAATATATCAATAGTAATTCAGTATTGAGTTTTTTATGGAAAGTTGCAGGCATGTGTATGAAGAACACTAACCACAGGGTTAAATAATTTTATGGAGACCTTCTCACACTTGTGAATCTCCAGTTTCAACAAAACATCCATTCATTTGTTTACATCAAATGCAAACAATACCAGTTTCTCACAGACTATATTTAAATATGCCAATCGTTGATTTTTTTCTGAAAACAGAAAATAATTTTCAGTAATTTATGACCATGTTTTAACTAGTAGAGTGAGTGTTGATAGTATATGATGGTTACTAGGCCATTTCATCTAAAATAGTGTTTATCAATTAACTGATACTGCTAGATCTAGTTAGCAATAGTATTAATTACAAACATGTTATTTCATAAATACAATGAGCCAATGTTATAGCATATTGGTTAGAGAATGTGTTAGGCTAATCAAAGTGTTATTAAAATTCATGTGCAGATAAGAAAATGTTTTTGTGGAGTAGTCATTATTTCATGTAGGATGTAAAAATAAAAACACTGAAAGATATAGAAACAAATAATTAGAATGTATGAATTTAAAAGAAATACATACTGCAAATAAATTCATACAAATTCAAATAGGTCACAAAATGAAGTACTGTAAGCCTGAATCTCTGTAACAACTTTCAGCTGTCCTTAAGTATGTGTATTATACAGTGAAGTCAAAGTGAAAACAGAGGTGTCCAAAGTAAAACACACACATCAGCTTTGTAGAGTCAAGGTCTTGAGTAATAAATTCCTATCTATGAATATCTGTGAACTTGAAAAAACTGTGTGAGGTTTCTGGCTGTTTCCAAAAGTACTTTTTCTTTGATGATCTTCCATACATTATGTATATGTATATGTATTCATATATACACAGGTATATGCATTCATAGAAAGCTGTCACCTTCTTGATTGCTTATGAGAGTAGGTCACCCTGAAAATACATTATTAATCTCAAACTGGTATTTTTTTACTCACCTGTCTGTTACGCTCATCCATAATCCTTGTAATCTGAATCTTTTTTCTCCCCATAGTCCCCGTTTTTTTTTCTCTCCTTCTTCCTTAAAATTATGTATTTTTCCCTTCTCTTTTCTTCCTCTTTCCTGTTTCCTCAAAACAAGCCTCCTCCTTCAGCACTTGCACTATTCAGTTCACAGTCCCCTGCATCCGTTCCTGCTAAACACAGAAAGGAAACAAAATGTTACTACAAATTGATAACTAGATGAAAGTTGTTACATGGAGCCAATAACAAGTCCTAATGATAATTTAGTGCACAGGTAAATTTTAATACATTTTTACTGCATCTAGAAAGTAACTTCCTCAGAGACATAATAATATAATTTGAAGTTTTCTCCTTAAAAACCCACCAACACATCAAGAAATGAGAAGGACTAGAAATAACATTGCCAAAACTTGAACGGAATTAAATATCACTAGTTTTAAGTATCACTCTCTGCAGTAATATGAAAAATTACCTAAATCAGAGAGTTAACGAACCTTTCTGTACATATGTATGCTAAGTAGGCCAGTTAATTCATTTCTGAAGGGAAAACAATCTTGTGTTTTGACAGCAGAGGTGATAATGTCCCTCATTATGCAAATAGGATGGACCTATATTACAGTGTTATTTGATATATGAGAAATGCCAGCTAGTTTAAATCCAACTTTTTAAACTTTATTCTTTAAGAATGTAGATTACTGCAACTATTACTCAAGATACTAGAGGAAATTATTAGTGTGTTTTCTCTCATTTCATTTCAAACTAAATTTCAAAGGGTACTGACAAATGATTTATTAGCAGTAAATACGTTCATCTTTCCTTGAAAATTCTTGCACCAGAAGCCAGGCTATGAAGCACAGAATACTGGGGACAGGTAATAAATTAAGAATGTTTGGAAAAAGAATTTCACAGTTTCAGTAAGGAATTGATATTAGCTCCCTGAACTTTACAATACTGATATTGTCACAAGTGAGGACTGTTAGCTATGATATATAAGAATACATGATACAGTAAGCATTTCTTGTTTCACAAAATGTCAATATGTCACAAAACTACCTACCTTATATAAAATGCTTTTAGCAAAAAAAACCAAAACAGAACAACAGTCGATAAAAAATTAAGAAAATACAGAAGTGATGCTAAGATTATAATACAGAAAAGAGAAAAATTTGAAAAAGATTTCTTTTAAATGATTTTTTTCCCTTTATGTATTAAAAGCATTATGTTGGAAATAAAAAAAAAAATAGAGGCTGTTGTCTCCTTATTTATAAGTTCATGGTCTTACAGCCAACCAGATAAATTCTCTCAATATGTTACGTAACATTAAGCCAATGTCCTGGGCATTTAATCTATTATTTGGCTCAGACTCAAAGCTAGTGAGGTAGAAAAGCTAGACCTCACTCACTCTGATCTTAGTTCTCTCTTTGCATACATTAAACTTTAAGCTGCTTAGTGTTTTATCACTCCAAGAAAAAAATAAGTTAACAAGTAAGCAGTTAGTCTGAGTTTTCTAACTAGCTGTTATAGTATAATTAATTTGATAGGCAAAATAGATTTTCAAATATATGACTTACAACTTTTCTGTCCACTAATGCCTTTGTGTGTTATTTTTTAGGCATATTTATACATGCCTAATTCTTTACCATAATGAAGAATATGGCAAGTAACACGGTAAAGGTTTTATTGCTAATTTGAAAAAATTAAGGCTGCAAATTTTTTTGCCACTGTTAAACTTCTTGAAAAGAGGTCAATTGTTTAAAAAGACACAATGGCACCTGATCATATTTACAACGAAAAAGTAAAGTCCAAAGCTTTGAAATACATTGATCACATGCATTTCTTAAACTTTTCTGCTAAACAAAGCTAGAAGACAGTCTTATCTGATACTTAGTGTTGACAAACAAACTGAGTCTATTTTCAGAAACAGACTTAAGTTTCCTCAGACTGGGTTTCTTTCCTGTTTTTCCTTTAGTCTTACCTCTGATACAAAGAGCAAGTTAGAATGGCGTTTCCCATGGACATGCAGGACCCAAAGGAGTCTAACAGGCTTTCTTGTCATGGTAAGCCAATACGCTAATCCTCAGCAAACGCATATGGAACAATTTCCTTTCCTTTCATTCAGCTGAAGACAGTGGCACTATCGGCTTACAGCACTATGTCTGCCTAAGCTCTTATTCACTTCAAGGTGGAAGGTCAGGGTGGACAGATTAGAGCAGTGGTGACAGGGTTAGCAAGGATGAGAGCTGCTTTGCAGATCAAGATGCCAATGCTGAGTGAGTTCGCAAAAAAATCACTGAATGTTACAAACACTGACCAGGAAGGACAAATCCTAGTGAAGGAGCAATGTATAGTGTCCTTGCCACACTCTTATCAGTTCCACATTTAAGACCAGTATTCAAATAGCAAAAGCATATACAGACAGCTTGAAGTCAGAACAGTTAAAATACCTGCTTTCTGAAGCTGATGAACTCAATTCTGTTGTTCATCATCTGAAGTAATCTACTGACTACCCTAGCTTTAATTTAAGTGGGAAAAAGGGTATGCACGAATACAAGAGCGAAGGAGAGCAAAGATGGTTTTGTTATTAAATATTACTGTACAGTCTGAGAGACAGTGAAGAAGAAAGATGTGAGATCATCTGTATCCAACATATAACTTGCAAATAAATGTATTTTTTCTTAAACAGGCAGCCATTGATGAAAAATACCTCTCTCTACTTGTTTTTTTTTATTTTACTTTTATTTTTTCTTTTCGCGTACTAGTCTAATTTCAAATGAGAAGTATTTAATTTTTCTAGAAAATCTATTTACTTTTTAAAAATTTTACAATTTCTGCTATTTTTACTGCTACCAGAAACAATATGGGAATGCTGTAGTTTTTTGTATATTGGTCTTTATTATTTTTAAACATATATACATACCAAAACATACTACTTTCCATGCTATGCTTAATATGTGTTTTCCCATAGTTCTATTCATGTCATTAGTAAACACATTTGCCTAAATGCATATATAGAGCAGATAGCTGGACTGATTGCAAACCACTTGTTTCAGAAGTGTGAATTATCATGTCCGATTCAAGGGTTACAACCCTCAGAAGCTGGTGACTTCTGAGTCGCACAGAATGTAAAGAACTCTGGAGATCAGCAAATCCCCATGACTACATTAGGACTTCAACAATGCTCCTAACACTTCTTGAATGTCCCTGCAGGATTAAGCATCACAGTACTTCAAAGTATTCAAAGTTTCCATTAACTGCTTATTTGTGTTTCTTTAACACAAATGAAGCACATTAGCTAGAAAAGCTGATGGTATTGCAAAACTCAAATAGTAATTTCAGGCTTTCATTAATCTGAGACAATCTAAGACGGAACTTAAAATAATTCTGGTAACTGCTGAAGTAACCCTTCACATAAAATAAAACATGCAACTTAATGACATAGTTACATGCAATAAATCTGCACACAAAGAATCACATAATCACACAGTTACATGCTACGGTGTCACAGTCTTCAGCATTTTCTCTTTTTGCAAACTCAAACATGGAAAAAAAAATAAATCAGGCTGCTTACAAAAAGAGGAACTTCACTTTTGGCGGGCTTCTGTTTACTATATGATTTGGCAGAGGCAGTGATAGCTGTCAGAAGGTAGATCTGTGCCTTGAGAAGGGAAAAGAACTAATGGAGAAATACAGCAGACCATTTGTTTGACTGCTCCTGTCCCTCTTTTGAACATTCAGTGCACAGACATACAAATGCACCCACACATACATGCACACTCACTATCCCTTCTCTTCAACACAGAAGAATCTTGGTAGAATGGCAGGAAACACGCACAGAGTGGTCAGGGAAGGATATGATGTCAGCAACCACGAACAATAAAAGGTGTAAAGGTGCTTCCTTCCCTAAACTGTTCCAGAAGTGCAAAATGGGAACCAAAACTCTCCACTTCCTTCTCTGAGCACAACTGTCTGAATCTGCTTTGCTGCAGCACCCCAGACAGAGTTCTTTGAACAACTCCCATCAGGGGCAATAAGGATTATCAAAACAGGAGACTCAAAATATTTAATTTATAAACAAGAAAAACTGGTCAGAGAAAAGTACTAAGTGCTAGGGTTTAGTATTTTCGTGGCTGCTTCACGAAAGAGATAAACTTGCTATACAGATGTATCTGTTCCATGAAACAGTTTGCATTCTGAATGGATTAATTTGATGAAAACTAAACAAACAAACCAAATCTTATTATAATGATATAAGGAAGCAAACAACAACAAAAAAATGCTGTCCCCATTCTCTTACCAGACTTACTTCACTGAAAAAGATCACTTCAAAGGCCTATCATATCTTTCTATGCAAACCTTTCTGTTAAGTCGAAAGAGTTCTGAATCAGATTATAAACAAAAATCTAAATGTATTAATAATACATCATCTGCTTGTCTGATGAAAAATTAGCTGTCAAAATAGCAACGTAACTACAAAATACACAACAAGGAATACATAATTGGTCACTGAAATGTTACCTATAAAAGACCTACCTGACCAAGTCCCATATGCAGAAAAAAGTAGTAAATAAACAATTGAGCATGATGTATCAAATAAGGACCATTTTGTTTCTGTAATCCTGAATCAGATAAAGTTGCAGTAAATATAAACAAGGGTGAAAGTAGCATTCGTCTTTCATATTATCCCACAGAGGTCAGCTGATATTACATCCAGGGTAGAAGAAGTCCTTCACATTTAATGTGGTTTGGTTGCATAGTCATTACTGAGGACACAATTTGGCCCATTAACAGAAATGCCCTGATAAAAGTGTATATGTCATCACCACAGCAATACATCAGTGAAGCAGAAATTGCACAATACACAGTACGGTAATCCAGACAGAAAGACGTGCAACAAATGAATCTGAGTCATCTTAAGGTTTCAAACATCTGCACAAAACTCTGATTTAGAATTTAAACATGATCTTACGGTGTGACAGCCATATTAAAAGATGTGGAAGGGAGCATTCATTTTAACATGCTAACACCCAAGATACCAAGCATTTTACAACTGGAAATATAAGGCAAACATTTCAGCCAGAAAGGACATAATGTAACAGATGAAATACTACAGAATACTGGGGATGCAGCATGTCAAACTGGAAAGGCTGTACATAGAGAATATATTTGTAATCTCCAAGAACCAAAGTTCATTCATCTTTTCATTTATCTAATCTGAAACAAAAAGGAACTTTGGAAAAATAACACTGTCTACCTCTTAATTTATGGTGTGAATTTATTACAGAAAGCAATTCAAGGGCAATGACATTCTGCATCAACCCAGGACTAAAAGGTCCAAGAGCTTTCAAACTGCAAAGTCAATCTCTGCATTTAAGTTATTCACTGAAAGTTTTACAGAAAAGTTAAGAAGGTTAATCTGAATGCATATTTTACTAATTTGGGTACTGATTTTCAGGTCATCTGCTGAATTTATAAGGTTATCTTCTCTTACAGATGCTCCCCATTTTATTTATTTATCCCTAAAAGAGCAAAAAATGTATTAAATCTTGATTTCATATTTTATATACATTTCTCACTTATACCTGTAATTTCTGTTTATTTATGTCCACTTACAAAATAGTCATTTTCCTATTCCTCCTACAGACAATTTGCTGTACTGTACTCAATGGCATAAGCTGCATGCCTAGAAAGAAGAGATATGAAAACATCTGGCATTTATTTCTATTTTTTTTTAATTTGGAGTTAAACATTTCTGAGAAGTAGTTATAAGAACTCTTCATCTAGACACTATGGACTACAATTCAAACACGTGAGAAGTTTTCACTCAGAGCAACAATTCAACCAGTACAGTTAGAAAAGTTTCAGTTGCAACTGTTTTGTGAAATTCTCTTGAAATAACTGTTCGAGCAAACTAAGAATCGCTGCCAAAATGTCTGAGAAGCTGGTGCTACCTAACAGCAGCCCTACTTCACCACACTGCAGTCACTGCTTCTGAAAAGAATGTTAACCAGACTCTGAAAATTGAGTTTCTAGGCACCTACAAATTCCAGATGATTCACACCTACATCAAAGGAGTGACTTCATCTTACCTTCCAGACAATGTGCTGAGAGTGGTCCATCAGGAATGATGGAGGAGGGTTTTCTGAATAGTACATCCATGTAATACCAGCCATGCAGATAAAGATCCATGAAAAGAGGCCAAAGGCCTTCTAAGGGATTGCGGCACAGACAGTGAGTCATTCCTTGCAGCGGTGCACCAAGAGGAAGCAAACACTGGTAATCTAGATAAAAACTGACTCCTCACAGCCCAGTAAGAAGAGAGATATACCTACTAAGCTTGATGAAGAAGACTTGGCTAGTTTGCAACATTTTGTTTTAATACAGATGAAGAAGAACATTAGATTTGTAGAGCAAAGAATGTAGACAGTAACACATTTTAAGGAAATCAATCAACCAAGTGAAATGCGAGAATTCTGAAAAACACACCCATGAAACGAAGATTGTAAATCTGCAGTGACTTGCGTGTGATATTTCAGTGTCTGCACACCACAGAACTAAAGAAAAGGAAAGCAAGTAGTCTGAAGGAAAACTTTACAGGTTCATGATTAGTCTCATGATGTACCTCTGGCAGCTAGACAGACATAATGGGAGTCTGACCGATAAATATGGAATAGAATCCTTAAAGTGCTTGAGAGACTGGTGCAAGTTTATTGAATCAAACAAGCTAATAATACAAGTGAATAAAGGATTGAAAGCTGAATCATTTAATTGGTCTCAGATGGAGACAGACTAGGAAAGTGAACTTGTCTGAAAATGGAGTAGGGAAACAGGACTGCTGGAATTTCAGATATGGGACTGAACAACTTTAAGTTAATAACTTGATTGGATGGCTTTAATAACATGATTGGATGGCTTTATAGCTAATAGGTGTGCAGTAAATATCAGGAAAGCAGTTTAGCAAATTCAGCCTGTTATACAAGTTGGAAGAATAGGGGAAGCACATAAATGGTTGCCAGGGTGAGCGGTCGTCAGATTAAGATTTAGTGCATTTTGTGTTGAAAAGCTCTCTTGGAACTAGTCTGGTTTTGGTCTACATATATTTAAAGAAATCTTTTACACTAAAACAGAATGTCTTAGTATAAACTAAACTAAGTTTATTAGAACTAAGTTAGATATTTGTTCTCACAGTCTGGGTGCTGTCACACAGCACAAAGTGTTTTGGAGACTGCTGGCTTATTACAAGAAAAGTCTAAAATCTCTAGAACTAAGTTGCTACCTCACCCGTAAGCAGCCTCTAGCTGTAGTTATGTTCTTATTTACAGATTTTTTACTAGTGCTTGTATGTAAAAAAGTCTGTGGTAAGCAAAATTAAACCTCACAATGGCTTTTAAGAATCCAGGCATTTCTGGAAAAATTATGTACTGCAATTTCAAATCACAGTCTGAACCTGGGTACAAGTACTTGGTAATGATGATCCAGATGGCAAAATTTTTTTGATATCCCTCAGCCGAAAAAAGTAATAGCTGATTTCCAGAATGGTTCTTTGTTGTTATAAAACATGATTGAGTACTTAATAATTTCCTGAATTGCAGAATTGCAGGCAAACTAGGTACATGCAGTTTAACAAGAGAACTGAAGACAGCTGACTGAACTGATCAAGCTGATCATTGATCAGCCTAGAACCAATACACAGAATATATGGAGAAGACAACTGGAGTTCAGGGAAAACAGGAGGACTCCTTCAGCTCTACACAGACCACCTTAATCCAATTTATTTGTAAAAGAACAGCAAAGTTCTGCTATTCTATGCTTGTGCCACACCACAACTCCATCTCTGTGAGGAGGAATGAGGACTTGGATTGTAGAAGGGATATCTTAGAATTTTGCAAATGAAAATTTTCAGGAACGTTATAGAGAAAACAGAAAGCTTTCAGAAGCTTTGAAAACAGGGATTCTGAGCCATGATTAAACAAGGTAGTGTAATAAGAATCAAAAATCTCTTCAAACTATTAAGCAAAGAAGTAATATTAGGTTCAAGGCCTATGCTGAAAATCAGGAAGTGTCATTCACAGTGGTAGAATAGTGACAAAAAAGAGAATGAAAGTACTTTAAAATTACAAGCGTAAGTGCAGAAACTAAAAGCAGAAAACCTGATATATGAATAAGTTTTTCACTGAAAGAAGACGTGGGTCTGTGCCAGGCAACAGATTCTATATAAACACTGCGGAAGAGTTGATAAAAGGAATCCACTACAACACGAGGGGATACAAGAAAAATTGTTACGGGTTAGAGATGGAAAATATCTTGACGGTAAAACTGTACAGAAGTGGTTGTATAGCTTTCATTTATTTATTTATTTTTGACTTGGAAGTGTCACCCATTGTACTGCCAGTTTACGAGTCTGAGTAATTCCTGGAAGACAGACAGAGCAAGGTTTACTACTGGTAACACAACCCCTCTGAACTTATACACCCCGATACTTCAACAGGCAGCAAAAAGCACTGTAAGCTGTTATTTTTTTATGGCCATTTTATTTGCCACCATGAAAGAGAAGCTTAAAACTGAGAGATATCAAGGGAGAGCTCAGTTATAGAAAACAAAAAGAATAGGGCCATTAAGAAAAACTAACATAAAAAACAGTTTTGGAGCTATCAGAGTTGGAAAGGAAAGCTCAGACTGCGAGCTGCACATTAATACTTGATACTGCACATTAATTCTAAAGACATCCTAATTCCAGAGCTTTAAGAAATACTTGCAAACAATATCAAGGAAATGTTTCAACTCCCTGCCTGTTTCCCTGTCCTAAAGGAAGCAACCTGTAACTGATTTTGGCTAGATATTCAAGCCAAAAACAGGCTGTATCTCTTACAAACATCCCCTAACATGGGTACTAGCTGCACACAGTTCAGCTTCCCGCCTGGGAACTGTTGCAATCAAATATGAAGGACTTCAAGTAGGTGTCTGAGAGCTGCAGACAACTCTCAAATTCTGATCAATCTTGTACATTACTGCTAGTTTGCTGAATTCAGCCCTGATATTTTAGTTCTGCGTGGACTGACGATTCTTAGTGAGTCAAACCTTTATTTATTCACTTATTTATTTTCTTTATGCCCAAGTGTACATTATTTTAGAGGATGCAAACAGTTATCCGTAGCAATCACTACATGCCAAAATGGACACCTGCTTAAGTAGAGATAATTTTAAATCCAGATAATTTCATGTATTTCTTTGGAACTACTCCTTTATACTAATGCAAACATGAGGAAAGATTGGCACTGAAAGTTTGAAAGGCTTTGTAGGGAGAGGCAATACCTAGTACTGATTAAGTTAATTGTAGAAAAAAAAAACAATAGTCTTGGCTGTACAAATCCTTCTTTGGATCCTCCTGTTACCCAAAAGCTCATCTTTCTTTTCTTCTATATTATTTCTGTATATAAACCTTCTCTCATTTATGGTGTTAAACTATCAACTACACAACTATACTACCACAGAATTTTCTTTCAAAATGGAAACAAATACATAACTTGCACAAATAAGTACCACTGTTGGCTTTCTAAGGAAACCTAGGATGCATCACCTGGCAATCCATTTCTTAGACAAGAATGATCATATACAACTATGTCTTAATTCACTCTTTTGTATACTCAGTTCTAGAACCACACTCTTTTCCCATTAATTCCACACCTTCCCAGAACTATGAAGAATTAAATACTGTTCTCCTGAAATGTGAGATAGAACAACATCGTGGAAAGCTGCTGAGCTGCTAGCTGCTCATTCATTTTGTGTAAAAGTTAATATGATAAAGATGAGTATAAAAACTGTGATGTTGCCCAAACTCAAACACTTGTCCAGCGACAGTTGTGGGCTTGAAATAAGGAAAAAAACAAAAGCAGACAAGACAACGGACATATATCAATATTCCCTATGAGTATGACAACTTAAAAGTCTACATTAGGGCTTCCAATCTTACTCAAGACATTTTTTATCCCAAGGACAAAAGGAGATGAAATGTATGTCAGAAGCATAACAAGGCTAATAAAAAAAATGAACACACCTGCATTTCACTGAGTAGGGTTGAGGAACTGTCTCTGTGAAATATACATCTTTTTCTAATGACAAAGATCATAAATTAGGACAGGTTGCTGATTTAAAATAGACAAAATTCAGACAATATAAGTAGAAACAAGAAGTACATAATATTTGGCAGCAGTTGATACAAAAAATCGACATCCTTGACAACTATTAGTAATAACAGACATATATGCAAGGATTGCTTCAAAAGTAATACCTCCTATTTTATGATATTGGCCCACAACATCAGAGGAGAATGTTGGTTATAAAGCAGAAGGTGTTGAACCTTCTCACCTATATACCCTTACATGTTGTTGCCACGTGACAGATGGCAGCAGAGGGGCAGTCTGACAGAATGGCATCTGACATGGATGTGCATATGGAGAAATGATGTAGGACTGAATTTCTCTGCTCATAAAAAACGGCAGTCACTGACATTCATTGTTGCTTGCCTAAACATCTATGTTTATGGAAACCAAACAGTGGATTTGAGCACAGTGAGGTGAAGGCTGGTGAAACACTGAAAGGGTGAGTCATCTCCACTGATGCAGATTGTTACAAGCAGGGCATGCAAGCTCTTGTTCATAGATGGTGAAATGCACAGCTAATGGTGGTGACTGTGTTGAAAAGTAACTGAGAATGTGCTCCATACAGTGTTATTGTGTTCCTTGTAGCTGTTGCAGTTTCCATGGAAATAAATAGGAGGCATTACATTCAGAGTGACATACGTTAAATGTGCTTAATTTACAGAGGAAAATATAGTGCAACTTGCTTGACAGTCTCTTCTAACTTCAGCGAACATTTTTTTCTGAACAGATCATTGCCAACATTGCTTCTATTTTAACTGTCCTATATGCCTGCTAAAAACAAACCAAACCAAAATATGATCAATACAAAGATACATTAGCTAAATCTCTTTGTGGCCTTGAATGTACATTATGTTTTCTCAGAAATGACACTTAGTAAGCTACTGAAAATTATAATGCAGCAATGAATAAAGGATTGAATTTAAAGTTGGAATGCAAAAACAACTGAGATAAGTTCTTTTTTCTGCCAAAAATATTTCCTAACACCTCCATTTGGGACTCAGTTTTTCTACTGGAAACCTGGGAATGAGAAAAGTGAGGATTTTTGCATGCAAAGATTCTGAGAAGGTGAATATTTATTAAACAACCATGAGTCTGAATGCTTTCAGTAAATGTGTTATAATTCTTTTCTGGCATAGTCAGTAAGTAAACCAGACAAAGAGAAAATCTGGTAGGCTTAAAAATTATGAAATTATGAAAGGGCAAGATTATGATGATAAAATTATATAAAAACAGTAATTTCAGAATGTTCTATTATCCTATATATCTAAAACATTTATATACATGCTTTTCTAGCATTATAGCTCTAAAAGCTAATGCAAATCTTCTTGAAATAAAGATATTTTACAGTACTGTCATGAAGTACAACATGGTACACAGCAGATTCATCAATTTCCCATTTCTTACTCTCTTTCTCTTACAGCATCCTAATCAACCTAATTAAAGCTTTGTTCATTTGAAACCTCAGATGACAATTTGTTTAACTCTATCCCACTGTGGTCTTTTTATAAAGAGAATTAAATTTGATCTTCTGACAGCAATTATTAAATGATCCCAACTGGCCCCAATTAAGACACATGGCTCACAGGCCTCAAAATTCAATAAAGTGCCAAGCCCTCTCTTTCACTTGTACATCTTCCTTTACCTTGCTTTATTTTCTGAAAGCCAATTAAGCTCATCTTATAAAGTGGAACTGAATGCCATTCTGTAGACTAATTCAAGATACAATGCATCAGTTTACTTTTAGAGACATATTGTAGTAAGGACAACACACTCAAAGTAATCTTTTTTGAAACTCATCCCTGATTCAGTTCACCTAGCTTCTAAGGGAAGAGAACTGCTTTAATGTCTTTCACTGTGCCGCACATGACCTACATATGCTTACTTCTAAAACACTGCCTACAATGAGCAGTGATTAGAGAAACATATAAAATATCCTTGGTGTGAGTTTTACTCTGCTTACAATTCGCCTTACTGTAATAAGTCTCTTCTGCAAGCGTTTCCATGTGGTGATCATCTCCTCATTTCAGAAGCCTTGAAGAAATGCAACACATGTAACTTCTGAGGCTAACCTTTTTTTACCTTTAATTTCTGCTCTAATTTTTTCACGTTTGTTCAGTAGTATGCTGTGAAAAACCGTTCCCATGATTTTACATAAAGGCAGGTAGCCCCAGGATTTGAAACTCATTGATTGTGTGGTACTCCAGGGAAACAGCTGAATTAAAACCAGCCTCCTGAGACCAAAGTAGCTTCCATACACATCTGGCTCTTCTTATTCTAAACTCTAACACCTGCCTGGAAATTTAACCCCTATCTTTTCTCTGAAGAACAAATGGGACAGATTTATCTACTGCCATTTGGTTTAGGTCAAAGCTGAGCTGTCTGATGTTCTGCTAAATTAATTGCAATGTAATTGATATTGTTTGACACAGTTTTTGAAAAGATGATGCTCCATCCATTTTGTGTTTAGGCTGCCTTCTCTGATTTAAAATATCTAACATCTTGTATTTCTGCATATTCACCCTAAGTACAGCTTTGAGTAACAACTTATTAAAACACAACACACATTTTCCATTTCAGTATTTCCATGAATTGCCTTACAAAAAAAGATCATTGGAACAGCCATCATCAAGGGATAAGGAAAAGGCAAAAAAAAAAAAAAAAAAAAGTCTCAAAGTGACACTACTTCCACAATGGAGAAGTTTTCTGTATTTCTTTAATTTACACACTGAACAAATACAATCACAATATGCCTTAAACACAAATAAGAGAGATTAAATTTCAATGCAGTGTTTCCTTTACTAGCAGGAAAATGTGCAAATTTACAGTTAAATATATTTACTGTCCAGCTTGGAAATACAATCTTCTTTGTACAAATTTTAAAAACCACTGGACCACTCTTCAAAAAGTAAACTAAATTTCTTTCTAAATATCTGCAAATGTTACCTTTATGAAATTAAAAAGTACTGACTCTGAGATTCATCCAACAGCTTTATTCCCACAAATGCTATGTGGCCCCAGTAAATTTGAACTACAACAAGCGATAACAGCTGACAAAGAATTTCTGATATAACACATTGAAATTTCAGGCTACTAAAAAAGATCTGACTACACCATGTCACAAATTATATCTCATTGTATTCTAATAATCCCATATAAGATGTTAATTTTAGATCATTCTTTTGCTAAAAACAGCAAACCTTGAAACACATTCAGTGCAAAGAGCCAAAAAAAAAAAAAAAATCTGAGTGGAAAAAAATCTGTACAGAAATCAGATCAACCCAAATCCTGCCATTACTCAGCACTCCAGTGACGTGCAGATGTTTGTAGTGGTTTAAAGAGCCAGCGGGGGCTGGAAACTCTACATACTCAACTCCAACATGATTGCAATTGAACCTCATCAAAGTAAGAGCTCATAATTTGTCACAGAAAACAGCCAATTAACATATGTTAGAAAAAAGCTCCCATAAAGATAATATATGATTAAAGATCCAATGCAGCTGTCACAAATAAAAATTTTGCATTTTAAAAATAAATTTCAGTCTGGGTTTCTGAAATTTTTGTTTACACTGACAATGGATACCATACTAAAAAAAAAAGTACAGAAAAAAACACAAACCTAAATATATATAGTATTTCTTCCAGGTTTGGAGTTACAACTTCAGGGGATCCGGGTACTAAAGTGCTATTTTCTGTTCTGACTGTTGTGCTGTAAATAGTTCAGACCCTTGCCAAAACACAACAGTTATTTTGTTTTAGTGCTATTTTAGAAGACAGAACTTCATTGTGAGTGAGGTGGACTTCATTGATGCACTTTGTTTTCAAGACATTCCTCTGAAAACACAGTATGTCCTTATTGCTACAAAAATACAGTACTGTAAAACTGTGTGCGATAGCCGCAGGGCGAGCACTATGATCCTAGCTATTCAAGTGCACGGCCACAAGTAAATCTGCACTGCAGCCAGTTCCATTATTTCAGATTTACACTGGTGAATGAGATCTGAATGTAGCCTGCAACTATCCTTTAAATAAATACACTGATTAAAAAATAGATTTCAGATATACGTGCATGGAAAGCAAGCTCTGTTCCTTCACTAACACAGAACCCTGACTGTGATGCTGACTGCTGTCTATTCTGCACACTAATCTTTATTCCCTGTATTCTATAGAACAATATTTTAATTTCTGAAAGTCTGCATAATTTATCTGCTATTTTTCACAAACATTATCTCTTTTTCCTGCTATCATTTAGGTTACAATGTAGTACAGCAAACTTCAGAATTATTTGAATAGCTCCGCTTTGGTACGTGTATGTATGTCTGAGTGTGTGTGTTCTTCTCTTGACATCATGTTGAAAAGGAAGTGCTTCCTCTTTTCTGTTTGAAAGAAACCCAAGAAAAACAAAGTTTTGATGTCCAGTGGTCTGACTGGACTTCAGTTGACATATTTTTAATACTGTTTTAACTCCTACCGAGTCAAGTCAAAGCGTTTTCTTGTTGGATAAAAGAGTGAACAAATTTTAATGAATGCTAACAGAGAAAAATAAAATGGAGACCAAATTTTCTGTAAGTGGAATACAATGATTTTTAAAGGACTTTCCTCCACTTAAAATTCCTGTAACAGTTCAGGAGAACTATTCTCATTAAATCGAAGATGAAGACCAGACACCTTCCACATTTCTGATTTACTTACAAGATGCAAAATATCCAAATATCGTTTAATGTTCTTCACTACGTAATATTAGGATTAAAAAATATTAATTATGAATCACTGTACTGTTTTAAAAAAATACTGTGAATAATGCTAAGGTTATGCTGCCTTCTTTTTCCTCAAGAGTGTGTTCATTGATTCCCAAGCAATCAGTAAAAGTTTTGATTAAGATCTCTGAAATAGCTGAAAATCCCAAGGCTTTTCTGCTATTGAAACTTCCCATGTCTTTGACTATCCCCAACTAATGACAGTAAACTATGCAGCCTCAAGCTAAAGAGATTAATTTCCATTTTGCAATGAATAGACAAAAAGAGTGGACAAAATCCATTTTAGTATCAACTACATTCTTTTGTCTTCTACTTAAGAAAATACACTGTAGACACTAGAGACCAAGGATTGAAATAATAAAATTCAAGGTACAAATACAATAGTTCTTAATAGATTACACAGTAACAAGAGTTAGAAAAGAGCTACATTTTTTTCCTCATACTTTTGTTTTTAGAATAAGACTATGTGTTATGGAGAATTCAGCTTCAAAGTTAGTATTTGTTCCTTATGATAAAACTGCTTTACAAAACTGCTGCCACCAGAAACAACAGAATAGTAAAAAATGAGTTTTGCGTGACAAAGAAAAATCGTCAGTGACTTCCTACTCTGTAAATCTAAATTTCCTCTCTCCAGAGGTAAAATCACATAATTCTAGAAGTGGATCAAATATAAATGTGAAGTAGCTATGAGTCCAATGCTATTAATCAACATCAAAATTATCACGTTAATACTGTTTAGCTAACATGATAACCCTACGTATTGCATCTTGAGTATTTTGGGTTTTTTTATTTTTTTTTTTAATTGAGATTTAAAAATTCTTTATGATTAAATGTTTGTAAAATATTCATCCTTATATCTATCAGGTTTTGCTGATATTCATCCTTATATTTACCAGGTTATGCTGCAGAATTTTAAGGGGAACCCACCCAAGTCAGTTACAGTTTCTCGTAACAGTAATTATCGATGCCATGCCATAACCTAACTCAAGATGTAAGTTTCTTTTTTCTTTTTTCATTTTTCATTTTTTTTTTCCTGCAATTATTTAAAAAAACATGACTGTAGAGTTTGGAAAGAGAGTTCCAGTAATCACTATCATTCTTTCAAAGCATTTTTTTCTATCTACTTTGATGTTAACAATAAGACTTTGGATGATGAATAAAATGAGAGTGTTGTAGTTAACATCCAAGACCTCTCTATTTTCAAAGCTGCAGACTGTGCAGTCTTATCCAGACACCTCTATAACATTATCATGTTTAAATAAAGGAAAAATATTCTAAAGATTCTCAGCCTCTCAGGTGTGTTCACAGTGAGGTTCTGGACAGATGAGTTACTATGATGTGGAACACCCTAAATTCTTAGGCTACAGTAATACAGTACAGTAACAGTGAAGCATAAACCTTCAAAGTACATCTCAAAATTAAAAAAAAACAAAAACAAAAAACAAAAACAAAATAGAGAGCTCTGTCAAGAGTCAGACATGTACACTAACTAGAGATCAGCAGTGGGGGATTGAAGTCTCCATTCTGGAGTTCTGCAAGAAACAACCACAGAATTCACTGCCAATATTTAAGTATAAATAGGAATCTTCGTAGCAGCTACAATTTTGTCTGTTAAAATTTTTAAGTTACCGAAAACTTAAAGGGAAACTTTAAAGCAATTTTAATCATCCAGCATTCCCCATACCAACTCATGGATTTACTTTTCAACACTGGCAGCTTTAGACAAGAAAAATCTGATTTATAGCCCATGTTCGAGGAGCTTGCTGCTCAGTTGTCATTTTTTTTCTTGGCTCCGGTAGATGGAAGCAAATCTCTTGCTGTGTATTAAGTTTAGTGTGGTTTGGGGGCTGTTTTTAGGCCAAAATCTTTATTTTTATATTTATTTAGTTTGTTGATCCATTGATGCTACATTCCCAGGCAATTTGTTCCAGTTCCCAGAACAGTTTCTTCAGAGGAGCACCATGCTCATCTGAAGTCTGCAACTCTTACTGAAGAGTAAGTCTGTAACTCATGCTGAAACACTGTGCAGGGATAAGCAGAGCCTGCTGCAAATCCACATGAGCTTTCTTCTGGAGTTGCCTCTGCTGATAGGAAATAGCCAATGATATGGCACATGCAAGAAATGGTGGTCTTGATTCAGGTGCTATTTGACAGTCCTTTAGTACAACACTTTCCTAGATGAAAAAATACATGAGATCCTATATTCTTCTCTACCTCAGCCAAGTGTGCATCACTCATTTCCCTTCAGTGATTGTACTTCAGTGAAGAAATATGATGAACATGACAACTGGCTTCATAACCAGGGTAGGTGTGATTAGAAGGATTTGGACAGGTTAGAAGGACTTCATGTGCAGGCGTCTAGGACCACAGGCTACCTTTCTTAATCTGTCTTATCTGACAAAAAGCAGATAGAAAACACGAGCAGGGAGTTCAACACTACCTAGAGCAGACCAAAAAGGGTTGTCCAAAATAGAGCAGGCTTAGCATCTGCTGCAGACAAAGCATATTCTATATCAAGACGGATCTGCATATAGAAAAACAGTAATATTTGCCCCTATTTTCTCAACCAGTAAGTCAGCATCATGCTCTTCTGCCACCTAAGAAGGTGAGATTAGATGTTCATCTTTTTAAAGACCTGTCACCCTCAATTAAACAGGTGTCAACTGCTCTTAACCTGTGTGACATATGGTCACCCTGGTTAATGAAAAAGACACTTTCCTGAGTCCCTGCAGTCAAACTAGTGTGTGCTGTGATCCTGCTGATTCTCACAAGCAAATCAGGGTCAAGCTGGGTCAGATTTATGTAATGCGTGCTCTTTAGGATAGGTGAAGTCTTTCCTTACAAGTTTCTATAGTACAGAAAGTAACAGGTAAAATAATGAGCCATCAGAAGTAAACAGAACATCGGGTGATTACTGCATTCTTTCACATATTTAACTGAACCTAAGCAAAAGACCTCCACACATATACAGGTAATGCATAAAGTGAGACAGTTTTCAGCCAATGGTGTTTTGAAGGCTAACAAAAAAGAAAGCATTCCAAGTTAATTGCAAAACAAAGATTTTGATCACTGTGTATATTAAAGATTTCATAGTAATCTTTATAAAATGAATTATCTAACGTCCCAACCAAATTCCATCTCTGATGGAAATATTGTTATTTTTATTATTATTATTCTCCTAACATAATGCTCATGCACAAGACATTTTTTTTCTTTTTTTTTTGTTTAGACATATTTGGTAATATTTTGTCCTCTGATAAGGAGTAGCAATTATTTAAGGCTTTGCTTTCAGATTCAGGTACTCTGACCATGTTGCTTGCTTGTATTTTGCCTTCAGTGAGTTGCAATGATGCCTGTTTTGTACTGTACAAATAGAAAGTATTTTTCTTAATAGAAACAATGCCAAATCTCAAATGAGAAAGGTTCTTCTTTCTTACCACCTTTTCCAGAAAAAATCAAGAAGAAGAATACTTAACAAGAACATTCTTTCACACCAATAGGGATTAATTGGAGTATGACAATTTTACATTAAAAAATAACAACAGTGAAATTAATATGTACATTTCTTCTTTTCTCACATAATTCATTGTAAAACGGAACTTCTGGAAATAGCATCTTGTGGATTACTACAACAGTACAACAATGGAAGAAAAGAAAATCTAAAAGACAATATATAGGTTGCTATGAAGATAATGCCTCCTATTTATTTCTATAGAAACTGCAAAAGCTACAAAGATTACAATAACGCTAAATTAACACTAACACTAACTATAAAACATTATTTTCCAGCACAGTCATCACCATTAGCTGTGCACTTCATCGGCTATGAACAAGAACCTGCATGCCGTGCTTTGTAACAGTCTGCAGCAGTGGAGATGACCGTTTCACACCACCCACTCTCACTGTGCTCATATCCCATTCAGTCTCCACAAATGTTCAGCAAGCATCAACAAATATCAATGGGTGCCATTTTTCATGCACTGAGAAATTCAATGCTACGTTATTGCTCCATATGCATATCCACATCAGATGCCATTCTGTCAGACTGCCCCTCTACTACCTCATGTCACATGGAAACACCATGTAATGGCATATTGTCAGGAAGGTTCAACTTCTGCTGCCATCCCAACATTTGCTTCCGATATCATGGGCCAACATCATAAAATGGGAGACATTACTTTTGGAAATGGTCTTTGTACATGAAATTCTGTCTGAATAAACCTAACTTCACTGTTGATCTTCTCTTAAAAATCATATATTTATATGGACACAGTAAACAGATAAGAACAGCTCAACTTAAAGTCAGCCCTCAGCCTTATAGCAGAAACAAACTTATATAAACTGATACAGGCAATATATTTCAATGCATTAGTTTGCATACAGAATAACGCAGATCAAACTGGTGGGCACAATTCAGTCACAACTTAATCTAAGATCTAAGTCACAATAACATCTGCAGAGTGTGGTGATCCTTATTTATAGAGATTTTAAAAAATTATTTTATGAGGTCAACTTTCCTACTGGAAATCAGTTTTAATGTATGTTTTTAAAAGCCCCTGCCTAACCATTTTGATGAAAAGAAATATCTTATGAAAAATAATCTTACTGGTGATATTTTCAAGCAGAATGGAGGGAATTTGATAGATCTTTCTTCAATATCTAATTAATTTTTTGTTTTGTTTTGTTTTTTAGTGGTGTTAGGATAATAATTACATTTAATGGCAAGCAACTTACTTATTTCTTTACAAATCAAATCATGGTTTCCAGCCAATCTGGAAATGTCAAATCTCACTAGTTTTTTAGGAAATTGTTAGAATAGTATAATTTCAATTGCAGGAAGAAGGGTCTTGTTGCAAGACCAGTAAATATATCAATGAGATTTACCAGAAAACATATATCTTTACCAAGAATTCCAGATCATTTTCTCAGAAACAGGGATTGATGGTTTCCATGAAAACCTATTTGAATTAATAAATTAAAATAAAAAATATGCTAAGAGAAACACACTAAGTAGAGCTGACTTGACATAATGGAAAAAACAGAACAGAAAGTTCTCCACACACAAAAAATACTATGGAAGCACACAGGAACAAGACTTTTCTCCTTAGATATGCTTACATTTTGATGCAGGTTTCTGTATTGCCTACCATTAAAAAAAAATCTACCGATTTATTACACCTTCATAGGTGAAATCCAATTTCTCTATACTCTTTTGAGACGGAGAGACCAAACAGAGACCAAATATATATGCCAAGGAAGAAACTATTATCAATTTTTCCTTCAAGAAATTTGAACAGAAGATTACACATTGTAATGGATCAGAAATCATATAGCAATGGATCCAGGTAATATGAGATTGGTATACTATAATATGCTACTATATAATAGAGTTGAACGCACTTCTAAAATCGATATTAATAAGTACTTTTTCCTAACATATTCTGTCATGTACAGTTCAGCTATTCTTGGTGTAGAGATTTTATTCACTTGCCAGTGAAGGGAGATGAGATGATTTAGATACTGTCTATTGGTTTATAGGTTGAAAATTTCGTATTTCGAAAAACTACATTTTATTCAAAATTTTCCATCTCAAAAAAGTTTAAAAGAAAATTTCTTCCATGTATGAATAACTTCTTACTGAATTGAGGCAAACTTCATTGGTTATGACATCTGGTTGCCTATTCTCCTCATCATATTGCAATTTCCAAAGCATAAAACTGTTG
Source organism: Odontophorus gujanensis (assembly GCA_013399175.1). Lineage (NCBI taxonomy): Eukaryota > Metazoa > Chordata > Aves > Galliformes > Odontophoridae > Odontophorus > Odontophorus gujanensis. Next base: position 116,247 of record VXAB01001184.1, read on the forward strand.
TATGTTGCACACATAAGGAGATAAATCAGATCAGTAGTATACTTGAGAATAAATTCAATCAAGAAGCACATGAAATAATAGTTTGTACTCTTAATGAATTTGGGTTTTACCATTAAAAATCAAAACCACACAAGTATTTGATTCTCTCGATTACCTGTCAGAATAAGGAAAACTGCATAAGGGAACACAAGTGACGCAGAAATGGACAGAAAATATCAGAAATTAAGTTTAAATGAGAGAGAATATCAGACATCAGTAACTGAACAGTTCCCTAAATTTTCACCTAGCAATACTTTAGCCTAAAGTTAGGCCAAAGAACAATCCTTTGGCAGTATTTGCAATGTAATGAACAACTCTGAACATGACAAGACATCAGAAGCTTCCCCTTTGTTTAAATGTCTAAATAACAAAACACAAGACCATAAGCTTGGATAAGGTCAAATTATGTTTGTAATTGAACTGAATGACAGAATGCACTAAAAATGCCTTAAGTTACTCCTGTATCAGACACATCAGTCAGAAATAAAAACCTTCAGTGGAAAGAGAAGTTGAGATTATCTGACACTAATCTGAGGAAAAATGGCAGTGTATGCACTGATTTAGTTTCTAATGAGCCACATTAAAACAAAAACCCCCAGCCTTCAAATTCTAAAACAGAATGTATTTTGTGTCATCTTCTCCGATTGATCAGGTTAAACTGCCTTTTAAATGCAGTAAAGAATAAAAAAGAGGTAGTCAAGATAAAAATGGTGCTGCGGCACAAGCTTGAGTTTCTCAATATTCTGTTTAGAACAATTCCAAGGGAAAACCCTCCTTCCAAGGCTGAATCTCAATCCATTGTGTCAAATGTCAATGATGACTTGGAGTAGACTGCTTAATGTTTGCTACCACCATTAGGATATTATTAAACCTGAAATTATAGACTATAATTAAAAAAATAATAATTATATGTTTTTCAGAGTATGGTCTACAAGAATCATTTACATAAAATAATTTATAATTAAATTTAAGAACTATATTTAATGTTTCAGTTTGCTGTTAGATTGTAGAGAGTAACATAACGATATTTTTACTTACATTTGTAAGGAGCTTTCCCCCTAATTTTGGCCATATTTCAACTGATATTCAGGTAGTTTATCACCTGATGGTAAAAAACATTGCAGAATATTGAAAGACTGAAAATTAGGTGTAAGCAGCGTATAACTGGAGCCTATTTTCACTGAAAGGACACTATGAAAAATATGATACAACACGCTTGCTACCCTAGAATTATTACTGTTACAGATATCAATACCTATTGTGAGTTTTTTATTTTATTTTATTTTTAATAATCATGATGAATTTAAANTACCCACTAAACTACTAAATCAAATCCCTTAGCACCTCATCTAAACGCTTCTTGAACAGCGCTAGGGATGGTGCCTCAACCACCTCCCTAGGCAGGCCATTCCAGTGCCTGACCACTCTTTCAGAGAAAAAATTTTTCCTCAAATCTAATCTAAATTTTCCCTGGCGCAACTTGTGGCCATTCCCTCTCGTCCTGTCACTAGTAATCTGGGAGAAGAGGCTGACCCCCTCCTCACCACAACCCCCCTTCAGGAAGTGGTAGAGTGCAATAATGTCCTTTCTGAGCCTCCTTTTCTCCAGACTAAACAATCCCAGCTCCCTCAGCCGCTCCTCATAAGACTTGTGCTCCAGACCGCTAACCGGTTTTGAACCATCAGAACCATCTCTGTTCTAACTTCTTGTATCCTCATACACATATTTTGTTTCCCTTTTGCTGTCTACAAAAGTTAAATGCTTTAGCTGCATGAAATTGAATGGAACAGGAAAACCCTTTAAATATGTAATGATTTCTTTACTTTTGCATGTTTTTAAGAAAAACTGCATTGCAAATGAATGTTACATGCAGTATCATAAGGATACAAATCCTCCATTAGAATTTAACACAACAATATTCAAGTAACACAGAAGAGCTCTGATCTGCTCAGCCATCTCACTTATCTAGTGTCCTGTGACAGTACCTGAATATATGGTAATGCCCTTGGCATCTCTCCTTTTGCTTCCACCTTGCTGCTCGCTGTAGAGTATCTCCTTCAGTGACTGAGCAAAGTTCATCATTTTAGTTCTTGTCAATAATCCAAAAATGTGCTCCCCTTCTTTCCAGACCTATTCATTTCCATGTAATATTTCAGCTTTAGATTACAAAACAATGCCACGTGAGCTTATCAAAATTGACAATAGAAAAAGAGTCCAGAAGTTACCTTGACTTATGCACCCCATCAAGCTTCAGTGTACTACAAAAAGAACTGAGACGGATCAAATGAGAAACAGGGAACTGGAGGACCTAAACAGCAGCTTGTTTAAATACGTTTGCTCAAGAAAGAAGAGGAAAAAGAAAATATGCATTCTTCTGTCAAAGGAAAACCTTTTTTTGTTGTTGTTGTTCAAATACATTAGAGAAATTGTTCAGTAACAGTTCATCCTTACACAGTGATTACTTGTGTAAATGCCAAGGTCAGGGGCAGTCGAGGTTATTGGCCACAGACTCTAAGTACTAGACAAGCAAGCTAAGCTGCCTTCATTCTCCCTTCTGTACTGCAAAACAACTAGTTTGTAATTGCAGGCCAAGAAACAGGTGAATAACAATTTCCCACAATTTCAATAGAAATGTTACATTCTGATATATTTCTTTCTTAGTTGTATAAATTCAGATATACAGAGGGCATCAGTCCCTCATGAACAGTGTTCTAAGCATTCAACCAAGAGGGAAAATCATATAAAACAATGTCAATATCTAATGGTAATTTTGTCAGCTCACTGTGAGTATATTTCTAGTATGTATTTGCAAATAGCATTGAAGCATGTTATCTATTATTTAATGTAGCAGTCTTATGATTTTGATTCACCACAGGAAAAGGTCTGAAACAGAGTAATGCATTATTTAGTAATGCTCTGTAAAATGTGCCACGTCTGTACCCATAGCTGATCAATATCCTTACTGTTCCAGGTAAGCACCAGAAATAGCATGACTAAGAACAAGTAGTATGTTATATTAATATTCAATGCCTAAAATGTAACAGGTCTATTTTTGTACTTTGAATAAAAATAGATTAACACATCACTTTTACAGTTTTGTATCTAGGGAGAGGAAATCATAAAGCAAAAGAACAAATGGTATTCCATGATGCCACAATCATATTTTCTCGTAGGAATCTGTGCTATTAAAAACATCACATTCTTCCAGAATTCTGGTTCAAGACCTCACGATTAAGACTAAGTTACTGTAAAGACTATTCTGTAATGATGATTTGTAAACTCCCAATCTAACAAAGTGCAATACTTTCAGATTATTTTACGAATTATTAGGCTAAAAACATTTCTTAGAATTCTCACTGACTGTAACCCATTAGTAAACAACAAAAATAAATAAATAAATAAATAATAAAAAGCAGTGGAAAAAAAAAGTCATCTATTTAGTTGACTTATCAGAACACAGAGTTTGCAGTGAAGATAAATTTTGAAAGATCTACATATAATTAAGTGAACATTCAGGTTTGCACGTTGACATTCACCATTTCTTTTCTTCCTGGAAATAACTCATTTGTACAGCTTGATTAAAAATAGGTAAAAAATGCAAAGCAAACAAACGAACAAAATCCCCCAATGTTTTATTTTCCTTTCTCTTAAGAATGGCTCACACTTCGTAATAATATACACCTTATACAGCTTTAGAAAACGTTCTGAACTCTGATCACTTAATCAAACTGTTTAAGTAACTTTTATCCACAGAATAGTTTAAAATTCAAAGGATCTTGTATAGATTGTAAGCACATTGTACAATCATTTGAAACCTGAAAGAACGGTGTTTAATGTGATGAACGTAATTGCGACACGGCTGCAACTTCCCAAAATAGTAAACATGAAAAAATGTGTAAGTCTCTGCAGTACTATGGCTTGTAGCCCCAAACCCACAAGCATGTACATATATGCCTAATTTGAAACACTTGAATAGTTCACTGAAGTCTGCAGAACTGTTCCTATACCTAAAATTAAGTACACATGTAATAGTTAATCTGAAATCATTGAGTACACCAGAAAAAAAGCCTTTCACATTGCACAAAATACTTCACGACTGGCCACAAATGTAGGATCTGTCTGACCTCATCAAAGCCATCACCTTTTGGCATCTAGTCTGTTTCTTTAAACACGGACTTTCTTCATTACCTTATAAACATAGCTGTAGGCATCTCACAAAAATTACAGCGATTATAACAGAAGCAACAAGATGAAGAAGAGGGTTGAATTCCATCTGAAGCTACAGCTGAATCCTAGTAGATCAGACTGCAAAGTATAAAGAAGAAAGGAACAATTCCTTGTAAGGAAAAGGAATAAATACTCATATACTTTTGTTGTTGTTGTTGTTGTTAAATTTACAAATGGCCCATGTGTCCTATTTAGACAGCAATTGTATTGACATATTTTGTGTTCACAACGAAAAGCTTGTACCCTTATTATATGACACTAAACTCATTATTACAAAGTCACTATCAATAATGTACATTTTGATTTTTTTAAACTCTTCCCACACAAAATCCTAGCATGCTGAAGTTACTCTACAAGTAAGGAAATGGAAAGTTTTTATTTACAGTTCTAACATGGATTATTGAGAATGATCTTAATAAATGTGGTTCTAATAGGAATTATGCTGAAGAATAATAATGGAGAAAAAATAAATAGCCAAATTTTATATTTAATTTTAATGTTTTGTAAGAAGGATATGTGGTTCAAGACAGATTTCCTGGGGGAGTTCCTTAACTGAAGGCCTATCACAGCAAAGGACATAACTTGCCAACCTAAGTTGTGATGCTGAGATTCCTAAAATGTGCTATGGGGGTGGTGATATCTGTCAAGATGATATTTGTGGAGGAGTTCTTGAAAATAGCCAAGATCTAAACCATTAAGAATTTCAAAACTAAGAGTGCAAACTTTAAAATCAAACAACTGTTTCACAGCAGACAAAGCAAATGAGTTAAGGTACAAGAGGGACAATCATATCTGCTGCTGCGGTTTAAGCAGACAGCAGCTCAGCACCACACATTCATTTGTTCAATTCCCCCTCCCACTGGGATGGGAGAGAGAATTGAAAACAACCCAATGAAGAAGAATTCGTGAATTGAAATAAAAATTATTTCCTAAGACAGAAAAAGAAAATAATAATAGGAATGATAATAATATATTTACAAAACAAGTCATGTACAGCACAGTTGCTCACCACTCACTGATGCCCAGCCAATCCCCAAGCAGCAGCTTCCCTCCCAGTCAACTCTCAGTTTTTTAAGTTTTTTTTTTTCTTTTTCCCCACATGATTTCATATGTTATTGGTCAGTTTAGGTCAGCTGCCCTGGTTCTGTCCCCTCAGATCTCCTTCTGCCCCTGTCCCTCTTGCTGTCAAGGCAGTACAAGCTGAAACACCCCTGACTGTGTGCAACACTGCTCAGCAAACAGTAAAACATCAGTGTTTTAACAGCACTGTTTTCTATCTCCTAAAGCCAAAACGTAGCATCATACCAAACACTATAAAGAAAATCAACTCTGTCCCAGCTGAACCAGGACATTTGCTTAAGACAATATGGGAGTGTGTCACTGCATTCTGAGCAGGCTGGAAGTGGCTGAGCTGAGCAGCTAGAAACTGTTCTAGGAGGGAACTACAATAATCCTCTCCATCAAGTGGGTACTTGCTGCTGCTATGAGGTCTTCACAGGATAAATGAGGGCACTGTCTGTATCAAACACACCCATAAAAAGACATTTTTCAATCTTATTCACTCCAGAAATCTGCACAGAGGAGAGAGGAATCAACTGGACATCGGAAACTTTAGTGCAATTTCCTACATTCAAACTCCCTCAGTTTGCAACAAGAGAGAGCAGTCTCCTAAAGACAATAAACACAGGCTGGTAAGAATTGTATTTTTGCAGTGCTTAGGACAGTGGTAGCTGGCAATCTTGCCTGCAAGAAAACAGAGCTACCCTTGTGGAGTCCCTGTGGTGAGAGGCACCAGCCTCTTATCACTAGAAGTGGGCCAGAGTCTACAATATTTAGCATTCCTACAGTACTCACCACAAGCATGCTGTACTGTCTCAGCAAGCTAACCTTGAACTCCAGCACTGTCCTGAAGAGCCATAAAGTGTTACCACTAATCTGATATTCTACACAACAAAATAGTCGGCTAATGCAGGCCTAGCATTTGGAAAACAAAGTATTGGTTTCCTCACATATGCACACAGAGTTATTTGTATTTGTGCACTTTGTGACTTGGTCTATAAATGAAGAAGGAAAATGTGATGGAAGTAGTAGCTTGCCATCTTAAACCATATTTTTATATGTATTAGCATTTTTTTTTTCAGTTCATCAGATTGCAAAACATCACTACTTAAATTTTCTTGTACATTTATTAAACACATCTTGAAAACAAGTACAGTTATTTACATTATCTGTGAATTAAAGTATTTAAAATCATTTATAGTGAGCAATAACTAACTTTCTTAAAGGAGAAATCTTATGTGATATACAGAGTAAAGGAAATTTCTAGTAGAATGACTATTAAAAATAACAGCTTGTACCCCTACAGCCTGACCGGATTTAAAAGAAAGTTCAGAATAGAGTGGGGGAATTAGCTGATGAACTTCTGTCAACTATAGCAGTAGCCTTCATGAATAATTCAATATGTGCCCCATTCCCTCTGTGTCTCAACAGAGTAACAGCTGCAGCTCTCAAGTGACAAGTGTTAGTTTTTCCGAACCTTCTGAAAATAGTATACTGATTATAAAATAACATATATAATAAAATTTTTGATTTTGCTCCCCACTTTTCACTTTTTGCTTCTGACTTTCAGAGACTAGTGGAGTTTTGCAGCAAAAGGCGGAATTTTCAAACAGACATGTGAATTATGCAGCAGATCTACAAAAGCCCTAGGGAAAAGTTCTTCAGCTAAAGATTGCATGGTTTCCTTTAACGTAACACACAATTCACCCAGATTACCATGTCCCCTAAATCTCACAACTCTTAGCAGCTTTGTATGCAAAACCTTCAAATTTACACTCATAACAAGGATCTTTATATTGGCTTGACACAAACAGGAAGAAACTTTCCGCTCTGAGGTTGTAGTATTGAATTAGACATTTTCCTTAATGTTCTGTACTTCATACTATTCATCTGGCACCTCATGAGGTCAGGAAATTCACTGTACATATTTGGTGAATATTTTGACATAGAACAGTTTCTCTTGTGCTAACATGGCTTCCGTAAAAGGGCATAAAAGCTTAAGGGGACAGTCTCATTGATGACAATGAAACCATCAGTACCATCAGTTCAGCTTAAGAGGAGAAATGGCTTTCAAATGATGGTTTCTAGGAATTTAACAATTCAAAATATCGACTGTAAGAATATACTTACACATACATATTTATTAAGAAGTTTGTCAGAGACCAATTAGGCAATATCTAATCACTCAGCGCATTTCGAGTTACCAGGAGCTGCTGCATAACAGAACAGACCTCTATGATGAGCGCGTTTAAACAATCTGAGCCTTTTTCAATCTTGTGAAAAGATTCTCCAGTAGCGTTATGTAACAGTGGGTATTTAAGGAAGGAAAACATTAGCTTAATATAATGCTGAATTAGCTAAACACATAACTGTTTCCTGTTTTATTGAGAAGCTACTGCATCCAGCAGTTCCAACTGAAAGCAATTGCAGACAAAATCTTTCTGATGATATAGTCGGAAAGATCACATTGCTGCTTTGTAGTTTTGTTTTTTGTTTTTAACATAAATAGTGTACAATCTTTCTGCCCATGAGGCAGATTCTGCTCATAGGAAGTATGCTTTAAACACAAGAGGAAAAACGCTTTCTGCCTTGACTGTCCTGGGTATACAACATCAAATTGGACCAAATGTTGCAGATTTGATTTATCTTGTTGCCAAGAGATAAGCTGAAAAGTTATTTTAGTACCTGTTTTACCTCCCTGAATTAACTCTTCTCAGCTCCAGAGACACATTGAATCTCCTTGTTCAACATGATGGCAAGATCCTTTGGCTGTTTTCAGTGGTACTGCCTAAGCATCACTCAAACTGGCGTGGAAATTTCTGAAATGACTTTTATACTAAGAGGTTTTGTGCATTTATGATTCTTTTCAGAACTAGAGTGATGTCTCATATCAGTACCGTGTCTTAGGAACATATGGTAAGTTTACATTGTGAATTGCAATTTATATTGCTAATTCTAATGGAAAATACCATTTTGTTCCATCATATGGATACTTTCTGTAAAGCAGGAAATTGCATAGAGAGCTGTAATGCGTGTTATGTTTCTGCTGCTTACATTTCATATTTTAACTGTTAAGTTTTCAAACAAACTCAAACAGAATTATAAGACTTTGGAAACAACAAAGCTATCTGTCTGTTCCTATTTTCACATTTTTTCGCTAACAAACAAAAAATTGGAACAGTTATTGAGACAGTGAATTCAAAAGCTTAATAACTTTGCCAATATAAAGAAATGTTAACACAGAATTAGATAGCTCTGATCAAACTTATCTTTCAAGATAACTAAAGGGTTGCTTTGTCTGTAGCCATCTTAACACTGAAGGGTTAATTTTTATGAATATGATGAACAGTATGTTGCAAAATACATTCTTATTCAAAAATTTTGTTCATAATGAAAATCGTCTGTATTTTTTTCAAAGAAAAATATGTAAAATAAATAGAAAGTCATAACAGAATTATCCAGATAATTGATTACTGATATTTTTGTTTGTTGAATATAGTGATCAGACTCAAAATGAAACATTGTGAGGTATCTACTGTACTCTAAAAACATGTGCAACTTAGAAGATTTATGCAAATAGAGCACTGATGGTATACAACATTCAAATGTGAGTGCCATTACATGTGAGTGGTCAACTCTGACCCTAATCAAAAATTCCCCTTCTCTGATACATTACGGATAAATACAACATATGTTGGTCCCATATTCTTGGGCAAACAGATAAAAAAAGGATACAA
>VXAB01001184.1:137599-150557 GCA_013399175.1 Odontophorus gujanensis
AAAAAAAAAAACAAAAAAGGAATATTATTTTCCAATTAATACATATTTTAGACCATAATTTAAAATTATTTCCAATTGCTACCAATACATCACATGTAAATAAAATTGCTAGTAACGTAACAAGATTAGGTTATAACTTTTCAATATCTGCTGAGAAGAACTTCAGTGAAATTCTGCTAGTTCTATTTAGCTTTAAATAAGCCTAACTATCTAACTATCCATAGGCTGTTACTAACATTTTAGGCCAGATTTCTGAACTCTAAAATTTATGAGTCTGTGCTTTGGACAAAGTTATACATTTCCCATGCCACTGCAAGGGTGCATTCCCTGTCTCAATATTTCAGCATTAAAAAATGTGTCATGTAGAAGTTTGGGTAAATGTGTGGTTTCACATTCACGTTATTATGTATTGCAGTGGGGTAATAANAGTCTAAAATTAATCTCTCATTACGCAGCTGTTTTTTTTTTTTTTTTTCCCTTCTCATGCTGCTGCTGTATCAGTTTCCTTTTCTGCATCTTGTACACCTAGGCATGATAAATGAAAAACAGAACACTTCAGTATTCGGAGAGCAGAAAGGTTCTCATCACATATTGATTCAAAGATCAGTTTCTTTTACATGTAAAATGCATTTAAACAAGCATTGTTATTATCTTGGTAAGACTGTTGCCCCATGTCTGCAACAATGAAAGATTACTCATGGCAAACCAAATTCTATACACCTCAAAAGGAATTTTTTTTTTTTTTGAAAAAAGTCTCTAAGATTAAGGTTTTGAGTACTATTACTATGGATTGTCTGCCCTCCTCCATTTGTATGCCATCTTTCCAAATAGTCTATAGCCACATCCTTCCTCATCTTCCCAAATGCCTTCCTTCTATATGCTGCTTCTCCCACTTCTCACATTCAGTACAGACAGAATCTACACTCAGGACACAGATGGACAGAGATAAAACAGGCCAGAGCAAAAGTGAACAGAGCATAGTGTCTCCTGTTGGTTTCACAGAATATCCTCCAATTACACTACTAACTTTTACTTAGCAGGTATTCCCAAGGATTACTGTAACCAGACAGAAGTTTCTGGAAGTATATGTTTAAAGATAAAATGCCAGAATGAAAGACAGGCCAGCTCTAAGGAAAAGCTACAGAACCTCAGTGTCCTGCTCCCCCTCACCCTTCCTTCCTACCATCATATTTAGGGAACCAAACTAAAAAAAAAAAAAAAATAAAAAATTAAATATTCTCCACAGATGACTCCACATGGATTTTATAAATGAAACGCACCTTGCTCTAGCTACTTAACACTGGTGGATACATTCAAGTACATTTAAGATACATTTAAGTTTCTGCAGTGATCCTTCAGTAACTAAATTATTTGGATTAAAATAATAAACTACTATTTTGAATACAATCAAAGAATCACAGTAGGGGTTGGAAGGGACCTCTAGAGATCATCTAGTGGAACCCCCCCTCACCAAAGTAATGTCATATAGCAATGTATTTGTCAGTAAGGTGAAGAATTTATTAGAAATCATAAATTAAGCATAACATGTTACTGTGTTGCTCCTTACTCATAAAAGTAATGTTTCAGGTAAACATTCTACATTATGTTTACTTTTGCAGATTTGTTTTATAAACAATTTCACAATCCTCGTGTCCTTTGTGCAGATTTTGCTAACAGCTATTGGTTGACTACTTAAAAGTAAATAGTAAGATTTAACTCAGCACAGGTTCCACAAATGGCATGATCTCTCTATCTATGAAAGCAAATACAAATGATGTTATTTCTAATTCGGTTTATTTATGTGTACATCTTGTGATTAATAGGATGAGACAGGAAAGACAGTAATGTCTAAGGCAAATTCCTGTACTGGCACATGATTAATAATTTTTATTATAACCTTCACTGAATCAATTACATAATCAGGGAAGTAAGTGTAGAAAAAGATGGGTTAGATCGGAATCCAAGTCCGGCATCAGTAGTTCTTTGTAACCTGGGAAAAGAGGCACAGGAGTTTTATGCCATCTGTTCAATTCCATCTTGAAGCTGTGGACTGCTTTATAGTAAATTTAAGGCAGCAGAGACTGACTTTACAGGACCTGCTGCATTTGCCAGGGTGTCTGAAGCTCAAACTCTTGAAACCCTCCAGTGCCAGGGAAGGTGGCAGACGGCAGAGATAAGTACCTCCATGCTGCTGAAGCAGGTGACTGCTAAGTCACCTGTTTAGTGAATTGCAAGAAGGGCCCGGCTAGAGTCCTGGCTGCTGTGAATACTTAACCTTTCAAAAGAGTTCATTCAATACAATATTAAAATAAAAGAAATTCTCAAACATTTTAACCAGATTAGTTCTTAAATAAATTGGGTAATGTACCTATAGAGTTACCTAGGACATATTTCTGTAACCTAAATATTACAGAACTAATTTTATTTAGCTGTTTGGTTAAAAATAAAAATAAAAAAAATAAAAAAAAGCACATAAAAAACCTTAGCTGAGTACTGCTTAGCTGTATTTCAGGGTGATAGGTCACAGTACTATACTTCTACACTTGAATCGCTCTAAAGATTCTTCCTTCCATTTCTCTTCCAAATTTACTTTCTCTTAGCGAGGGAAGAAGCAATGTAACTATATGAGAAAATGGGAATATTCAGCCACTTTTGCATTCTAACATTCCTTGCTGAATGAGAGCTTTTTCCATACTTTGAAATACTTTCAAGACGCAAGGAAGTTTAAAGTCTTACACAAATGATAGATCCCAGAATTGCCTTTTAACAGTTTAAAATCGGTGGGGGAAAAATGTAATACAAATGAGGCTGATGACAGTACACAACCCTTGAAACTATATTTTTATATACTGTACAACTAATTAGTGATTCTCATGACTGAGATCCGCACGGATAGCCTTAACTCTGTACTCACTGGCAAAAAGCTATTTCACATGTAACCAGTCACTGAGATTTACCATATGGTCATAAAGAAGACATAAATCAGTTTACCTAGTAAACTCATGATTTTTGATTGCGAAATCAAAAAGTTGAAGCTTTGAAGCTTGCTTAGTAGAACAGATATATCACAAATGCTTTTCTTGAAATTCTTAGAATACTAGGCTATATTTCCAATGCCTTCATTAAATTGATCTCATGCTTTACATAAAACTGTGTAACATTAAAATGTGCTGAAGCACTCTCAGGCTTAGCTGCTTCTTTATCATTATAAGATTGTACCTGACAGTTCAAATAGACAGCTGGGACCCATAAGTTACATTTTATCGCACTTGATGTTGGGCAACTTTTTGAAAATTACACTCTCCTGTCTAAGAAATAAAACAATATACTGTTTTATGATATAAATCTAATATAATTCAATGTTTTTTTTTCAGGTATTCACATAAGTTATATAGCCAGACTAAACTTGTAAGAAAAGGATACTGTATTTCAGTCTTTACCATTCAAAGCTGTTTCAACATTTTACAAGCAAAACTGTAAAGTGAATGTTTCATGGATTTGAAAACTGTACTAATACAGTTTCTTTTTAACATGTATTGAAATAACCAGGGTCAATTTCAAAATGTGATGGTTTTACAATTACAATTTGAGTAGGCATGTCTCAGATGTGTCTTTTCCACTTCATATGGCTGCGTGGCACTTCAAGATATTTCAGAAATCTCTACAACTGCAGTTACAGGGGCTTACTTTCGGAAACAGAATCCTAACAAAACTTCTACAATTTCTATTTGAGACCCATAGTACAGTTATTCAGAAGTTACTGTGATGTACATGGGAAACAAAAGAAGAAAAGGAAAATGTACTCTTACGTATGACATAATCTACAGCTAGACAAAGCAAGAATCAAAGAGAATCAAAATGTGCTTTCAGCGTCCATAAAGATGAACCATCTCAATTTACAGGAGTTTCCTGTCTGATTATAACAACAGGCACAAAATTAAATACATAAATATTAATTTTATGTATCGCATAAGATGAAGGTAATGAAAAAACAATGTTTACATTTATGGTTGACTCATTAGTGTTTTATTATGTGAAACACTAGGAGGCATCAGTTGGGTAAAAAGACTTTTTTTGAAAAATGGCAAGAAATTAGCATAGAAGTAATCAGCTTGGAATTTTCATACACCCGAACGTTAAAGACTGAGTATTACAATTAATTTATGCAAATGGCCTGAACTCTTTCTCACAGACAACAGAAAAAAAATTAATCATAAAGGAACAATATTTTATTTCATAACTGTTTTTGAACTAGACTACTATTTCACACATGCAGCATAAGGTATAGCTTTACATTATACTATGTATTTAAAAATGACTGAATAGACAGAAAGTAAGATGACTTACTTGTTTGTTCCTCAGTATTATACTCTGTGGTAAATCCGCAAAGTACTCTCCTTTGCACATAAGCTCTTAACAGGGCAAGTGCTATGAATTTAGTACTGTCCCAGGCACATTTAAGAACTTTTAGTTGATACTTCGAGATATCATGTAGGTAAAAAGGTTTTTGAAAATTCAAGTACAATCATCTTCTACAGTTTAATTATATTTCCCAAGGCAGTCGAATAAATACTGCTTTAAAATTTTGCCTAACAATGCTACAAGTGGGTCCACATTGTAGTATCAAGTAATACAAAACCAGTAAGGTCAAAACTGAATTTTCCTTCAAATTGCATTTAACAATAACTAAGCAACAGAGTTATAGTTGTCTTATAGAATAATCAATTGAAATTGAAGTGTGTCTTGCCATGCTGCAGCAATCAGCTTTTATCTCTGACCAATCAAAATGACATGTGAACTGCCTAATCCTTCTTTTGTAAGGAACATAAGACTTTGTTGTCACTGTTGGTTTTGTGAATCGCCTCTATAAGCTGGTCTGATTTCCTAAAGATGACAGATCCTGGTGAATAGACAAGCTCTACTGCACTGCAGTAAATGAGAGAGTGAGATTAAGGTGGAGGACTTAACACACTAGCTTTTAATCACCTGTCCACACGTAACACTGAGCACCAGTTCTGAGAAAATTACCTTAAAGCTGGCCCCAGGCCCCAGTCAATTCCGATGTTTAAAAAAAGTAGAAAATTAGGAAATTTTTTATCAGCTTTTCTCTTGCACTGTTAGTAATGCTTACTGACCAGAGCTGTTTTTCTAAGCCCATTCTACTTCTGAGGTAAGATTAGAAATTCTATTTTCATCCTTTTCAAATACTGGAATACTATCCTTACTCTTAAGGCAAAAGTCTTCTGCATATTACATATGTAATAATTTGCATGTTATACGACGAAGTTGTTACAGAGCCTAAATCTGAACACAGAAAATTCTTTTGTTAATACCACACAGCAAGATTTAAAAAGCTTAAAATGCATCACAAATATAACTGCTTCACTTACTTTTCAAAATGCTGAAGCAGAGATCATAAACTTCTTGAAACTACATGGCATTTATATAATCTTTAAAATTAAACCTTTATAGTCTGCGTTATCAAAGGAAGACCACTACATCCCATTTCATTTTTGGATAACGTGTACAAGTTAGAATAATGATGTCCAACAGGTAGAAATGGAACTTAAATAACAAAACACAAATGATTTTTCCTTCCAGTACCTAATACCAGCTCACAAACTCTTGCTAAATGAGATAGTTGTCTCTTAAAATGATCTGAACTATTTTCTGAAAATGAAGATAAGCTGTTATAGAGGAAAGTAAAATTAAAATAAATGAAGCTGGCAAAGTATTTAGCTCAAAACTGCTGCTCAATTCTTAAGTTATCTAGTATCACAGTTATATTTACTGTTGAGGGTTATTAAAAACTTTCAGAGGCAAACTTCTGGAAAAAGCTTAAGAAAGCTCAGTTTTCTCTGTCTACAGTGCTTTAGATGCCTTAAAAAGCACAACTCTTTAAGATTGGTGTCTGTTTCTTTGTCTTAAACATAAATGTTGCAAGTATACAGATTACGAGAGTTTACTAAAAAAAACCCCATAATTTAAATAAAATTCACAGAAGCTAGGTATTCATATAATTTTTCTTCTTAAATTACAAAATCAGCAGCTAAGGAGTATAATTATAAAATATTTAATCTCACAGACAGTATGCATCATTTAGTATCAATTTCTATAAGACTCTTTAAGACTAACATTCCTTTTTTTTCTTGTTCAATCAATCTGAAGAAGAAACAAACACAACTCATTCCTGGATTACAGGACATCAAAAGGGACACTCTTTTTCCCTCCTCCCTAAGAGAGCTGTGGGCCAGGCAAGAGTGCAAGGTCTTCCAGGGGCCTGATCCTGCAACCCATTATTTACACCACTTCTTCATTTTCACACAAGTTGTCTCAGCAACGTCAGTGGGATTTGCTAAGTACTTCTTGCAGGAATTAAGTTTTTCACATTCAGGTTCCTAACTTACCTTCTGATAGCTACGTAAGGTACAGCAGTAAAAATGCATAAACAGCAAGTTTTTAAAATAAAAGGATGTACACTATAAACAGCATAGATATCCTGAATTAAGGGATGTTCTCTTAAATCTATCCCCCCCCCAAAATTTTCTATTACTTCCCAAGGGACTTAAGTGTTAGCACTGACCCCAGCTTTAGACCCACTATTAATTATGTATTCATTAATGTAGAAATAATAGCATTTATTTTACTGATAAATTAGATGCCTAAAATCATGTCACAGAAATAATTTACAAGATAACAAATCCGCAAAGTGCCTAATTACCTGAGTGTTTGAACTGGAAATCAGTATATAATACAGAAGTTAAAACTGGTTCACAGGTGGTTTTATTTCTGCACTCTGCCAAGCCTCTAGGGATTAGAATTATTATACCCCATATCAACATCTTTAATTTTCAACCACAATACTCTGGAAAGTGCCAGTAAAAAAGAAAACTAGTCACATTTGGGCTGGTTTATCATCCATCTTTTAAAGTAAAGATATGAAACTAGGACATGTGCCATTAAGCTGATCATCAGATATGTGCTAAGAAAATGCATTCTCTGTCAAGACAATTCCTTTTTGATCACAAGTAAAATCTGACAAACTGCTTCTCTCTGCTTAATTCTCTCTAGTCTTTTGTTTTTATTCTTTTTTTTTTTTTTTTGTAATAGATATTTGATTTTAGGATTCAGGTACTTGCTGATAATAATAATTATAAACAATACATAAAATAACTCTTCTATGAAAGACAGTGCTTAGGTTCCCTTAGTAATTCATTAAGTTTTGTTTGGAATTGTATAGTTAAAAATATTTTTGAGAAAAGTAATTGCTGGTTTATCTTTATGATTCTGTTTTTCAAAACTGACAGAAGGTCACAGTAAGTTTTATAGAAAATGCTATTACAGTTACATAAGGCACCTATAGTCTCCCATTCACATTAAACTTTATCTCAGACTGTAAGAAACTGTACAGCAACTAGTATAGGCAGTTATGTAGCTCCCTTGTACTAAAAGATATAAGGATGACTTAAAGTACTATGTAAAGACCAAAGCATGCTCTTCACAAAGAGGTACGCTGCCTATGACTGAAATCCCCAGAGGGATGCATGGGGTCTTTCCATTTCAAACTTAAGTATTCAAAGGAAAGATGCACAAAGTTAAACAGTTGCAGGCATGCATCACCTAAACTTAAAAACTGAAGAACCTCTAATACAATGAAGTTCAAGAGCGAGTCAAACTGGATTCCCTCCTCAGGCTGAAAAATCAGGGTGTAAGCACTACAAGGTCACAGCATTTGGTGAACTGTTAAAACTAAATGAGCTTCAAAGCCTTCACAGCACTAACCATACAAAAGACATAAACTAACTTCAGCAAAGTTTAAACACTTACGAGACTGACAGAGACAATTCTGAAATAATTTGGATAGCCAGGGATTTAAGTACGTTACTTGCCTTAAAAGTTACTTAGAAGCAATTGACAGAACCATACTCTTAAAAAAAAAGTCTGCAGGCAACCTCAATTCCTCACCACATACACTGACACATTCTGCTAATGCAATAGAAAATGTACATAGGGTTTCTGCATGATGCCCACTACATTTCATTCCGATGCTGAATTTCACTTGTACTTACATTATAAACATTTAGCTGTTTGGATGATCAGACTAGTCCTTGAGATATTTTCCTTTCACAGGAAAAAGAAAAATCCCTTTACTTCTTCCAGCCTTAAATATTCACCACCCGGTTCAACATGCAGCCTCCTTGAATCACACACACAACCTTCAAAGTCAATCCAATAAGCAGCCAGAAGACGTCTGGTGTGTGTGTGTGTGCGCGCGTGTCTGCCTGTGTGCAGCGTGGAGGAGGAGAAAGTGGCTGCGCTGCTGGTCGGATTAAAAGTAACCGGACTCGTCCTGAGAGCGTCCAGGAAGGAAGTGACAGCAGGCGAATAGGAAAAGCCGAGCAGCTCACAGCCTTTGTAACATCGCGGAGGGGAAGGGGGAGGCAAGGAAGGGATTCAAACTACACGCCTGACGAGGTGTCCTTGTCTGCTTCTCTCCCTCTTCCTCCCTTTTCTTCTCCTTCTCCGTGTCTCTATTTCTCTCTCTCTCTCACGATCCCAAACGAATGACTCTCTCCTCCCGAGCTGGAGAAATAATCAGTTTCACTCTTGCAAAAAGGGGGCGGGATCAGATCCCGAAAGCGCTTTAATAAAACAAACATAGAGCAGCAGCAGCGGCAGCAGCTCCTTTCCTTGCCCCTCTAGTCTAAACTAGATTGATAAATTACTCCACTACACTACTTTAATTATGTATATGGTATGCAGAATAAATCACTGAACATCAGCACCTCAATCAAGCACTTTTTAAATGATAATTGCATCTTGGGTGAATCAATCTTTCCATTCCTGACATTTTGCTAATTTTAGTTTTACGGTGGGGGTAATGGCATATGCCACACGCAAACCTAATGACAATCCTTTTATTATACCGAGCGGAGGCAACACGGCGAGCCGCTGCGTATTTTCCCCCTTCTGGCGGGGTGTAGTAGCGTGCGGACGCAGCTCCCGCAAGGACTGGGAGACAAACACAGCCCGGGTCAGCTCAGGCGCTGAGCGCCGAGTTTGCGGAGAGCGAGATAGGAAAAGGGCTGCCCGGTACCCGGCGGCGGCAGCAGGGAGCGCGGCAGCCCGCGTCCGGGAGCCGCAGGGCGGAGGCGCGATGGGATGAGCACCGTGACATGTGGCATCCCACCCCCGCGACCCCACGGCGGGGAGGGACGGGCGGGACGGCTGGGCTGGCTCGCGGGAGGGCGGCGAGCCCCTCGGAGGGCCGGCACCGAGGGGCTGTCACCGCCGCGCCGGGCCAGCTGGCACTCGCTCCGCCTGGGGACACCGCTGCAGCGGTAGCGGACAGCGGGCGCTGGGGGTCTTCAGCCCCCGCGGCGTTTCCTGCCCCTTCCCCTCGCACCTTTGCTGAGCTCCGTCTCCGGAGCCCCCTGTCTGCAAAGCCGCCCAACTTCCCAAACTCATTAGGCTCTGCGTCCAGTTGGTGGTGACTTCACCGCGGAGCAGAAGCGGACCTGGTGGCAAAGTTTGGGGCAGCACCGCCTTCGGCAAACGGGAACGCCGGTCAAATAAAAGCCCGCTTCCCTAATTGCACTGGCCAGATTAGGTCCGAATCTCAGCCGGCTGTCTGAGGTAGGCTCTTGTCACTCTTATCCACAGAAAAGCAGTATTCCCAACGCAGTGTGTTAAGAAGACGGCGTTTTTTATAGGTTCAGTTGCTTTTAAACGAGACTAAAAGGTCTGTACTGTGTGTACGCCTGAATCCAAATAATGGATGCGTAATAGTTTGTGAGCAAAACTGGACTTTGTAGATACTTGATTTTATTTCCATGTAGATAGCCAACTTCTACAACCCTTTGAGCAGCAGGGATGTTTAATAAGGCACAGGCCATTATTTTTATGTCAGATTAAGATACTGGAAATAGGAACAGCATGCATGATAAAACCAAAACACTGAATTAAAAAAAAACAAAACAAACAAACAAAAAAAACAGTGATAAATACATATTCGGTTTATTATAATACAGGTTCTTGGTCTTGCAGACTTCTCCCCTACAAACATCTCATTGGGCCACTGACCTACTTTGGAAGTTGTATATTCGACAGTGAAAAAATGTCTTCCAAATTCTACTGCACTTCTTAAAAAGCGTATGTTCAAAGCATGGTATGAGCAAAATAAAGCTCTAGCAATTTCCCTCAGCTCAAATCCCTGCTGAATAAAGTACTCTTTACCGGCTACGAGTCACCACTGTACCTTACTCTTGGTCTTGATGAGATTTAGATACAAAGAATGGACAACTCTTTAAGTGACAGGCAGTTAAATGTTATAAAATTCACTCACAGTGACAGGAATACTGATGTGCCTAGGACCATCAGGTAGCCAGATATGAGCCAGGCACGAGCCAGGCACGTTCTATATGAAGACTGGCACATTAACTTGGCAGAGTCATTAGTGGAGTCCAGGTAATATCGGAAAGGATAAGCTTTCTCAGCCACAAGTTCGGTCTGAAGTGTGCAGCAGTAAAGAGCACGGAATAGTTACATGGACTGACCACTCATTACGCCACTTCTCCAGACCAGTTTGGTCTCCCAGCATGGCATCCAGCTTTCCACTAATGCCCATATTTTCTTAGTAGCAAAAATATAAAAGTGTGCTAGGGCTTCATGCTTTTATGCTAATTGAAATGACTGTCATCTGCTTTGCTTTGTGCAGGATATGTGAGTTTCCAATTTTCTGGCTAGCTGATAACAAAGCTCTTCAATTGGCAAGGCAGAACTTGAGTACTATCACATCCTGAGGGTAATTATCAGAATAGGCAAGTATTTCAGAAAGTAAATTATACAGCAGCTTAGCACATTTACTACACCTCCATGTGGGCACTGTGGCCTAATCTTTAAATAGTTGTGACCTTCACAAACTTCACTATCTTAAAGCTGTGCCAAGTTTTTGTCAGGAGCACAGTTCATCAAATCCATGTAAAGGACACCTTGATTTTTAAATCAGGGTTCAGATGCTAGATGGACTAACAGATTTGAGGAAATGGATCACGCTTTCTCACTCATATCAGGGTTAGATAAGGCATGAATTTGTGCAATAGCTTTTGAAGTGTCTAGGTGTTTAGCTTTTTGTAATTTTTTTTTCTTTTTCTATTTTGTTGCATTGAATTTTAAAACCTGGAAAAAACAGTGAAAAACCTTTGTTCTGGTTTCTGCACTTGTACTGATGCTCCCCAAACGCATCCTTTCCAAATTCTGACAGAAAACTCAAATCTATTTTTCTTTCTTTTTTTTTTTTTTTTTTCAGTTGACAGGTCATGCGTAGGTCGGCTGACAATTTTTTTTTCTCAACGTCGCACCTGAGGCATAAAGTGTTTTAAGCAATGACACATCAGTCAAAATGCAGCAATTATAAAATCAGACCTCCAAAGTTTGATAAAAGATTGAAGTGTGTCCAAGTATCTCTTTCCTTTACAAATGTGATTATCTCAAGGCGGGCTTAGAAAACACACATTTGAAGATGATTATCAAAGTCCATTTTTGTTCTTTTGTGGATACCGAACGTATCTTTCCCTTAGGAGAAATGAGATTGCTGGCTAAAATCTTCTAATGACGTTTAAACTGAAAAGCAGTAAGGTTACTATGAAATGATCCACCTCCTTTGCATCTTAACCCCAGGGTGGCTTGGTTTCTATTTTCTGTTTAAAGTTCTGCTCAACCCCACTCCACTCCACGCTTCGCTCTCCTCCACCACCTCCCTATCTTGTAAGAGCAACACAGTATAACACTTCTTCCCATGTCTGGCTGCTTTTAAACTTGGCCCACGCTGGGTGCAGTGCTTGAAGTGAGCTTTACAAAATTATTTTAAAGTGAGCTGGGGCGGTTGCCACAGCAACCCACCCTGAGAGAAATTGAGGCTATAGATTAATCTACCCCACAAGATTATTCAACAGTACTGTATTTGTTCTTCATTCATTCAGAATATTCCTTCAATCCATATGCTTTTATAATGAAAAAAAAAAAAAAAAAGACATAAACTCAGATAATTTCAAGGATACACATTCCAAGAGCACGATTTAAATGCTTTGTAAAGAGCTGAAATGTACACGGATCTTTACAAAATCATTTAATTGCAAAATATATATATAATATATATATATTTGCAAGGTAGGCACAGCTGACATGCAAGCTTTCAATAAAATGGCATGCCATTACTAAAATGGTGTTACATACATCGAGCGACGATTACAGAAAGCCGTTGTCACAGGTGTACCTGTGAGTACATAATACAGCAGAGCTTGCTCTCCAGGCTTTGCTTTTAGCATTAAATCTGAAAACAATAAATAGTACTTTGTGATATCAAATGCAATAAATATTAAACACTCACCACATACACCCTCTTTATTGTCAAAATCATCCGCCTCCAATGCTTTACTTAATCTTTCCCATAGTAGTTACTTCACAGTTTACAATTCTTGCACGGCACCTTGGATGTTTAAAAGCACAAAAGCAGCGTATTATTAAAATGCAAACCCACCGCACTTGAATATATGCAAAGATTTATGAAACAATTTCTACAAAAACCACGCGAGCCTCCACCGGCACGCACTTAGGACTGAAAGGAGCATCAGTGCAGAGCAAGGTGAAGTTTTTGCACGAGCTCCATCGGAATCCTGCAGGGGAACGCTGCACTACGAGTAACCGTGGGAGCGCACAGACCTCGGGGCTGTGCTCATTTCCAACAGGTACTGAGTGCTTCAGCTTTGGTGCTACAGCGTGGCAACGTGATAAAGGCCGATGCGAGACGCGCTAAGATGTCCAAACACCGCGGCCCTGGCGGCACCTTTCTCAACACTGGGGTTTATTTAACACTGTGGCAGCGGGCGGACACGCAGCCGCGCCGCGCGCAGGTAGGCGCCCGCCCGCCGCCTGAGCGGCCCTCACGGAAGGGGCGCGA
>VXAB01001185.1:0-11959 GCA_013399175.1 Odontophorus gujanensis
TCCCTCCCTTTCCCCTGATGATGTAATGAAGTGCACTTATATTTCAGTCTGGTGATTTTTCATCGAAGTGCACATATATTTCAATCTGATGATTTTCCTTCACTCTCCAGATATGAAACTGTAGGGACATTAAAATGACCCAGTCCTTTTCCAAGCCAAGAGAGGCAGTTACCTGAAACAGCCTCTGATGGTGGTTTAAAGATTAGGAGTGCCTTTATGATCACCATCGTATTGGAGAACACCTGCCAGCTGAAGGAACGGACACAACTACAGTGAGAGATCTCATCCCCAGTGCTAGAGGCAGGAGTGTTCAGATGTTGCCCTGGCTATTGGATTCTGTTTGTATGCCAGCAGCATGAGGGAATTATGGCCTTGGGAGAGGGCCACGCCAAGGTCGCATGGCACAACCCATCCCCCAGGGACACAACCAGTATGGAAAGCAGCATTCTGGCAGGCTCACTTTCATTTGCAATATAGCTAAGAAAGACACACCCTGCAAAGCCACTCAAGCGTTCTTGCTCTGGAAGCAGAGCTGTGGTCTGTGGGCAAAGGACACGGCTTCTAAAATGGTTTTGGGGACACTAGTGAGAGACAAAATCCAAACATGTTTGGTACAGATGGTTTGAATCTGCTTGTATTTAAATCACTTCAGCATAGCATAGCCAATTAATTTACAGGCGGTTCTGTTCTCCCCTGAAGGTGAGGTTTGAAAACTGCAAACAGAGACAGCACAGCTCCTCACACTACCAGGTTGGTTGGAAAGAAAAGGGATGATTACCAAATAAAAATAAAATTCCTTGCAAAGCCCCACAGCTGTTTGCTAAAATCATGCTTAAAAGCAGCTATGGAAAAGGGCTCTTGCTCACAGTCCACTCCAAATTAGATTTTGATCAGAGATTATATTTCCTTTCCCAACCGTCGCTCTCCTGACCATGTCTGCCCCTGCAGTGAAGATGGCAGGAGCCATCCCACAAACACCACCATCCAGTGGCAGGGATCCACAGCCCTACCCCTGACTTGAGCTAACTCTCTCCAAAATGGGAAAGTCAGATGGAAGTCATGGGCTCAGCTGACAGGAGGCTGAGCTTGACAGTGGCCACTGACCTGTGCATCCGCCATGAAGTCCTGCACAAGAGAACAAAGTGTTACAACTAACATTTGTCATTTGCCTGATTGTGGCAACTAAAGGACTGAAATTAGAGGATCCTAATGTTGTAGACATCCATTGCAAAGAAAAAAAAAAAAGATCATATCTGCCCAGCACAAATATCCAGTCTTAATGGAAGAGACATTCAGTATGTTTTATATTCTTCCACTGTAGTAAGGAAAAAGGAACAGCACAAGATCACCAACCATGAGGTATTTAGTAGCTCGGCTGCTCTGTTAGCAGGACAAGCACTGAACCAGAAAGGAAGGTAGCTGGCTGATGAGGAGTCACGATGGAGGCTTGACTGCATGTCAAACGTTTTCTGTAGCGCAGACGTGGCCTTACGTGAAATTCCATCCTTCACCTGTCTGTAGCATTTTGCAATGACATGTGAATTTCCTTTCCCAAAAATGTTCCTGTTGCCTCGTCTCATTCATTAGTGCTTCAGTTAGGATAACGCGTAAATCCCGTCACAAAGAACTTGGCGTGCTCTGCTCTCCCCAGCTGCTGGAGGAGATGGGCTTTATCTTCCCAGCCCAGCTCACTCACCAGCACATCCCTAGTAAGCTTTTATTACCTCTTGTCATTCACATTGTAGAAGCCAATGCCACAGTCCCAGCACCAAGCCTAAGCCCTCCAGCCATGTCCCATCAACTGTTCGGCCAGAGTTGTGAGCAGTGTTTCTGACAAAGACTCGTTTGCATTGCTGCTGCTGCCTGGGGATCTGGCATGTTTGTACCTCACTGTCTGCAAGAACCCACCAGGAAACCAAATAAGGGCTTTGTTTATTTTCTGGGGGGAGAAAGAATCTTTCAGCTGGGGATGTTCGGGAGCTGCTGCAATCCTGGTGCCACGTCCATAGTGCAGGCAGTGATGTGGCAAGAGTGACTGACTTCCTCCTCATGCCATCCAAGCTAGGTGTCATATCTGCACTAACAGAAGCTGTCCAAGGGCAAACTCTGCTTCAGCATCCCTTCCACCCATGACTGTTTTGCTATGATGGCCTACACCGGTAATGTCTGGAAAGATATCTTTTGTGCTACGGTTGCCAGTTCAAGAGGAAAAGATACTGAGCAGTCACGAGGTTCTAACAGTAGTCAGTTTTTGTCAGTAACCCTCCTGATGAGAAACCAGATTAACTACAAGTGGGAACTTCCTTGGTTGGCTGCACACAAACAACACATAGGATTCATATAATGTCCATAGGGATTACTCTAGATGGTGTAAAATGGCAGTTTAATGTCTGCAACGAATAGTGCGAGAGAGGCTGATAAATCTATGCCCATAGTGCTGTGCAAGGCATCCTGCAGAAGCACGGGGGGTGAATGGCTGAGAGCCACTCTACACATCCTCTGACGTTGTGTAGGATGGTCACTATTTATTATCATGGGA
Organism: Odontophorus gujanensis; assembly: GCA_013399175.1. Classification (NCBI taxonomy): domain Eukaryota; kingdom Metazoa; phylum Chordata; class Aves; order Galliformes; family Odontophoridae; genus Odontophorus; species Odontophorus gujanensis. The sequence continues at coordinate 2,540 of VXAB01001185.1, forward strand.
TTTGAACTTTCTCTAGTACAGGGGCAGGATGGGAGCAGCCATTTTTTAATAAAAGAAATCTCCCAGAAAGTTTGGAAAAGAAATGTTGTGTTTGTGATAAGCTTTGTTTTCTGTCTCTTGTTCCACTTCATTGTTCATTTGTTTAAGGGGCAGAGTACCCCCAGCAAGGTGGAGTGCCAAAAGGTTGGGGCACTGTACAAATGTAACGGGTACAAAACACTCCTTGTACTGAAGAGCTTGTAATCAAAATAGCCAAGACAAAGCATGAAAGCACAGGGAGCATTTGTAATCTGAAGTTATTTTCTTTCCTTTTGTACTTTCCAAATGCAGTTTCAGTCTGGCTGCACAGATTTTCCCACCCACCTTTCTTAACAGTCTTGTATTTCAAGAGAACTGAAATTATCATGTTCTTGCTAGAAAAGAGAGGCCTTTCATGTCATTTTCTAACTCTTTGAAACAAGCTGTGGAACTGGGTTTTGAGCACAGCAGCTCTGAGAGATCCTTTTTCTCCACAGTGTACTAGTCATGTTGATGTGTCACACAAGGACAGCCGTGTTCTTGGCAGACAGCTTCATGTTCCTGGATAGCCTAAGTGACATGGTAAAGAACAGAAGGAGTTTTACCCTGATCAAACATGATTTTTGAGTAAGGGATTCTGGGAGTGAGGACCCATTGTTCTGTACTTTTCAGTAGTGCAGGAGTGCTGGGGTAAGAAGGCTGCCTCCATTACAGCATAGTATCTACCACAGCAGCTCTTCGGTCCAGACTGGTGCCCTGTGGCATTATCATAATGTGAAAGCTTATGAGCAGTACTCACTGGGCCATCTGGTAGCCATATATATCATCAGGGGAGGAACCCAGAGTTCCAGTATTCCCTGTGCTTTACAACAGAGCCTATCAGCAAGTGGCAAGTAGCAAACACGTAGGAAGAGAAACGACTGTCCAAACTGATGAGGGAGGCAGTGGTTGGAGGGGATAACAGGGTGATGTGGCCGTCGGCTCATAGCTCATCCATGATGACATTTTGCATGGAGATTCTAGAGTTTTAAGATGTACCTGCTAAATAGGAGAGATTTGTATGATGGGAAGTCCAAATGCTTTTGGTGGTATATATTTTCCTACAAATGTCCTCAATTCTGAGCCTAATTCCAGAGGAATTCAACGCACAATCTTATCTGTGTGAAATGGAAATCCATTTCTTCAGTGTAACTGCAACTAAAAAGAGCAAAGCAGCAGAGACACAAAAGGAGAAAAATTGCAGGAGATATTCAGGAGCAGAGGAAGGAGGGGACAGAAGAAGGCAAAGGTACCAGAAGAAAAGAGTTTGATGTTAAAACCAGGCAAGCTGTGAATGCTTTGGGGCATTTTGCTATCTTAGGGACAGGAATACTAGATCCTTCAGCTGCCCTGCTGGTAAGCAGAGGTGTGACATAGGACATGATTTGCAGGTAGCACACACAGGTGCCACAGGGCTGTGCACGAGCAGCAGGTCAACCATGTGAGTTGCTCTATCACGTGTACTGCATATCACCTTTCAGGTTCCTTGCGGACAATTCAGAGAGGACTGCACAGGGAGGAATTAGAGAGGAGAAATAAACTACCAACTTTGTGTGGACTGTGGGTGTTATCTCTTGAGATGAGCATACAGAGTCTGCAGCTATCCATTATTTGGTGTGTAGGTGGCAACGATGACATTTCAGGAGCTCAGAGTTTAACTGTGATGAAGCTGGAGGCCAAAGATCGCAGTTAGACTCATCTGGGTGGGCTAAGGTTCAGCCTCATCTGATGTGTGTGGCTTTCCAAAACACTTAACATCTGACAGAGTTGTGAAGCCTGTCCTCACAGTGCTTGTGGGAAGAAATGAAATACTGCTGCAGAGATGGAAAACAAGAACAGGATATTCTGAAGAGTTTCCCAATACTGCAAAGGGCATCTGGAATGGGACTGCAGTCATGCAGAGGATAAAATCCAAATTTTGTGAGGGATTTTTAAGATTTTAAAAGTGGCATTTTAAAAGGGCAAGCATAGTGGAACGTTTTAGATTTCAATGTAAGAGGAATCACAAAAAAACCTCCCCAGGGCATTTCTAATGTATGTTTCAATGTAACCAAAATGTCAAGTATTTTGTAATATTTTCTTCTATAAAATACATAATTGAAAAACTGAATTTAAACAAGAACTCAGTCTTTTTCCTCTAAAAAGTATTGAAATGTGACTATTCACTCCGTATTTGTCTAAAGCAAAATTCCATCAAAATCAATGGTTTGGTGAAGCATTCCGGTTTACAAGGGAGTGCTCACAATGACAAAACCATTCCAGCTCAAGTTTCTCCATACAACTCTATTCAGCATCAGATCAATATTTGAGGCTCAGGAGGCACCCAGTTCATTTCCCACGGCTAGACTAAGCCACTTTCTGTACGAGCATCTTCCCTTAGGCATATCCTTACTGATTGCACCAACTCATGCAGCTAGGAAAGTGACGTTTCTCACTCTTCTAACTTCTCTGTATTTTTTTCCTCTCTCTTTCTCCCCTCCCCGCTCTCCTCCAGGAACCTTCTGCATCATTTCACTGTGCACGTGTGTGGCTGGAATCAACTTCGAGCTCTCCCGCTACCCCCGCTACCTGTACGGACTTCCCGACGACATCAGCCATGGCTATGGCTGGTCCATGTTCTGTGCATGGGGGGGCCTGGGCCTCACTCTTATCTCTGGCTTCTTCTGCACTCTGGCCCCTTCTGTCCAACCTGTCCCCAGGACCAACTGCCCCAAATCTAGACCTGAGAATGGGACAGTGTGCTAAAAAAATAGCCAACAACAAATACACACACACACACACACATATATATATATAACACTATGTATACCTATACATGCATATATATGTATATAGAATTGAAAATATATATAATCTCAAATTAATGCCAGTGCCAAGGTAGAGCTGAGTCCAACACGGCACTCACATCTCCACTGGACTCTGTGTTGCTTCGTTCTTTCTCACCAAGATGGGAAAGCTTTTCTTTCACATGGCTATTCCATCCAACTCTTAACTTCAGCATCATACCTTAGAGGTCGAATGAACATACTATCGCACCTACCAGCTGCCACCTGGGAAGGGAGAGAGGGGTCCGGGTGGGAGATCTGCAACCAGTCTGTATAGCACATGGGAGCAGGGGCAAAAAGCCTGTCCATTGCAGTTAGAAAGGAAAATGCAAACAGCAAGCGAATTAACAAATCAAGCATTTGAGCCACCTCTACAATGCAACTTCTCAAGGCCGTTATCAGAAACCCACACACTTTCTTTTCTTTCTGGAAACAAAATGAAAAAGAACCTACACTGTTGCTGTTTTGTTCATATTGTTATTATTTATATATATATATATTTATATATTTGTTGTTGTTGTTTGGATTTTCTCCTTTTTCTTTTTTCTCTTTTCTTTTTTCTATTTTCTTTTTTCTTTTTTCTTTTTCTTTTTTCTATTTTCTTTTTTCTATTTTCTTTTTTCTTCTTTTCTTTTTAAAATACAGAAAACAAAAGGACAGAAGAGGTGAGGAAAAGCAAGAAAGTGTTTTCTTTCCTGCCAAACTTTAGAATGAAGCAAACAGACAAAAACAATTTAAAATAAGGATCGTATGAAATAAAAACAGAAAACAAACAAACAAACACAACAACAACAGCAAAAACCAACATGAGGATGTCTCAGCAGACTCTCCAACAATACGGTTTTAATCTTCCAGCTGCCTTACATCCAGGCTTACAACTGAGGCTGAACTGCTAATGCAAATGCAGTAGAAGGCCTTCTGAAAATGCTGTGATAATTGTGTGTATAACATTTTCTTCCCTCTTCTTCTTTTATTTTTTATTTTTAAAGAAAAAGAAAAATGTAAAACATTGCAATGTGATTGTCCACTACACCATCCATGCTGTGTTTGTGGCCCAAGACTGAGGCAACTACAGAAGCGTGAAGAAAGCCGTCAGGTTTGAGACAGTGCGTCTCCTCTGGTGGATTTCTGGATGGTTTTGGTTTTCGTGGAGCATCCGAGATTTCAGAATGGTGGATCCAAGGGAAGACTGACCAGGGAGAAGGGAGGTGGGGGGAGCCCTGGCAGTTGTTCCTCATGAGTGTTTACTGGATTGAGATTTCGTTGAGTTTTCGGATGTTTGAGAAAACTGGGCAAAAACCATTACTGAGGAGAAAAAGGGAGAAAATTTTTGTAAGAGAGAAGTAAGAGAAGCCTCTTGTTGTGTTCATGTATGCCAAATAAGAACTTCACACATCTTGTCTTTGGAACTTGCCCCAGTTCACTGGACATCTCCACTCTCCATCTGGGAGAACTGTGTACAGATGGAAAAGAAGGGGTCAGATGCAGAGAATGGAGATCCATTTCCCATGAGCTCAAACGTTGTATGATATCATTGTGAATCTTCAAATGGGATTCTCTATCTCTTTTGGTCTTTCTCTTTTTCCTGCTACCCGTCTTCCCGTTATCCCCTTCTCCCTTCACTCCTCTTTCCCCATCATTCAGATCATAGATCCCAGAAGAGCTAACAGAATAGCAACAGCCAAGCTTGCAGATGGGGATGTATACCTTTGGAGGAAGCAGAGCATTCTGGCTGTGAAGACAGCAGCTGCTCGCAGGGGAACAGTGGCTGAGGGGAAGTTGAGGTGAAAAGCCAAGGCTGTAACCAAAGGAAGCTGGAAGAGGCAACTGCTGAGTGGCCCTGTTCAGGAAGTGATGGCACCACCAATAAATGAGCAGGCAAAGGGAGACAGGGCAGGGAAAAAAAGTCCCCACAAAACAAGCCAATCCAACGTGCTCTTAATTCAGGGATAGTTTCATCAGTCTTTTATTACACCCAATATCTGCATGCCATCACTTCTCATTTGACGATAAAAATCATCTACTTGTTTCCTGACCTGGGGTCCCTAGAACAGGAAAATCTGGAGCTGTTGGAGTGGGACCAGAGGGGTGCCACAAAAATGATCAGAGGGCTGGAGCTCCTCCTTTATGAAGACAGACTGAGGGAGCTGGACTTGTTTCACTTGGAGAAGAGAACACTCCAGGGAGACCTCATTGTGGCCTTCCAGTACTTGAAGGGAGCTTTTAAAGTGGAGGAGAACTGACTTTTTACACAGTCTGATAGTGACAGAACAAGGGGGAATGGCTTTAATACTAAAAGATGGGAGATTTAGGGTAAATGTTAGGAGAAAATTCTTTACTCAGAGGGTGATGAGGCACTGGAACAGGCTGGCCAGAGAGGTTGTGGATGAAGCATTCGAGGCCAATTTGGATGGGGCTCTGGGTGACAACCCTGCCCACAGCAGAGGACTGGAACTGGATGGGATTTAAGGTCCCTTACAACCTAAGCCATTCTGTGATTCTATGATCTCCTGAATCTGTGAAATCTCACAAGGATAAGGAGGCAATCTACTGCACTGATGCCTGCACAGAAGTAAAGACATTAACTCCTGATCATGCTATTTACATAACTGTTAAGAAACAGCATTTTTTCTTGGTAAAAATAAAAAAAAATCCAACCAAGAAATAATTATTACTCAATGCAATTGCATAGGCAGCCATTCCCCTTCCAGATCTGCTTCCCCTCCCTGTTACACCTTGTGTGATGATGTTCCTTTGTTAACAGTGTCCAAAGAAATAAAGTTTCTGAAGGCTATTTTGGAGTAGGGTAGATTTGATTTTCTTTCACTCCTGCTCAGCTACTTAGCGTTTATGTTCTTTGGTTTACAAATTCCCAAACCATGCCAGTGTTAGCTGCCAAGTCAATGTGTTGCCACTGAAATGCCATCCTTGGCAAATGAAGTTTTGTCATTTCATTCTCCGTTAGATCTGACTGGAGAAAGTAAGTATTTATTGATTCATGTTGAAAATGGAAACCTTTTGAAGAAACTTGCTTTTTAAGTAGATTGGATTTTTTTTCTTCTGGCAGTGGTTACAAACAGAGTGTTTGGAAAGCTTTGAAACTGTTTGAATGTGCAAGTGCTCACTAGATGAGGAGGCTGATGACTTATTATTGGACAGAAGGTAATTTAAAACAAAAACAGCTCTTGGAAAGCTGAATTGAAACTGAAAGCGTAAAATCTGTAACTGAAAGCTAAAAGAGACTTTAAAAATGTGAACATTTCCAAAATATGAAAAATTCTGAGAAAAAGCAACTTCTCATAAAGGTGTTAATGCTTTACAAAACCGGTAATTGTTTCATTCAAACATCTTTGAACATAAACTTTCTTCTTCCCCTGCAGTTCAGAGTGTGATAGGGAAACTCTTTGATGGGAATAGATACCTGGAGTGACCTCACTAAACCAAAAGGGATTTCTAGCTGACATCTGCCACTGGGTCCTGTGGCATGGAACGTGGTATGACAGCTCCTGTGGTGGTGTGCAGCCTTGTGTGAGTCCTGACAATTGACGTATTCTTTTCAGTTTTGAAGAAGCTGTAGCAGTAAGAGTGAAAGAAATTGAAGTCATTTTGCCATTTCATGGACTCCCAACTCTTGTTTCTGCGGCTGGCATGGAAATAGTTCTGCCTTGATGAAGTACTCTCTGAAGGTGTTGGTTGGTTTACAAGCTGTGTACGACCTGAGTGCCGGTCTGTGTTTGGTGATTGTGGGAGAGGGTTTACGCTCATTTTAATTTGTATCAGAGAAGCATTAACCCTGGATCTTTTGGCCCGTTTTGTGATTTTCCACTCGTTATAGCACAGTCTCTCAGGCCTGTGTGAGTATGAAGTGTGTTAAAAAGTGTGGGTGTAAGTGCCTGAAGCAGCAGGTGAATACAGAACTTTAATCTCAGACTGGATTCCTACAGGGACCACCTGTCCAGGCAGCAGTTTGGTGTGCATCTTTGCCTGTAACCTCTTGGGACTTTTTGAATTTCTCTCTGTGCTGTTCACAGGCTCAGGAGGAGCTCCAGTGGGCTGCGAGCAGTGGGAGATGGGTCAAGAGCCTTGATGGCTTGGGCTCATCTGTAGAGCAGGGCTGACCATCCAGATCTGTGATGGTTAATGACACTATATCCACAGCCAAAGCACACTCCCATCTAGTCTTAGCTTCTGCATTTTTGGGAGGCTTTGGAATATCTTTCTGACCAGAGATTCAAGCTTTCTGACTAGTGCCTGGTTTACTAGTTTGAGTGATAGTCAGAAACATGATGTGCTGTCTGCATTAAGAGTCTTAGCCCTGTCTCAGTCTGCTCCAGGGAAGTGTTCAAGCACACACTTTACTTCAAACGTGACCGATTCCATTGCCTTTAATAGATAATTCACATGCATAAAGCTAAGAATGTGCTTTGTTGGGTGATGTTCAGCTTCCTTCAGAGTCCAGCTTTTGTTCTTCTTTTCCTATCCTGTCTTTGAAGATAACATGACACCTCTGTCCTAGCCTGATGCAGGTGCTTGCACTCCTTCCCTTTACAGGAAGCTGTTCCCAGGGAAGTGGGGTGAATTTCCCCAGTGTTCTGAGGCATGTAAGCTGAGGCTTATTTTACAGTTAGCCTCCAGTTCTTGCACAGTGAGGTTGTTCTGTGATGACACTGAGTTAGTTGCAATGACTTCTACTTCTATCCCTGCCAGGGCACTGTATGAGAGCCCTGCATGGGGGATAGATACATGGCAGGAATCTATGTGCTTTGTAACTTATGGACTCTTAGGATACCATCTTCAAGCTGAAGCTGTTTGCATGTTAAAACTCCTGATTCATAGTGGCCACAGTGGATATATCATCTCTCCTTTCTCCCTCTCTGCAAACACAGATCTTCCCTGATCTAAATAGAACAGTCCCTCAAGTCATATTTCTAGTTGGGCTTTTATTTCTTTCGCTGTACCCCAGGGACAGTCACAAGTGGATCAGAAGCCACCAGTGATCAGGGCAATTTCTTTGAAATACTGCTTTTAAAAGAACTGTCACTACTTTAGAAAATGTTATTTCAGCTACAGTAAGAAATGAAAAGAAAAAAAAAAGAAATTAAAAAGAAATAACCTCAGAGTCCACTCCTCTAACCCAAAGATCCTTTCTTTCCAGGAGAGACCCATGAGAGTGCGGATATTCTGCTTTCTTGTAGACATGTGTCATTTGGGAGCACTTTTAGCCATGGCATGCTAGCTGTGTGCTTCATCAGATGATGAGTAAAACAGCATTGGGAAGGGAGAGGATTGCTATGCAGGGGATATCTCAGATTCCCAAGCATTCCTGGAAGACTGTGTCTCCATTGCTGTCCATTTACTCACCACGTAGCACCTCCAAACCAGGCTCATCCCTGGAGCCCCACTGATAAGCAGAGCTCAGAAGAAAATCACTGTAATCTGTCCTTAATTCTTGAGTGCCAAGCTAGCTCCCGGGAGCAAAATGGAGAGGAAATAATATGTTACCAAGTATAGCTTAAATAAAGACATACATTATTTGGGCTCTTTCTTCTTTGTGTCTCTATATAGGCCTAGAAGGGCTATAGGGCTGCTCGGGTGCATACACACAAGTCATGCCTGTGTATCAGCACCACATTTATTTGCCCACAGGTTTTTCACTCTTCCATGGTACTTCCTATTGCGCTCATCCAGTCAGCAAGGAAAGGTTCAAGGTGAAAAACTGAGAGATTTCTGAATGATTGCCAGGTACCACTGAGAGATGAGGAGTAAAAAGCCTACATGAAGCACATTCAGCATGTAAAGATTAGTGATGGGTGAATATCCAAGCCTGGGAGCTGAGCTCCAAATAATCCAACTCCAGACTCTCCATAAGATCTTGATTTTGCCAATCTGAGCAGAAAAGCTTATAAAAATATGGCTTAACTCTCAGTGCCCCACAGTTGCCAGTAACAGCCAGCAGTGTAATGTGTATGCTCCGTATTACATACGTTGAAGTCCATAGAAAGCTTCACCTTGGTTCCAGTGAGTTTTGGATCAGGTGCCTCAAAAAATATTTCAGTGCTGAAAATGAAATGTGCGCTCATATATGCAATTATCTAATGATTGGCTTTATAAAGAAATCAGTTATTACCTTTTTTTCCCTGATTTATGGTTCCCATTCTGTCTTCCTCACTGTCCCCTCAAATCACTAATAGCCCAATTCTGTAGCTTTCTTCAGAGCCGTACCTAGAGATTGCAACAAAGGACCAACTGCTGGTGCCAGTGGACTCTGACAGGCTTGCTGCTGACACTGGTGGGGGAACTGGAGCCTGACAGAATGCTTCTAGTTTAAATGCAGTATGCCTTGTACGTGTTTAGGATTTTACTTGCAGAAAAAGCCTGGACAACTGCCTCAGTATAGGCCACAAGAGAGAAATGAAATGCTGGTCACCTTTAGTAAAGCACTCCAGAGTCACAGAAAATTGTCCTTTCTTGCTCAGGAGAGACTGGGAATGAAAATAACTGAGGCTTAGATAGGTTATCCTCTGAGGAATGGGGGGCG
>VXAB01001185.1:11985-132685 GCA_013399175.1 Odontophorus gujanensis
GGAGGGGGGGGGGGGGGGGGGGTGAGGGAGGGGGAGACTGAGAAAAAAAAAGGAAACAAGGCAACAGTTGCTATAGGTCAGACTTGATGGGCATTGGTTGAGTTATGTGAGGACAATGCAGTAACACTCACAGCATCAGGAGCCTGACCTGTCAATCCCTGCCTGGACTATTCTTTTATGTCTTTCTTTTACTGATTAACTCTCCTGCAGAGTGGCAGAAAACACCATCAAAAGTTTTCTAGGTGAGGGTGTGTATGTGTGAAGACCCTCGCTCCCTTCCTCCCTTAGCCACACACAGTCATTCATATCCCAGTAGATTCGGGTAACCTGTAAATATATGCATTATATGCAGAGGAAGTACATAGAAAAATGCAACACCTTAGTTTGTTTTCTATTCTTTTGTACTTAGCTCAGGAGTTGCAATGCTGTCCAGCAGGTGTCATCTGCATCTGTGTTAGGTTGTGTATGCAGACGACACATAAAATATCTGCTGAAGAGAAGTGAAGAGGCAGAACAGAGCTGGTGTGAATTGGGTACTTGGCACTAGAAAGTATTTGAATATTTAGAGAAGAGCTGCTAGTGTTGTTCTGATCCCAGAGGTGCAGGGAAAGGAAGCAGCTGAGACACAAATACGTGTTTCTTTCTGCCTGCTCTGCCTGTGGACAGATATATCCAGAAAAATGGGGGGCAGGCAGCAGCTCAGAACAGTAACATCCTAAAACAATACTGCAAGACTCCAGAACTGACTATTGGTGCTCTTAAATATGTCATTTCTGCAGGCCTATTTCTGCATCCAGCCAGTCTTGAGCTGGCAGTACTACCTCGGAAAACAGTTGTGGCCACAAGTCCTCACTACTATCTAATGGTACAGACCCCAGTAGTAACCACTCGTGTGGTACAGATGGGATATTCTTTTTGAGGGAGTAAGGCTAAAGGAAAAAAATTGAAATCCCTTCAGGAGAGACTTGGTATTCACAAATTGCTTCTTGCAGCCTTTACTTACAAGGTGTTTCTGTAAAACTTACGGCCAGGTTTCACATTTGTCACAAGAAAAAAGATTGCACCCTATCACCAACTCAGAAAAGTTTACAATCTCCTAGTGTAGAAATCCTTCTGGATGAGGGGCAGTGCCGTACTGCCCAACTCTTATTTCTGTCTTCTGCTGAGAGCTGTGGTTGGCTGCTGGAATTGCTGAGGCTGCAGTTAATGGGGCTCAGCTCTGCGGCGAGCTTGACATCCCTGCAGCTCTGCGTCCCACCTGAGGTGGCGTGGCACGGGCATAGCGCTGCAAAAGCAATTCCTTTCAAGCGGCCTTGTTATTTTGCCAACTGGTCAGAACTTCCCAAACAGTAACAGAGATCGTGATAGAGTCAAGTCTTCAAAAAGCAGCGTGACCTCAGGGTTTAGCTCTGGTTTCAAAGCAATGTAGACACCAAGGGGAGTCAGTCAGTTGGGACTCAGCCTCCCAGGGCCATTTGAGCAGAAACAGCACAGCTTCCAAGTAAAGCACTGAATGTTCTTGGTGTCAGCATCATTTTTAAAAGACATGCATGCTCCTCATTTGCTTAAGCGCTTGTGAAGTTGTATCTGAAGAATAGTTTTCATCTCGCTGTAGAGCATAAGACTACATTTTTATGAAGGGTTTTCCTTTAACAACATAGATCGTAGGAAAAAGAAAAAATCCAGGTGGTCATAACAAAATAGAATTGCAGCCTCAGACTATTCTGCAAGAAGGCACTGAATTATTTATAATTCCTGGGCGCCAATAACAATCACAGACATCTAATTTAAACTGTTTCTATTTTTACTTGGCAATTTCCATCGGTAAATATGTTTATGTTCATGTATTTGTTGTTTGATCTTCTGCAGGACAGAATTCCCTCTACTTACATTAAAAAAAAAAAAACAAAAAAACCATATTTGGGGACATTTTAAGATACATCTCTGCAGTACCTTTAATTACTTTAAAGCATTTTGGTGGAGGTTGCAACATTCAAAGCTGTAAACTGTACCTAAAATAGGCTTAAACTTTCAGTTTGTTCTGAAGCGAAATTTCCCTTGATTACAGGTCAATAGAATCAATGGGAAATTTACTTCATTAAAACTGTAAAACAGGGTCCTCCCATTAGTCATCATCAATGGAGGCGTTTAGGAAAAGGGAAGATGTAGCACTGAGGGACATGGTCAGTGGGCATGGTGAGGATGGGCTGATGGTTGGAATAGATGGTCTTAGTGCTCTTTTCCAACCTTAATGGTTCTGTTTATGTGCATATGTGGTGGGGGAACTTAGGCAAGGCAGGCCTGTATTCATATGTCAACCCACTCCAGAGGCTTTTGCACAGACGTGGTGACAGCCACCACTAAGTTATTTCAAATTTATACCATTTTTTTTTTTTTTTTTTCATAAAAATAACCAACCATTATACTTGTATGTGGTTGGAACAATGCAGTGGCAAATGTAGCCTAGAGACTGATACACATATACATGTATATATGTATACATATGTATATATATTTGTAAATTTATGAAAAATGGCCGTAGAATAGTGATTGCCTGAAATAAACTGAGGACAGTGTACAGAATTTCAGGCAGAGGACTGTTTCTTTTCCACAATCCTCATGTATCTCAGATTTAAATCCAAGCAAATCTAAGCAAATCAAATATTTCCCAGGAAGATCTCAGTTCTGCCACGGCACCAGTCAGCGGCACGCACACCCATACATGTACGTCCAGTTGCAGGGCTGGATCTCAAGGGCTTCTCTAAGGAAGAGAAATGGACTGAAAATGACATGATAGAATTTCAGTTCCACCTTAGCTCTCTGCATCAACGCACTTACCCTTTACCAAGAAGCCCTTTGGACAGATGCTTTTCTGCACTAAGCATGACTGTGAGGGGTTTCTCTGTGTGTGAAGTCAAGCTACACAGCTACACAAAGGCCTGGATTTTCTAATCTTGATTCATCCCCATTAACCTTGGGCACTTAACTGAACTGTTGGTGTTAGCAGGCTCATTTGCCTTGGTTTCTTGTATAGCTAATGAACTATATAATATATGATTCTTAGTGGTGACTCAGTAAAGCTGAGCTCTAACTCAGCTTTAGGAGCTCTCTCCACGGAGTGACTACTCACCTATCTTGGGTGGTTCCAAGATCCTAAAAGTTCTTCAATCTTAATGGGAAGACTCAGCCACCTTGTGCAAAATAGTGTCAATACAGAGATCAGTTGTGGCCCTGTACCTACCACACAACATGCGGGTGTTAAATGTAGAAGACTGCTGGAACAAAAGGAGAGGTTCACAGTAGTCTTCCTCTCCTCAAATTGCAACACAAAGCAAAGCACAGGGATTGCCCCAGTTCCTGAAAAATTGCATTTAAGGTGGGTTCTTAATGGTGGTCTCTAATCACAGATTACTTGGATGGCCCCAGTGCTGAATTTCAGAGGTCTTTGGCCTGAACTCTTCACCATCCTCAGCCAGTCCTGAGCATTGCTGAAGCAGTTTAGTGAGTGAATTGACATTCTAAAAGTTTGAAGTGCTGAACTGTTCCAAGGTGACTTTCTTGCTCTTTATCTCCATACTGGCCTGGAAAATGTCATCTAGCTGCTAGTAAGAATCAAAAAATTCCCCTCCAAGGTACAGTTTGGGTAATTTCCTATTTGTTTTTTTCAATGTTAATAACTGCTTTACAAACAGCTTACATGAAGATTAAAGAGATTGCAATTTCATCCCTTATTGTTGGGATTATCGATGTCCTCAAAAAAACGGGACTAGGGACTCAACAAGAGAATGAACTGTGACTGTATTATGGAGAAAGTTGCTATGGCAAGGCTGAACACTTCTCCATCTCATGGTGAGAGCCTCTTAGAGCTGAAATCAGGTATTGAAACCAAGCTGGTCTGGGAGAACCAGCAAATTAATCCAGTCTAAGAACTCTGAAGCACTTGTGTATTCCTATGTTTTACGTGATCAAAGCAAACACAGAACTAGGAGTGGAGGAATCAAAGCAAACACAGAACTAGTAGTGGAGGAATCAAACCAATTCCTGAAAATTCCAGGGCTAGGTAAACTTTGGCTGCAGTGGCAACAGATCGTCGCTGCTATTTATTTATTTCCACAGCGAGATTTAAGTCAGGGACTTGTCAATCCTTGCCCATCTCTCAGAACAACTTTATTTTTAGAAATACTGTCAAGGTTATGGCAAGAAGGACTTCAGATGGCCTGTAGGAACCTATACAGTAAATATTTAATACAATGTGTCAGTACTTAGGGAAAATCTGGCAAGAAAATGGAAGAGAAAGCTGAGTTCAAGGGATCAAAAGTTATTTTCCAGCACAGTACCTTCTTGTCTAGTCTGTACTGTTTCATTCTGACGTTCCTCTCCTGTTGTCCCTTCCCCTTTTTTAAGGACTCAGATGTGTATATCTCTCTCCCTTTTCCTCTCTCTGTGTGAGAATATAGAGATGCTTCCTGTAAAGATGTGTATCTCTAAATCCCATTCCGAACTGACTCTTGCATATGTGACTGTTTTGTTATTTGAGATGTCTGTGAAAAAGAAATAAAGGCTATAAGAGTGAACTCTGGAAATGGGGAGGAGCTTGCAAATAAATCAAACATAAGGATTCAGGATCATTTGCTGCACAACTTTTGAGTACGGTCCTAAAATACCATCTTTGTCCTCTCCCATTCCCTCTCTCTGTGAGAGGGATGGGGACGGTCCTGGGATATGGGACTCAGATGTCGCTGTAGATGTAAATGTTGCTCACTGTGTCCCACAGTGGTTTTGCAGACTTCTCAGAAGTTTACTACCAAGGGCAACCTCTTGTTAAAAGGTGATTAAGCCTCTATGCAACATCACATGGGAGGGAGGCTCTGTGGGGTAATCCTGTCCCAGTTCTTTACAACAGCCGTGTGAATCCAGACACGTGTACTGTCCTCCGTGCTGCATTCTTCATGCTGCATTTGGATTATCTTCTTGGAGAATGTTCCACTTTCTCTTTAAAAAGCTGTGTCCCCTCCTAACGAAAGCCATAACTGCTCCCGTGATTCCGCAGCAGGGAGTGAGTGTACAGCCTCATGTGGGACAGCAGCCAGGTCTTGGCACCAAACAGATCCCGGAGGCAGGCAGGAGAATGGGCACAGCACGTATGACTCACTTGGGAAGGCTGATGTGTCACCTTGCCTTGTGGGTGCCCACCATGTCCCTCGCGGATCATGCTGCCATTTTAAGCCTGTTGGGTCTGACTTCTCACAGTCTCACACTTGTGGCATCGTGCAGTCCTGCAGCAAATACATACAGCCGTGGAGACAGGGGTCAGTGAGAAACCAGGCTCGTTGTACTTTCTCATCCACAGCTGGTGCACCACATGCAGACATCTGGAATTTCTTCTGCCACAAGTAATACACGCCCTAGCCATGATTTACCACACTAGGCAAACATTTTTGGAGAGTTCCCCTTCCATAACTCCCTTGCCGGTTCCCTGTTCCTTAAGGAAAAACATCTTTTTGCTGAAAGGAAATGAAACAAGTCTCATAAGACTTCCACTGTTCAGTGATGATGAAAGTTGCAGTCACCACTTTCTCTAACTGACAGTTTGGGAAGCTTAGCATAATAATTCACTGAAATGCCTACCACTTCTCTAGGGTATTCCCAAGTAAAATGATACGACTGGTACAAGACATTTGTCATGAGAATGCATCTTGGCCAGATGTTTATGTTTCTTCTAAGTGCAGCACATGCATATCAAAGCTAGATTGGAAAAGGCCTAGAATGCCACACAACTCAGGCATATTCAGAGAAATGCATCGGTATGTTTCATTTTCCTAGTAAATTTTCTCTTCAGAAAATGTTGCAAATGCGAGTCGTATCAGACCTGCCAGAGGCAGGTCAGTATTATAGCCATTTTAGAAACAGGAAACCAAAGGCCTGAGAAGAGACCTGATGTTTATAGCAGCCTGGTGCCCCTCACAACTTCCACTAGCTGCAAGTAGAACCTCTTGTTTTCAGCACCTTCCAGCATCCAGGCTGCTGCTGGTTTGTCCAAATCTGCAGTGGCTTCAAAGGTGAAAGACAGGATGAGGACATTCAGGAGATCCTGCCTTCATCAGAGTGCTGCTACAAAGCTTTGATCCCTCAAAGCATGTAAGCACTTGCCTAATTTCAAGCATGAATGTCCCATTAACGATGTTATCACCATGCTTAAAGCTAGGCACATGCCTAATTGCTTTGCTAGGCTGGGAATTATATTAAAATATACTAAACTTTAGGGTATTTTGAAAATCCAGAAATGTGTTCATTTCTGATTATGCTTCAGACATTGTCAAGGACATCTGAAATATGAATGAGGTAGCTCAGCCAAGAAGAGCACTTTTTAGCCAATAAAGAACGAGTTTAATGAATTTGGGATGGCAACATCCAGTTGTCAGGAGTAGTCAAGGGTGGGATGTGCTGCAAGGGTTTTACTTCTGCACTGCTGCAAGAAGCAAAGTGGCTCCTGTAGCCATTGGTGCTAACAAAAAATAACAATGAATGACCACTGCACTAGATCATTCTGGGACGGCGTGAATGTGTTGGCTAATTTCACAAGTGATGCTCCATCATATCAAATGTATTTGTTCCATTACTTCCTGTAAATTACTGCAGAAGAGGTGAACAGAAGTTGTTTAAATATGACACAAACCCGAACTTCTTGCTTCATTATAATCCAAGGTGCTAATCTGCAGACACACGGGCATTTGAGTATGTGCATTGATGTTTGCAGGAACACGGCCCTGGAGGATAATTTTATGACAGGGTTGAGATCAGGGAACTAACATGGGGAATTAAGAAACCCCTGTGACTTCAAAATGGCAAAAGTTGCAGAAAGCGTCACAGGACTTTGTCAAAAAACTGGCTACATCTTACAGTTTTCCTTTTGATTTTGTTTGGTTGGTTTTGTTTCTATCCAAGTTGGTGAAGAACACTATATTTCCATCAATTACAGTCCTGTCTGGTAACTAACTAAACAGCCTGTTCATGGAAAACTAAGAAATAAATAAGTAAACTGTCAATTGTGGAATGTAAACTGATTAAGCAAATAAAAAACTCATGTTGTGTGTTTTAAGAGACTGTCTGCTGTGTCAGGAATGGGGACAGACATGTCACACCTCACTGCCCCAGCTGAAGGATGGAGGGAAATGAGGAGCTGGGGGCCCACAATTTTCTGTCTCGCAGCTCTTCCTGAGGTGAATGGGTTTTGCATTTCATAGGATGGAATCCTTCCTGCCACCAAAGAGGTCCTGTCTCAGATGTCAACTGCAACAAGGAACAGAATGGAGCATGAATGAAGGAGACAGCACTTGCCACCTACCTGCTCCTGTGAGTAAATCCTGTGGGGCTAAACAGAGAGGCAAGGGGAAAGAGCTCACCAGTGGGTTTGAAACTGGCACACTCTCAGGGCAAATGAAGCGAGCTAAGGTTGTGCAGCAGCTTGGTCAGCACAGTGCAGGATTAAACCCCAGGAACGGATTAGGTCTGAGCACGACTCAGTGAAACTTCTCTGATCAGAAGCAAACAGCAGAGATAAGGGCTGCTCAGGTCTTCCTTCTCTGCCATCAGCAGAGGCAATGTGATTCATTGGTGCTAAAAATGGAAGCCTGCAAAGCTGTCTTTTCAGCCAAGGGGAAAGCAGGTGCCCTCTCCCCTAGCAGCAGGGAAAACTCCAGCAGTGCAGCCACAGGGGCACAGGGCTCAGCTGCTCAGTGCTTTTTGAGGAGGGGGAAGGAAGAGTGTGAGAGGAAGGAGCCAGCTGCTCCTTGAAGGGTGAGCTGAAGATGCTGTTGTGCAAAGGCCTGACTTTTGGGAAAATTTGTAAGACAACAGATTTGCAGTAGCCATGCAAAGATTGAATTTTAGCCCCCAGTGCACTGTGGATCCCTATAGTGTCTGGGATGTGCCAGAGCCTGCAAGGCTTGTATGCAAAGCAAACAGATAAAGAGAAGGGAAGACTCATTAGCCTCACTGCTGAGGAAAGGGTGCAGGAAGAGGATTAAATATCTTTCTCAGCATCACACAAGCTACCTGCAGGCCCTGTTGTGCCCTTGGTAAGCTGGCTGTATTGGGAGCTCCAGGGCTGAGGCTGCCACATATAGATGCTCCCCTCTGGCTGCACAGGCACCTGCACTCCCCAGCCCATGACGTGAGATGCGGAGCTGCAGCTCTGATCCCTCGTGATTCGACTCTGCCTCTGAATCAGTGCCATTTCCTCCATCACCTTCCATCACTGGAAGTCACCACTGGTTTAGGAGGGAAAGCTAATGCCTTGTGTCTGGGCAGGGGCAAGGATTCTCCAGCAGAAACACCACTGCCCTCTTTCACAGGAGGGATGCTCCCATGATGACCTTTCTTGTCAGGGGCAAATGATAGCTGCAGCAGGTTGGGGCTGTATGGAGGGAGGATGCTGGTGTTAAATACTTTCATAGTTCAACACTTAATCCTATTACAATATCAGGCTCCTCCCAAGAGACCTTCTAAAGAGTCAAGGCTGAGTTCTTTTCCTGCAGAAACCAAACCCAGACCACCTAACAAGCCACATTTACTAAAATTCTCGCTCCCTCCCTGCCCAGGGGAAGCACGATTTTGTTCATTTGCACCAAGTGGAAGTGGAAGAGCTGCAGCAGCTCAGCTGTGATGCTGTCAGCCTGTTAGCCCACACCAAACACTGCCTCATGTCTGTTGGGGACTAGCAAAGGCTGTTTTCCTGTAAGAACCACACTTTTCCCTAGGTTGTTTAATTCTTTGATATTCTTTTCCATCCTCAGACCACCTCCCGGTCTTCTCGTACCTGCAATTCAAAGTGCACACTCCTGGTAGGAAAGATCCTACATGCAGCTGGCTATGCAGAGTGAAGGCAGCAGCCATCCTGACAGCAGTCTGAAAGAACTCAGCTCAGTGCCAGGAGATGAGCTGATGCCCGAGGGCATGCCCAGCGGCAGGACATCTGTACTGCCAGCAGAAACACTCAGAGAGACACCACAGGCTGTGGCTAAGCTTGGGGCCATCATCTGAACCCCCATCTCCCTGCAGAGAGCTATTTCAGTCAAACTGTGGATGGTAATGAATGGGAGAAGTGGAGGCATGAGAGTTCTTTGGCTTTGGCTTTTGATAACTGGTCAAAGTAACGCTCAAAAAATATGCCAGGAACACTTCATACAGTGAGGGAGAAAGAGACCCTGCCATAAGGAGCATGCCATTTGGAAAAGCAGACAGTCAAAAAGTGAGAAAAGGGAATAAACCACACAGGCAAAGCCTTTGTAGCACTAGTAGGCATATGGAGTTGGCTGTATGCTTTTCAAGCCACTATGTGCAAAAAGCTGCTAAGCACATCAGTGCTTTCTGATAGCTAAATAAGCTTCAAGTGAGTGCTCACGCATGCACATGTGCAGGCACACATGCACAAAAGGGTGGTAGGTAAAGCATTTCCATCTTCACAGCAAGGCAGATTTCTTCCTTTTCTGTCATGTAAGAGCAAGATTCCTGCACGCTTGTCAGAGAAAAGGAGGCTGAGGATGAAACAAGTTATTCCACACACTGAACAAAACCATATATTTCAGTTTTATGCCACAGTTTCTGCTTCATTTAGCTGAGTTCATTCCCTTTGGGCATTGTCTAAAGAAACACCTTTTGCAGGGTCTGATGAGGGGCTTCCAAACAGGGTCACAGCAGAGTCCTCCCGTCTGTTCCTCTCTCAGAGGGTGTTTGTACATCATCGTGAATTCCTTATCTATTCTCAGCTCCCCATTTTCACAATTAGAAATCTCATATTCAGACTTCCAACGCTTCATCAAACTCACTTTCAAATCGCCAGCAGATTCAAAAGTTGATGGGGATAGATGGGTAGACGGGAAGCGACAGACTCTTCCTTTCCTTAGGAAGCCTGGCTAAAAATACATGTTCTGAGCTCAGCTTTTTTCCACGAAGATGCACACTCTCCTGGGAGGCCCAGTGAGGTCAGTGGACACAGGTGGCAGCAGCTCTGCACCTCTGCCACTGCTGTCCTTGCCAAAGGCCATCAAGCTGCCTCATCCCCTCAGCCTCTGCCATAGGCCTGAGTCCTGATGATTGCAGCACCTTTTCACCATTTTGCCAGTAACAAACAGATTTTCCCCAACCACAAACACCATGCCCCTCTGCAGCCTGGATGCTTGCAGGCTGGGCAAGGGCAGTGCAGGAGGCGTGAGGTGGGCTTGAGGCCTGAGGTGCAGGGAGCAGACCCAGGCAGCCCCAGTGTATCCATCCTACAGGGCCTCCGGATTCCCAACCTGCCTGGGGCTGGCTGGTGACTCTCTGTCAGACCTGTACTGACAGGAGCTTAAACTGAGCAAGTTCAGAGTGTAAAATTTAAGGGAGAGAAGACAGAAAAATGAAAAGCCATGTATTTTGCTTTTAGCACATCTCTTCTCATTTTCCCCTGAAGTCCAGCACCTTAAATAAAAAGCCTTTTATTGCCTTGCTGCTTTCCACACCCAGACACAGACAAGGGAAGTCCTCAGCTAGCAAGCTTTACCCTGAAGGGTATCACCTCTGTGTGCAGCCCTTTATTCTTCCTCTCATTTCTCCTTTGCTGTCACATCCACTCTTGCCAGCTCAGAAAACACTCTCCTTTTGCTCAAAGGGATCAGAGGAGGTTGAGGGCAAACGCCGTTGCCAAGGCCTGCTGCTCAGCTTCCACCCCACCAAGAGGAAGGCTGGAGGAACCATGTCACTAATTTCCCATTTCTCATGGGTCATTTCTAAAACTGCAAACCATACCGAGAGATCACAAGGTCCCTCTGTCCCTGATTCCCTGTGCAACTATGCAGAAGATGGGCTAGAAGGAAATTTCCTGCAAATCGTGCTTTCTGGGGAGCCAGGCTGGCAGATCATTCTTAACTATGCAACAAATACTAAACCAGGGGCACTTTCTCTCTCTATATATATATGTATATATATGTATTGTGTATGTGTCGTGACTGAGCTCAGGCATCACAGCAGAATTAACACTGGAAATATGTAGCACAAGATGTGATTAATAAGGAAATCTCTGGTGTCTTATTGCTCCTCACACACTGGAAGACTCACCCTGCTGTCTAAGAATACAGTAATAACCTTCGTGGTCTGGCAACCCCATAGTTTCTTCTAAAACTGGCTCCAAATATAATCTCTGTAGGAAAATGTTCATAAGCATGTTTGTGCAGAGGAGGGTCATGGAACTTGAATGGAGAAGGGATGAGATTTACAGGCACTTACGCCAACAGGGATAGGATATTATCCTCCAAATTCCCATTTTATTCTTTCTTTATGGATTTGGGAGAGTTCTGTGTTTCTAAAGACTCTTCCAGTGTTGCCCCTTTGCCCACTTTATTGAAGAATGTAACTGGTCCTGTATATATTTCTATTTGCACCAGTAATACTGAATTATATAAGTACATGCATACTTGCATATTAAAACAGAAAGGGATTTTACAGATTTGGATGAATACAAAGCAGCAAGTTGCTGGGCCAGCACAAAAAGGCAATAACTAGTAACCTCTCCTGAGTTCATACTAAATGCAACACCTCCTTGCCTTGGCTCTCTCCCACGTGGCAATTTGCACGTACACACGCACATAACTTACAACTTCCTTGTTCATTTTATGGGACCCACTTTACTTCAAGAGGTGGATTACTGTTTTAGCCATTTCACTGAGTGTGCCGAAGAGTTCACAGGGTCATCTGTGATATTCAGGAAAAAATTTCCTGGCCAAAATGAGCATTAAATATAGGAGTGAAATCGATAAAAAAAGTCAACATGAGTATGGATGTTTTTTATACAGCTAGAGAGGAAGCTGTCGTAAGTGGTTTTATCAGGTGTGCAATGTACCCATAAAAAGCTCCAAATATGTTTTCATGCATTTACAGACGAAATAAAGAAAGTACCTTAAATTTGTCAGCATTTATTTTATCAGTGAGACAAATGATGGTGTGCTGTTGGATCAGACAGTGTGAATCAAAGCTAAGGACAGGAATTGTTTTGATACGTGTTCAAGTGGCTCTGTGCAGGTGTAATAGAGCTAAGTATAACTGGGCACAGGTGACAGTCAACAACAACTTGAAAACCTGCCCATCTGCTCTTCACAAATGTATTTCCATCTACATCCAGCAGCTAAGGATCAGGCTTCCCATCTTTTAAACATGCGTGGCTCACAATTCCTCTGTGGTTTTGCTTTTCTCAGTGCAGCGCCAGGAGCTGCTGCCTGTCAAGAAGAGGATGATGGCTTCCCAATCCTAAGCAAGACTATTCAGGATGTCATGCAGAAGCAGGGGATGAGCCCAGGAGATGCTGGATCACTGTCACACTGCTCAGCTTTGTCATGTCTCCAGCATCCCCCAGGGCCTGCACAGGGATCAGTGTGTGCCATGAGATTCCAGCAATGTCATCCCTGCTGAGAAATCTCCCCACTCCCACAGGAAGGCTCTGACTATTTCTGGTCCTTGCCGCACCTGTAAGCGATGATGGAGTCATGTCAAATAGTCAGGATCTAGAAGAGAACCTTGTGACTGAAAGAAGGTTTTCTTGAACTATTTAGATCTTTCTCAGGAAACAATGTATGAGGACAGTCTGCTTCAGAGTTATCCATCACTCACTGTGAGATTTCAGTGCAATTTGATTGCTACATTGCATATATTTTTATTGTCTGTTTGTTTAATGAGTGTTGTAGTTGTAGTAATGAGATTACTGGTAATACCAAACAGAATTTCAGAATGATGAGAAGATAATTAGATGATATCTTGAGGGTGATTTCTGTTTAAGACACAGTAACTGCGTCACGGGGTACATAAATGTGGAGAAGAAAGATAACAGTGCTTATTAGCCTAAGATACAATGATTCCCAAATTACCAGGAAATACATTTCATTGTGGTGAACAACCTGGTGACTGATGCTTGGTCCAGGCTGGCCCATCTACTGCAAGACAGGTCTCAGCTAGGCTTAGAGGACCTTGATGATCAACAGAGGTCCCATCCAACCCCTACAATTCTGTGATTCTTGTGACCTGATGTTTGCTGCAGCCATAATGGCAGTTTCAGTATAAACTATGAGGTTTTGACAAGCCCAAGTGATTGAACTGCACACCCAGAGGCCTGCCAGCTTCCAAGAGCTCTGCTCCACGGCTTGTCCAGCTCCTGTCACCTGTGTGTGACCAGCAACAAAAGCCTGACAGCACAGTGGTGACAGGGATGCTCACTACAAAATCAGAGATTTCAGACTCTACCTTCCTTTCTAAATCAATCCTCAGTGACATCTCAGGATTACAGCAAGGACCTTGCTGCTGCTGCATGGATCTGTGGCTCCCACTGGGGACAAAGGCCCGCTTGTGAACGATCCAAATAGTTTATTACAGATTCTAACATCCCTTATATACATTCACAAGTTTTCTCTTTTAACTTTCCTGCCCACTTTTACATGTCAAAACATCCCACAAACAGGGGTCACTGGTGGGGAGGCTGTGGGGCCAGGGGCAGCCACAGGGCTGTCCTCCNATGAGGAGCTGTTCTGCTTCACCAGTGCCTCAGTGGTGAATGTTGCCCTGGCTTTTCCCCACCCAGTGACCTGTCAAGTGCCCTTGCCCCTCTCTGATTCTGTGTAATGCAGTCCGCTGTACTCCTTTCCTGTTCAGTCACACAGTGGACATTATTACAATTTGTGTTACCTGCTGCAGTTTGTATAATTCCATACATTCTGCCTCCTCTCTGCTCTGACTTTGGATTCCTCACATATCTGCAATGTCAGAGCACAGTCTATGCTCTGTAGGATTCACTCTGAGCCAGGTGATTTCTGTTGCTTGGCTAAGTTTATATTCTCCATTAATTCTTAATTGTGAATCTTCTGTTAGTGGTTTAATTGCTTTATTTGTTCACTCGTAGTGTTTCCTTAATTTACTTTATTCCAGGTACCTTATGGTATTCAGTACTTAAATTACTTTCCCCATCTGTTCTTAAAACAGGAAAGCAAGAAATCAAAGCATGCAAAGGCATCATGTAAATGAAGTCAGCAGTGCCTGTGCATTTGGATAGGCTAGTAGCTGTGACACAAGGTGCTTGCATTTAATGTAAAATAGAAGACTGTTCTAATCCAGCCTTGTCAAGTCCCAGTCTTACACCACCTTCAACTTCATCATACCGTAGATTCTGAAAACAGTTTATTAAGTAGAAAGGATCTCTGAACAACAAGAAAAGCCAAGTCAGCCTTTCAAGTGACACCAGACCACCATGTGATGTGAATTAAATAAAAAAAAAAAAACACATGACACTGTATGTAGTGAAAGAAACTATGGAATTCAAAAGCAGTGTCTGTGTCATAATTAGCATGTAAATTAACAACATGAGAATAGCAACAGCTATTTTTAAAGCATATTGCTTAACTACTTTCTGAAACATAAGATGTAGTATAAGATGCAGGATATGTCTCAAGGCAGGGGCTGATCTACACCAATCTGTAGTAACTCAATAGGATTGCGCTTTTCCTAAGTGGTCATATTTTGTGCTCCAAAATCCAAGTCAAATTAATTGTCTATCTTCTCAAGCAGCAAAGATTAACTTGTCGATGAAGAAGAAAGGGAGTGGTTTTTCATTACAATGATGAATTTTTTCATCCAGCCTTCAACTGCAACTGGTGCTGTAGTCCTCCAACTCCGCCTCAGGACAAGGATAAAACAACATGTTGGCATAGAGCACTGGCACTGGCTTTGGAAGAAGTGAAGTTTTGAGCAGACACAGCAATGTTCTGGGTATACGATCTAAGATGTCAGCCAGATGTGTGCAGTGGGCCATGATGATGCACACAACTGAGTCAAAACAAAATGAAAATAGAAGCATTTAGTAGGAAACCAACTGGGAATGTCTTCTTCCTTCAAAATGTGTCTGTTGCTCTTTGATTACAATTGCCCAAGGCCCATCCCATCTGGTCCATAGATTAGGATGTCACTGCCTCAGTAAAAAATGAATCATTGCTGCAGATGTATTTGTACTTTTCTGGAGATTTTCTGCATATAATATCATCTGGCTATAGGATGCAACCAGGATGGTATACAGCAGCAGCTGGATTTTCAGGCAGGTGATATCTTAATGTAACCATAGGTATGTAGTACATAACAATGGGGAAACTGTATGAAAGCCTTGGTTTCCTACCCTCTCTTTTATCCATCTGTACAACAAATGGAGAGAATAGAAATTTATTTACTTTTATTAAACAATGAGCATTAATCTCTGCTGGAAGCAAATTACCTGTGTGAGAATCTGGTGGCTGTAAATCATCCACTCTGAGGTTCTGTTGGTGGCAGTGGCAACACCTGCCTGCAGAAGCAAGAGGTTACCAGCGTGATGGATGCCAGCTTCCACCATCCAAATGGGTGCTGCCTAGAGAGGCAGGATGAGTGACCTGAGTCTGAGCCAGCAGGACTTTATAAGTGATTAAAACCAGTGATTAAAGTGACGTCCTCAGAGTAGCTCTCACCGGCACCTTCAATGAAAGCAAATAGTTTATCAAACAAAGAAGTTGCTGTGGATTTTTGTGCATTGGGTTTTGCGCTGCTGAGTGAAGGAATCAATCCCAGCCTGGGGCACTGTCCTTGTTCTCTCATTCAAAGCAGACCTCAGGGAGACCCCACCCAGCTGATGCTGGAGATGGGACAGGACGGGGAGCCAGTATCTCTGACCAGCTCCAAGATCACAAGTCTATAGAGATTGTTTTTTCAGTCGCTGTGCTACACTTAAAGCTTGGAGCCAGGACTGCTCACACTAATGCCTCAGTGGTACCTGCAGTCACTGAATCTGAATAGGTTGGGAGTAGGCACACAGCCTCCTGAAATGTCCCTGCTAAAGGAACAACCTCCCGACAAGATTGCCACGGAGAAATTTAATGGGTTTCTGAACTGTTCAAAAGCTGTGAATATCTCCATTCATTCCCTTGGAAAAAAGGTTAATAAACTCCGAGAATTGGGGAATATTTCTGTGTAATAGTCCAGCTGTAGGAAGAGGGGGCAGGGCACAAAGGCAGCGGGTTTTTTTTTTGCTGTAGAAATATGCTGGGCATGCTCCTGAATTTTGATCTAGGGAGGGTGAAGCTCATATTGTGTTCTGCGTGCTGAATAGAAAAGAAAGAGTGGAGAGAAGGAAATGAAGGGATTATTCTTGCGCAGAGTTTCTCTGAGTTACCCAAGCAAAAACTCTGCCAGTGTAATTCAGACTTTTCTCCACACCAGTGGAGCAGGCCCTGACTGCAGACATGACTGCCCCAGGGGTTTGCACCTTTGGGCAGAGCTGAAAATGAGGGCAAAAGAATCCATCATGAACTTTTTCTGCTCTCACAGATACAAAATTTCTCTGGTTAGCTTCAGTGGCTGCAATACACCCCATCCTTACACAAGACAGCAGCCAGGGTGGAATGGAGAATGACCTGAGACATGGGTGGAAGGAAGACTGCAGATGCTGGGCACATGAGCTGGAGAGCACAAGTAAAGAAACACCAACTGGGAAACCCACCAGAGATTTCAGCTAGAATGGGAACCCCTAGACAAGAAAAGAGCTCTTTCTGCAGCTCAGTCCTGAGCCCACAGTTTGTAGGGAGAGAAAAGTTGGAGGTGTGAGAGCCAGTAAGGCTAGAGCTCCTATCTCACAGCCTAATCTGGAGAGACACCCCAAGGGACAAAGGACAAGGGCTCTATCCATCATGCGTAGTGCTCTGGTGCTGCAGAATTGAAGAAGAGCTAAGTATAATCTCCCTTGATGGGCCAGAAGTGTGGAGAGATTTGCAGCCTGGGGTTTTCCCATCAGCAGCATAAATGCTTGAGGTTTCTGTGCCAAAAGATGCTCCCCCTACCCCACTCTCTCCACAGTGGTATCAATAAGGTGTGTAAAGGGAGATGTGGAGAAAAGATGGAGCTTATCCTTCATGTTACCATCAAATAAAGAGACTCCCCTCTGCCTTCGCAGAGTGCTAATGCAGAATGTACTGGAGACACAGGATGGGGTCACCCAGCTCAGCCATATAAGAATTGTCTGCAGGCCACATGGCTAGAATTAGCTTTCAGGCTGTGAGTTTGAATGAAAGAGAAGGTGGTGGCTGGGAATAGGACTTCATTCATGGCTTCCCTGGGGTTTTCACAAGGTCCAACTCAGAACTACATACCATGTGATGAAACCAGTGACTTCAATGACATTCCCAGAGGAGCAGTCATGACAGCAACACAGATGAGTTAGCTGAGGTGAGGACTAGAGGACAAGTTGTGCTGAACAGAGAAGTAGAATAAATCATTCTCCGTCCTTGACAATACTTACGTATGTACAATCATAGGGCACTGCCAAGCAGTAGAAAAAAAATCTCTGCTGTTTTGGCCATGTACTCTAGCTAAGAAGAGAACTCATCTGGTCAAGCACGTGACTTCACTAATGTTACAAATATATCCCTGAAACATGGGTGTGTATCTGAAGCTTCTTCTGCTAACAGACTTAGCACTACTGGTATAGGTTGATGATTAAAAAATTACCCTTCAAAACTGGATCAGACATGAGTAACTGGGATGAGGCACACTTGTCTTCACAAACAACTCGTGCAGTAATTTTAGGTGATAAATCCCAAGTCAAGTATCACAGCTGTGGGGCTGCCTTTCGAACACTGTCTTCTTTTTGCACCCAGCAATCATAAGAAACCTAAGCACATATTTCAATCTCCCCCAAGCAGTTTTCTGAAAAAGGTAGCAGTCATTTTACTTGCCTTTAAAAAAAAGGACTACAGTATATAATGTAGAGGATGCTCAAAATCAGCCCTCTAGCCCCTCATTTTTCATTGTGCTTATTCTAATACATACTTCTATCAATTTGACATGCAAAAAACTGGGAGAACTAAGAAGGAAGTACCTGGTACGTGTGGGAGCATGGCAGGTGTGATCTACCTTGAGGGCAATCAGACACACACGGCCAAAAACTAGGACATGCATGTTTGCCAGGAGGGATTGCAGAACGGACTCTGCATCCTAAGTAAAGCCAGATAATGGGATAAGCACACAATCTGTTGTTGCTGTCTGCAGTGTTTCTTCTGAGGGCACTTGTCAAAAAGCACCATCTCAGATTCCCAGGACAGTTTCTCAGATAACATCCCAAAATGGCTGAGGTGGGAAGTGACCTCTAGAGCTCTTCCAGCTCGGCCATACTGCTTAGAGCACAGTCAAGTCCATTTCCTGGTGATGTAGAAAGACAACAATTATTTGTGCTAAAATGTCTTGGTTATACTAACACAAATGTGTTTTCATGCATATGAGCTCAGGAAAATTTCCATTCAGCCATCTCAGAAACATTCAGGCTCTTCTTATATTTCAGCATTTTTCTCACTTCCCTGAACCTGCACTGGCATACTAAAAAAGCTTTATTTTAAAAAATCCAAGCTTGTTTTGGAAGCGTTGTTAATGAAGATTATAATATTCTATAGATTTGGTTGTGAAACAGGGAGCAGATCTTTGTATATCACTCATGGCAGCTCATGACAATGACAAATTTGGAAAGTATCAGTGAGCAATCTTTCCATAAGCTAAGGAAAGCAGGAGGAGAGCTTGAGTATCTGTTGCTATCGCTAGCAGTTGGCCACACCACCTGAATCCTCATAAAAAAGTAGGACGCCAACAACAACAACAACAACCCCACACAAGTAGGACATTTAATCACACTATACCAGCGGGAACATTCATCAGGACACGTTGCATGTGCTGAGATGCACTGGACAGATGAACCCGGAATGTTTAAGAGGGAAGAGATGGCTACCGGGCAAGGGTCTGCCTGAACCAGACATCAAAACCAACAATAGGGAACCCAACCTGTAGGTTTTAATCAGCTTCTCTTATCAGTAACAATAGAGTAGCTTCTGCACTCTCTTCTGCATCAACGTGACTCCTTTGGAACAGACTTTTACATATGCCAAGCCCCAAATTTGGCCTCCGTCACCTCTATCAGGACACACATCCCAGCTGGATATCAAGTTTATTTCCCCGACCACCCAGTTCTTTGCACGCGGGTTCTCAGAGCATCCTCCTCAGTGCCACATCCACACGGCTCTGGAACACCTCCTGCGACGGTGCCTGCACCACCTCCCCCCCACCTTGGGCCACCTCACGGGCTGGAGGCGACAGCACCGCGGCTCTGCGAGCACGGAGGCACGGCATTAGCGCCCAGAAGTGACCCTAGACGGCTGGCATCGCGGAACGCAGGGCCGTGGCTGCCGTTTCCAGCCGAGCCGGGCGGAGGCGGCCGCGGGATGCGCGTCGTTTCCCTCCGGCTCCGGGCGGCATGGCGGGGGCGGGGAAGGTGTTCGGCACCCTGAGGAGCCACTGGAAGAAAACCACGTTCGGCGTGTGTTTGCTGAGCTGGGGGGGGAACTGGCTGTACGGGAAGCACTGGTAAGTGCCGCCCTGTGCGTTGGAGCGCCGCGCCGCTGTTGGTGTCCGCGTGTCGGTGCGCAGGGGCCGTTTGCCGCCTGTACGCGTGTGGGGATGGTGCTTTGACCTGGACGGCACAGCGGGGAAATACGGCTGATTGCGTTTATGGATATGTGTGGAGGATTGTGTTAGCCCGGGAATAGAAGCAAAAAGAAAAGAGGCTGAAGGCTCTCGTGGCACGAGTGGGGCAGTTCCGAGGTGCTCGCAGTGCGCTGCCCTGTGCCCGCAGGTCTCCCGTCCTGGCTGCCCATAGCAGGGATCGGCTGGGGGCCCTCTTGGCACTTTCGCTTCCGAATGCAATAATGGATTTGCGTTTCTTTTCGTGCATTCAACCACCCCCAGTGCCTTTGTTTCTGTATCTGTTAACGCTTGGAGGCTAAATTACTATGCACCAGACATACTACTAGACTTACATTTGCCCTCTTAGAGCAGATGAAAGGTTTAGTGAAGTCTTATGCTTCATTTTCTGGCACTGCAGAAGTTTCTGATGAAGGGGCTTGCTTTAGCACAGCATTGGTTCAGATTAGCCTCTGACTTCCTGGAATTAACTGTCTGAGGGGTTGCTCATTTATTTGCAGCAGCAGAAGGCTTTTTCTCCCCTCCTGCATCCTTCTTCTTGGCTTTTCCATCCTTGTGGAATTTCTGAAATGTTTCTCCTGCAAGGAGAAGTTCATTTGCTATTCTGACTTCTCAAGGTTCATTCTTCTTCTGGATGCAGGGGCTATGATGTCTGCATTAAGAAGAGCTGCTACTGTCTGCCCTGCAAATAAATGGCAACTCTTCTGTAGTCGGTCTCAGCCTGCACACAGGGACAGGGGAAATCTGGAGCTCTTGCTTAAGACTTTGGAGAATGCTACATGGACAGATCTTCTCCAGACTTGTCCTCTGTGCGTCTTTCCTGCTGGGAGATGGACCTGGTTAGAATATCCCAAGTTGGGAAAGACCTATAAGGTTGTTGATGGCCTATAAAGGCCAAGGAATTTGTTAGCCTGGTCTTGCTTGGTACTTATTCAGCATTTAGTTTCTGGATCAGTGTGTTAGCCTTTCATCTTTGCTGGTGTTTGTTCAAATACTGACTGGTTTAACAGGAAAGTGCTTTTGAATGGGCTAGAAGAACAAAGAGGAAATGTAGTGCCAATTCCCCCTTGACCATTTTTGATTCAGATTACCTAAATGTGTAGTATAATGGGCAGTGCCCCTTCAAAAGAGGCATGGATCAGGAGTTGACAAAGGCTTTTCATGTGTGGAGTGATAGGCATAGCAACTGGTTGAAATACTGTTAATTGAAACCCTGTTGTTTTTGGAAAGCCTTGATGGACCTTAACATTCCTTTGTTTCCCATAAAAGAGTGTGTCTAAAATCTGTCCCCTTGTATTTGGTACAGTGAATACCCTTACAGTATTGGAGAAATAAGTTGAGAACTGAGTGCTGCCATATATGAGGTTATCTCCCTTTAATATCACTGGATTTTATTTTAATCAATAGCATATCATACTACAGGTGTGAGGAACAGTGAATTTTATATACTAGATCAAACCTTGGAGGGTATGCAGATTGTCAGAGACGTGCTCGTACTCAGTGCCGCACTTCTGTTTAACATATCCAGACAAGACTGATTACAGAGAACTAATCAACTTGCCTTTAAAAAATCTCTTTCCTTACTTAATAGGATGGAAAAAGGGTACACAACTTAATTCTGGCGGTGTTTCTGAGCAGTAGCTACTGACTTCATTAGCTTAAGGAGTCATAGCGTAAAATTCAAATTGCTTTAAATTGTACTCATCATCTTGTCTTTCTTGAGATGTTTCCTTACTGATGAAGAAAACAGCAAGACCAGACATCACAGGATTGTTTTAAAATGTTCACCTGATCACCTCTCACCATCGTGTCCTGAATCTTCACTCTTCAGCAGGGCTGTTGCTGCCCTTCATACATCCTGAGTGGTGCAGTGAGCCACCAGAGATGGCAGGAGCAGCAATTTTGTCTCTTGTATGATGGATGTCAGCTCGTTTGACTGCAATTGGGGCAGTGTTGCAGTGGTTCCACTGGGTGAGTGGTCATCACCTTGTCAGGGTGGGGGCTGCTGTATGCTGCTGAGGCAGGGGACTCCTGGATTGCTCAGCACAACTCTGTATACACTGAAGTACTGACTTTCTTCATAGAAAATGCTGGTGAAGCATCTGGGCCTTTGGCTGCTTGCCAGCCATCTGAGTGCTGTTGTTATCTGCAATTTGAATGTTGATCCCTGTGAGGTTGCCAACTGATAACTCACTTTGTCACCTTTCTGCGTATCTTCCTAAGTGGATGACTTTATTTCACTGAAACTTCATCAGAAACATGGAGTGCAAATTCTGAGGCCTGGGTGAAGCTGATGCAGACCTAGGTTTGCCTCTCATGTCTTTTTCAAAGCCGAGGTGAAATTAAAGGCTGATATCAAGCAGAGAGGGTGCTGTGATCTTGTTTTGGAAGCTGCCAAAAGCTGGGTACTTGCCCAGGGGACACAGCCTCAGCCAGGGAGCAGACAGACTGCACTGTGTGCATCTGTGCTCTTCTAGTGGAAGATGTTCAGGGTGACATTGGTGGCCACCAGTCCCTGTGTACAGGTTAATTGATAAGTAGAGGCAAGGGCTGCGAGGCCTGCTGTCCTCACAGATACAACTGTGTGTGTTCTCGTGCTTCTTTTTCCCCTTAGAGGTGAAGATGGCAAAGCACTGATGCCACACGTTCAGGATATAAGCATCTTCCTGTTGCCTGGCATTATTAGGCTAAACTTGGATAACTTGATTCTAGCTGAGTCAATGGGAACCCTGAGAATGTGGTGGGGATGGTGTAGGATTGTGTGTGCTGGAGAGGAACATCAAATAACCTCTGAGTTACTGGACAGTAAATGGTTCTTCTGGTCTCTGTCCCAGACAGGGCAGTGTGGGCGTCGCCTGCCTTGATGGAACTGGAATTAGCTGTTGCACTTCAGTTTAGCTCTGTATGCAATCCTTTCCAGGCAGAGTTATTTTAACTGATGCTCTTTCCTTATATTATTGCAATCAAACACAAGTGCTGCTCCTCTAGGTAATATTTTGGATACTTAATACAAACGGCTTACTGCTCTGGTTTTGTGGCAGTTAAAAACATGCTTAGGCCTCTGAGGAGTTTTTTAGACATTCCAGTTCCTCGTTATCTCGGTGAGCTGTTATTTACATATTTGCTTTCTTTCCAGAACAAGTTCTCCTATGGTATTTTTATTATTACTAAAAATAAATCTGTGTTTTTCTTCTTCTTTTTTTTTTTTTCTGTAAGAGTTATTTTCTCAGAACTTTATACCTCACCTAAATTCACCCTACTTCTCCCTTTAGGACACTGCAGCACCCGTAGGTGTTGTTAATGCCATTAGCTTACATGGCTCCTTTGGTAAATAGCATAAGCTTGTGTCATTGTACAGATCATACTCCTGCTGGGGTCTGTCATTCTGACAAGGGCTTTGCCTTCTCTTCTGCCATTTCCACTGCAGAATTTGGCCCAGTGAGCTACAGTTTGTGGCAGTGTGGAGTGTGCTGCTTCCCTAGTCACATGTTTTTCATGGCCTGCCTTGAATCTTTTTAACTGGTTTAGCATGCATTATGCTGACTGTAACTTACATTAATATTATTTTTTTTTGTACTTGTGATTTTTGAGACAGTAATATACTGTCTTTCCAGATACTGCTGAGGGAGAGCTGATGGATAATTGTTTTTAGCACAGAGAGGGGAGCATCTTGTAGCCAGAGGACAGATGAAGCTGGGTGCTACAGAGCAGGAATCATTTTTCTGTCTGTGATGCCCAATAGGGCATATTTTAGTCTGGAGAAGGACTGAAATATGCTGCACACTAAATAGCTCTACTTCCAATCTGCTTGCCACCAGCATACTGTCTTCCACCTTGCTGATGTCACGAATGGCAAGCATACAGATTAGAATCCAGAGTCTCTTCGTGATATGACTATCAGTGGCATATCTAATGCTGATATTTACTTCTTTATTTTGAGGTTTCACTGAGGTATATCAGGTAATTTCACCTCTCTGGCCTTACCTAGTCCATGCTCAGAGTCAGCTAGGTGGTAGGCCCTGCATCAATGCAGTCAGCTTACAAACTGGGGGAGGGAGAGTTCACAGCTGTAATGCCCAAAGATTTAAGACTATGGAAGTTATGCTTAAAGTCAACTCTAAGTCCTTTCTCTTGCAGTCCCAGAATGGTAAGTACCTTCAGTACAAATAACAAGCAGTATTAACTTTTATTTTTAAAGAAAAAGCAGCTTAGATCTGGAGTGCTGTTATGTACCAATTCAAAAATAAATCACAGTGGTACCAGTGTCTCATGGCTTATGTAATCTCAGCACAGTGGTCTTTGTTTTCTGTTTTTCTATACTGTAGAAAGGGTATTTGTGTGCACATGCAGAAAAAAAAACATTATACGTGTGCTTAAAAGGGTGAGTTTTATCCTTAAACATGTGAAAATAGGCCTTAAAGAAGCTGTATGTTTTATTTTAGAGCTGTCAGAGCATGTGTAAAAAGGGTACACACCTTTATCTTGGAAAAGAGCAAATTGTTTTAAATTTACTCAACCTAATGTCCACTCTCTGTTCTTTCTTATCTAATAGTGATAACCTGCTACGGAGAGCTGCGTGCCTAGAAGCCCAGGTAATACCATTTAAAATGATAAAATTAGATTAAAATCCCACTCTTATCTTGGTTGTGCAGGGCTCCTGAGATATTCCCAGCAGGCCCTCTCTACGTGACAAGCCTTGTAATGCTGCCATCTGTGTTCCCTTGCTCCAGTGCCAAAGGGCAGGCAGGCCTGCAGCCCGAAGCTAGGGCTCCGTACCCGCCGTGCCCTGGCTCCACTGTTGTGATGGATGGCACAGTGCCCTCATTGGGGTGTGAGGTTTCAGCCCCTGCTCCAGCTGCCCGCACCTCCATTGCTGCAGACTGAATTCACAGAATCACAGAATTGTAGGGGTTGCAAGGGACCTCTAGAGACCATCTAGTCCAACACTGCTGCCAAAGCAGGCTTGCTAGACCAATTCCTTCATGCGTGTATCAGGGATACTGTACTGATGCCTCTGATTGCCTTGGTGGCATGGTATAGATTTTAGGAGTCTTTCTACCTCCTACAAGTTCATTTCAAGCTCACTTCCCCATGCCAGCTGTTAGAGATTTTGCAGGGTGTGATACTGTTCCCATCACTGCTATGTACTGGGGCCTAAGGAGAATGATGAAAACTATTTTTCTCATTAAAGAACTCTGCTTGAGGTTACCTCGCTTCATAGCTGACTGAATAATCCCAATTTGAGGCTGCCAGATGTTGAGGGAAAGATGTTCACAGCAACCTGATCTGAACTGTGGAACTTTTTTGCCAAAACAGATGTGCGGGAGCTCAAGTCTTACGGAAAAATAACAGAAAAAAACATGATAGTGTATAATGAAAAATATAATGATAAATAAAAAGAAAAGAAATATTACTTCCATAAATCATGCCTTCAGATTGAAATGCAATTTCAGCTCAGAGTATCTGTTGTTCCTCATTTTTATGTTTTCTATATTAATTCTTGCTGCAGAGATCTCACAGTGACAGAAGTTGTTTTTATATTGCCAAAAATAGCAGTTTTTCCCTCAGTGTTTGACGCATGCTGACCAATTCCTGGCATTAAAAAAAAACAAAAGGTACCAATGAAGTGATGTATAAGGAGAAATTTCAGGACCTGAGTGTGCACGTTGTCATAACTGATAAGGAAAGATTGACACAAGAAGATTAGTTCCATTGTGGAAATTCTAACTTTACTGTTAATTTCAGCCATTATGGCTTATTCTTGAAAGTGTGATAGCACTGTCAGTAGAGCTTCCTTTAAGTTCAGGGGCAAAGCTTGGGAAAATATCCTACAGAAGACTCCTGTGTCAATTCTCACCGTAATTTCCATTCTCACTGAAGTGTCAGTGCCAAATACTGCTTGAAAACACACAGCAATATAGCAGCAAAGCATTAAATGTCTGATTTGTTCTTCAGAATGGCAGCAATCTGTAATTGTTTGAAAAATGCTGTTTGCTTTTATAGCATTGTATAAGTGCTGGGCAAAATAGAGGTCGACTCAGTCCATAAAAAGTCTAGTTGGGATAAAGCAGAGGGTTTTCCTTACCATTTTTACACACGTTTTTTGAGTTCTTAAGCCCAGTACAGTACCACATTGGTGATAACCCACCTTCCTGCCAGAGCATCCCCTACAGCAGTACTTTGTGCAAAAACTCCACTGCTCACGTCTGAAATTAAAGATGAATTTGCGATGACACCCTTGGGGTGGCAGGTGGTGGCAGAATGATTGCACAATAAGGAACCCATTTACAAAGCTGAAAACCTTTTACACCTCCTTCTCTTGAACAAACCGTCGTCAGCTGACTATGGACGTGCTTCGTAAATGTGAGCTGTCTGTCTGATGTTGCTGAGCTCTGGGCATGTAGATCCTGATAGTTGGTCTGTCAGGTGGGGGTAGTTTCCTGTGAAGGCACATCATGTCTCTGCCTTCATAAAACATTGTTAATTGTTAAACATTGTTAAGCCTATATAATAGGTTTTTCGTAGTCACAAAGTAGTGAGTTTCATCCTAGAAGTCCAGCAGTGCAGCACCTGAATTTATGCATTTAACAAGGGTCTGAAAAGGTTGTTGCCTTTCCAAAGTTATACCTTCTTGTCTATTCAATGGTCTTTGATAATGTCCAGCCTTAAGTTGACGCTGCAAAACTTAAAGAGTGTTGCAGCATTATTATTTTATTTCCTGTCTTCAAAAATCAGAATTTGCTTCAGAAATGCCCCCATATGTAACAAATGCCTTTGTCTATTATGTAAAGAAGTGGTCATGCCAATACTTGTACATTCATTATGAGCCTGTTTAGGCTGTTTAGAGCAAGCTAATGCATCATGTGTGCTCTGTTATGCATCTTCTTGTGATGCTGGTGTTATATGTCACTAAAGAGTTCTGATGCTTGAATAGGAGATCTGTGCAATGACTGAGGATGGAAGCTGTTTGAATGTCATGAGGCTTGAAAGCTTGTTGATGTTTGTGGAGATGGATTAATTTGAACTCCCTTACCAATGTTCTTAAACTGAACTGTGATCTTTTTGTTTAGGTTTTTGGCAACCAACTGATTCCTTCCAATATGCCTTTGAAGAAAGCAACAGTGTTCCTCAACCCAGCAGCTTGCAAAGGGTAAAATTCCCCCTCCCCTGCTCTCCTTTCAGTATATCTAATTGCCTGTCACTATAAAAGCTGGCCAAATTTTGAGCTTGTTTTTGTCCCCCTCTGACACCACGCTGCTGCTGTGTAGCTATGCCAAGCTACGTATACCTAAAGATGTTGGGATGGTAAATAGAATTAGATGCTAAAGTTGAAAGAACGATTTCCAAATATTTTATCCTGCATCTGAGTCTTGGTGATTCCTCCACATGCCTTTGTATGTGACACTTTTACCTCCTCAAAAACCATAGAAATACGGGATGACCTTGATTTCTTCAGGAGTTGAGGTCATCCAGCAGCAACCTGACTTCTGTAGGAGCATGTCCTTGAAAGGGATGTGCCCACAAACTGGGAAGCTAAATATGGGTTCAGAGCAAGACTCTTGGAAGAGGTCAGCTGCTGCTTTTGCATACTCATTAAAAAAAAAACAAACCACAGTTATCTCAGATATGATGTGTGTCTGCTTCTCCTGATCAGTTCAGTTTCTTCTCAGCTGCATCTCTGGTCGTCGTTCAGTATGGATACAAGAAGAATGATGTATCTGATGTGGAAGTGCTTGGACTTGTGTGCTTTGCTCAAAGCACCCATCAATAAAAATGCCTCATATTAATAAATTAAAGCCTCTGGCTGTATTAGTCTCTCATATTTCTACTTCTAGGTAATTTATAGTTAACACATAATTCTTCTACTGTGCAGTTAAAAGCATTAGTATGCACGAGCCCTTTATCAGAGGAAGGTCGGATGAGATTTTGCATCTAGGTTTATTTAGTAGTGTATAAAAGTAAATATTTTTTTAAACATCCTTGTGAAAACCTAAATGGGCTTTTCTGTGGTCTTAAACCTGTTGCTCTGGAAGTCATTAAGTTGTTTGTGTTGTTTTTAAATTTAAGGTCTCTCTGGAGATCTTGTTTTGATTTTTAGAACTATTTATGGAGAAATACAGATAACCTCCTGCATGTTTTAAAACTGCAACAAAAAGCTGAAATCTCAGATAGGAGCATGAAATAGAATACACTTGAAACAAGTGACATTTTGTCTTTGGCTAGCAGGTTGTGTGACTGATAAGGTAAACTATACTCTCTGGTTGTAACTAAATTTCTTGTTGTTACTGATTCGTTACTTTTCCTTTTTTCTTTTGCCACCAGACTGATGTGTTTTTCCTTTGTTGTTGTTTTTTTTTTTTTTTCTAGTAAAGCCAGGAACCTTTTTGAGAAGAATGCTGCTCCAATTTTGCATCTGTCTGGCTTGGATGTAAATATTGTTACGGTGAGAACCAATAGGTTCTGTTAATACAGATATAGCAACTGCTTTGCTTTCTACTCTTCAAAAACTGAAATTCCATTTTAGATGTATTTGAAATTCCCAGTTGTCCCACAGGCATCTGTTGGAAGGAAATAATTACTGAGATTTTTAGAAGACTTTTAATCCTTTTAATTCACAGTTTACAAACTGTGTACTGAGTTGTAGATTTTCAGCTAAAGCAGTACACGTACATACCTGACTGTCCAAAGCAGCCCTTCTGTAATTCGTGTTTGAGAGAAAAATCTCTCAATACTTGAGTGCTGGCTAGTGGTGCATGCCCATTGCTGCTGAAATTGTCAGTTCTGCTTGAACTTGCAGAATTCAGAAGCGAGGAATGTTGACGTGCAGTGGAACTCCTCAAGTTAATTAAAAGTAACTTCATGTTTTTACCCTAAAAATTTCTCAGTGTATCCCTAGATAATTCACAGAAGCAGAACACTGAACTCTAAATGGCCTGACTTAGCAGAGAGGTTTTCTTTGGAAAGAGAAGAAAAAATAAACATGAAGAGATCCTGATGCCTTTGCATGTTTTTGTGGCTGTGACCTGTGGATTGTTTAGTAATTGCTCTGTCCTGCAATGTATATCTTTCTGTCTTGGGATATTTTTCTTAAGCTTCAGTTTAGTGTTAAGATGTTGTTTTTATTAATACCTCTCTCTGATCATTGGAAACACATAGTCCCAGCATAAGAGAAAAAGATGTTCTGAAAAGTTAAAACTAATGCTTTGCATCTTCGGATCTGGAAAGTGAGCAAAACAGAGCTAGACCATAGCTGGGACTGAAATGTCCTTGTAGAAAGCATGCATTTTGCAGAAAACAGTTTGCTTGTTTAGAAATCCAGCATACTCTTTAATGCTGAATTAGTTTTTAGCAGCTTTCCTAGCCTGCTGTTGGGCAACAGCCCGTGATGTAGCTGATTTGTGCTTCAGGAGATGCACTCAATCACTTTGGCCTCTAAAGGGGCTTTTTTTCTGCAAGAGTGGTTTGTTTCTGGGTTTATTTAAATGTAAAACTATCTGCAAATTCGTTTATTGTTGGATATTCTAAATCTACTAAATGAGAGCCTCGTTAGGCTGTGTGTGTGTTTATTTTTTTACATTTTATTAGGCAGAGGACTGGATTCATAAGTTGAAGAAATTTTAGAATATGTTATGTAAGAGGCATACAGTACTGCATACTGATGTGAAAATAACTATTAATCAAATCAGTAGATTACTCTTTTTCTCTTTGGTATATTAAAAACACACAGACACATGCACACACACACATACATATATATATTCTGGAAATAGTCACCTGAGTTCTCTTATTTGGATTTCTGTTTCTTCAGACTGACTATGAAGGACAAGCAAAAAAACTGATGGAACTGATGGAAAACACAGATCTGATCATTATTGCTGGAGGAGATGGCACAGTACAAGAGGTACAGCAGCAGCTTTGTCCTCGTTTGCTGAGAATCATAGCAAGGCTGAGGGTGAGAAGATTGAGTCTACGTAATGTGGCGACAACATCACAGTTGTCATTACTGGACTCTGCTGTTTTTTATTTGCCTAAAAGTGATGATGGGAACAGGACTGTTTGGCATAACTTTCACAATTTTATTCTAGAACAAGAAAATTATTTGGGGATAACTGTTTCCAACTTTTTCTTTCTGTGTAATGTAACTGTAATGGTTTAATTTTCAAAGTCCATTCCTAGCCTGTCTACTTCTGAGGATGAACATAAGTTTTCCTAAATGGGAATCAAGCAATTTAAATTTGATATGGGAGCGATTGTAAGCATGGTATGCATTTAATAAATGTCTGTTGTCAAGATGATTAATGGCAGGAGCATACAGCCAACAGAACTGGGCAATGCTCTCTTTCAAGGCAGGTTGTTTTTTACGAAAGCATTTCCTGAAATGCTAAGTACTGACTTCGTCAGGCAATGGCTAAACGAAATGCAGTGATTTTAAAAGAAAGTGGTTGGAATCCATCTACAAGTTTCTTCAGCCTTAGAATGTGTTAAAACATTAACTGCACACTGAGCTGCACTGTTCTCGCATCTGTGCAGGACTGTCTTGGTCTATTCTATGTTAAAACATTCATGCTAGAATCAGTTGTGATGTCAACACATACTCATGTACACTCAACTCTGCTGTTTCTACCATGTGTGCACATTGGATGCGTGTCCTTTCCCATGCAAGCAATAGTAAAAAGAATAGCTGTTTCTTTTCTCTTTGCAAAAGATAAATACGTATAATTTTTCATAGCTTTCCACTGTCACTGCAAAACAGATTTCTCAAAGGCGAGCCTTTCTCATGTTTTCCAGGTTGTAACTGGACTTCTTCGCAGAGCAGATGAGGTGAGGAAGCCTGTCATTTTTGTAGAATTTTGTTTATTTCCTAGAAAAGGTGTCTTGTGCATCCCACTGTGATCTCTTGATCCAGCCTGGCTTCTGCAGATATTGTTGCTTACTAATCCCAGGCCAGTTTGCCCTGTAAGGACT
Source organism: Odontophorus gujanensis (assembly GCA_013399175.1). Classification (NCBI taxonomy): domain Eukaryota; kingdom Metazoa; phylum Chordata; class Aves; order Galliformes; family Odontophoridae; genus Odontophorus; species Odontophorus gujanensis. The sequence continues at coordinate 42,505 of VXAB01001185.1, forward strand.
CAGCCACACTAGCATCCTGCTGTTCTTCCCATTGTCGTTCTTTGTTCCCTTTCTCAGGGAGTACAGTGGGTCCCAAGCCATGTCTTTGGGAAGTTTCCAGCTACAGTGCAGGATTTGCTGAGAAGCCAGATGTGCAACTTTTGGTGACCTATAGACAGCTGTGTATGCGTTTGGCAGAGGTATAGGGCAAAAAATACTAGTTTTTCTTGTATTGTTACAGACTTGAAACTGAATTTGGGTTTGCCTGTGCCCATGTTGTTTTATGATTGTTTTGCCTTTTCTTCAAGCAGTGAATCTCCTTATGTAGATAGCTGCAGAGAACTAATTGTAACCTCTCAAGGTAGAACACTCAGAATGGAAATGAGAGAGATTTTTCATTTCAAAAAGGGAGGACAGTGTTGTTGAAGGAAGGAGGGGATCAATGCTCCCAAAACCTCCTGGCAGGAGCTGGCAAAAGCTTAACTAAATGAACCAGGCAAGATTATGATGGTATCCTTGGCAGTTAGAGTGTATCTGTTGAGGCAGTCGCCTTGTCTGAGTGTGACAAGAGAAACTCTGCAGCTCTGCCAGTGTTTCTTATGAGGTGCAGGCTGTATCCATTCTGAGACACCAGGTATTCTTAAATTTGGTGCTGCTATAGCTGACCTGAGACCTCTGTCATCTAGGGATTCTGGAATAAATGTTTTGGAGGCTTTGCTGGCTAGTTATTTCTTCTGTATTTTTGACTTACCTTGATGTAGCTCATGTTGATCTGCAGTAACATAGAAAATCCTGCAACCAGCACTATTTTGGGTGGAATACTGTCTTGTAATATTGCCACTGTGTTACTTCATGTCTTTGGCACCTTGCCCTTCATATCACTCCGTTCTAGGAATAGAGACCTGCAGCTCAGTCCCTCAGTTTGTACTCTGCTTCCCTTTCTTGGGTATGTCATACCACTGTTGTCTGGATAAGGAGAGCCTGTGCACGGTGTTCCAGAAACATGGCTTCTAGTAGCCAAGGGAGCAGAGCATGACTGCATCTGCTGTGAGCAGCCTGTCTTCTGCAAGCTGTGAAGCGATGCTGAAGATGAGAGAGGGGTGTTTGAGATGTGTTAAGACTTGCAAGTGAGGCAGAGATAACAAGGAAGAGCAGGTAGGCATGAAGTGAGAGGAACAATGTTTAGCCAGCTTGGATTTGCAGTGGCCTGGCATTGCTGGTAGCAGTTCCCAGGAGGGAGATGGTATGTTGTGATGTGCAGTAGTTTGATTTGCTGACACGATCCAAGAAGCACAGTTTATTTTGAGGTACAATGTAATAACTTGCTCCTCCAGCCCTTTTGCTGAACTGAAAAATAACATGGTCATTGAGTTTCAAAAATTAGACCTTCTGCTGCTTCGTGATTTGGATGCCAGAGGAATCAATTAATTTCCTTTGCTTAACTGAGAAAATCTCCTTTCCATACAAGGTTACTCTACCAGAGTGGCATTTCTGTAGTGGTAAATGAGATTCAGAGATTGCTCTGCCTCCATCAGTATTAAGAAAGATGGCAGATTGCTGACAGAATCCATGCATTAGTTAGGGTGTGTGTGCCAACCTGCATGTAACAATACTTGTAATGATTACAGAGAGCTCCTTTGCACCCAGTTGGCAGTGATGGGTTCAGAGATTTGGATGCCATGTTCTGAGTCATTACATATTACTGCCTCATTTAAGGAAGTGCCTGGCTGTTTAGTGCCAGAGGGGTGATATCAGACACAGCTGTGATCTCCACACAGAAAGCTTGATTCAGCTGATGCAACTGTTGTTTTACTCCCCTTGTGTGTCCAGGCTGCCTTCAGTAAGATTCCTATAGGATTCATACCTCTTGGAAAGACTTGCACTTTGAGCCACACTCTCTACCCTGAGAGCGTGAACCAAGTACAGTAAGTATTATGTGTTTCTGAAATGTAGCTTTTGTCTTCAAGGAGCAGTGCTTCTTGGTGGTTTGACACTTTCTTTTTCTTCTATGTTACATAGAAGTTGGCAGTCTCTGGGCAGAGCCTGATGATTCTCTGGACTTGAATGTGTTAATGGCTTCCAAAAACTGGCTAAAAAATAAAAGAAGGAAATGTATGTATCATTAGAACATGAAACCATTTACTGTGGCTGACTGTTCTGTGATCCTGTGATGCTTAGTTTGGCATGTTTCAAAAAGAACAAAAAACAAAGAAACAACAACAAAGCAATCAAAAGGGTCAAACCCATTAGGAATATTCAGAAATATAATACAATAGCAAGGATGTGAGCAAACAAACAAACAAGCAAAAAAAAACAGAAGAAATGATACTCTTTCCAGCCCTATTTCAAGAACTTTAGAAACCAGTCCCCAAGTAACCTAATGTGTACCTATGTAGTAAGGCGTAAGAGAATCTCTTTATGGAACGGGTTGCATCCCATTAGTGACTTCTGCAGAGTTTCGTACTCTTCTTGTGTTGGGACTGATGCTGGCAACCATCTAACACCCTGAATCTTATCTGTCGGTATCCTAGACCTGATCTGGTCTGGCAGTATCTTTTGCCTGCATTTTGGTTTGATATGATTGTTTTGCCCACTTCTAATCTGAATTCTGGTCAATTAATCTTTCTTATCCCTGCACTTCCTTCCTTTTCAATTTTTCCTCCTTCTCCCTCCATGCTAATGAGTATATTTGTCCTTGCTACTGAAATCTGTTCACTCTGGTTCTCCCAGTAACGAATTAGCATTCTTATTCACGGGACCCTTGCTGGTATCCATCACACATAAAATCCATGAGCCAACTGGCATAACATCCTTCATTAAAACTACCAGAGTGCTTTGAAGCTCAGCAGGATGGACAAGCCTGCAATCAGCAGCAAAGATTAAAATAATAATTTATGTTTGAGTTCTAAAGAAGCTGTTTGAAATGAGTGATCTTCTTGTCCCCAGGTAATGAACTGTGCAGGTAAGGCTGCAGCATACTGGTGAAGCTGAAAGGAGTTTGGTCAGTAGGTTGCTGAACAACCCACACCCGTAACAGAACCTGACTTAAGGAGTGCAGAAGTGATATTTTAAAAAGAAATACTTGGGCTTTGATTCCTTTGTCATTATTAGAGCTGTTCTTTGAAGTGTAGGAATTGCAGAGAGGCGGGAGCTAGGAGAAAAGAAAGGCTGAGAAAGAAACAGCTTCCTTCTCTGTCTCAGTATCCTAAGCCTGATGAAGCCAAAGGCAGTTTCACTTGTTGATTCGCATAGATATTGGGTTGGATCTGAAAACAGTGTTTGGCTTGGTTGTTTTCCAGCTGAAACAGTGGAATGATGCACAGTGTGGAATTTAAATTTTACCCAACTTTGTTTAAACAGAGGAAAAAAAAGAGGTTCCAATGAAATACATGCTTCAAAGCCTGAATATAGAGACTTCCTTTGTGAGCAAGAGCACTTCTGTTATAAAGTCATCAGTGCTACCTTGTATGACAAGAAATGAGGCAGTATCTTAGTTAATGTCCCCAACTTAACGGTAGTTTTAAATTGATTAAGAACTTCAAAATGTGTTAGCATAACAAGGTAGTGCAGTCCCAGACACATGAATTGAGATGGGTCTCATGCTGACTCCTAGGTTGTTACACTCGCCACCAATAAAATAAAACCATGTTTGTATCCTTAGTATGTATCCATAATGTCAGCTAACAGAGCTGGTGCGTGATCTGGTAGATGAGCTGAAGAAGGAGAAATCTGTCTGCAGAGCTTAGGCTGGGAACTTCCGTTTGTTTTTCTGGTCTTTGCTGCTTGTTAGGATGCCCTTGGGCTTTGTTAGGCTTTGCCACAGCTTGCAGCCACCTGGTTTGCTTTCTGATTTCAAGGAAGAGGAGCACTTAGTTGGAATTCTTTTCTCGGGGCTGCATATAGTCTTTCCTACAAGAAAAAGCCCCATCAGGGTGCTAGTGGAGTCTGCTGGGGAAAAAAAAAAGTATAATTTTAAACCTTATTCCTTCTGCTTTCCTGTTTGTTTTCCTTCTTTCTTGTTTGTTTTGCAGACATATTACTAACGCTACATTGGCCATTTTGAAGGGAGAAACAGTTCCACTTGATGTCTTGCAGATCAAGGTAAAAATATTTGCTTGTTTGGCACCCAACATTCCTAAAACTTTCCCATTCTCATATTGTCCTGTTTAAATGAACTACTTTTCGTCTGTGGCGTGCTGCTATGAATTTTGGCTTATCATATCAGCAGTCCTGTCAGCAGTCATTTCTCCACTGTATACTACGACATCACTTTGTCTGAACTGGAGAAAATACTTGAATGGCTGAATATGTTTTGGGGGGAGTTAAGAGAGTTAAGAGATGAATGCAAAAGTTGCTGATATTTCTGTAGAAATAGAGAGAGATAACAATAGCTGTCTAAGCTGATATAATAAATTCATGTGTGTTGCAGAATTAATAACTTTCTTTTTCGAACTGAAAGATGCGAAATGGGAAAACCTTTGACTGCTTAGTATTGTTTTTTTAGTATCTGTTATTTTTCTGTTACGTTGCAGAATGGACATTTCTGCAGAAAGAACTTAGTGTTGCTGTGTAAGAACACCTTGCTTTTGGCTGACACTATCCACAAAACGAGTATTTTGACTGCACATCTATTGCTGGGTGTGCAGTCAGACTCAGTCAACCCTTTAAAAAATGCATGTTTTATATTTCTCTCTGGGAGTAAATGGGATGTGTAGCACTTAAATTGAGGTTAACCTTTATGGCAGTTAGCTATTTATCATGCTTTTTCTGAGAAATTTCTTTTTTGGGATTAATCAGAATTCAGGTTTTATATAGAAATGAGATTTTTCTGCTTTCAGAAGACAAAGTTGGAAAAAAGATAAGAGAATGCAATTTTGCGCTTTCTAATTTTCTTTACAGGGAGAAAAGGAACAGCCTGTGTTTGCACTGAGTGGTTTAAGATGGGGATCTTACAGAGATGCAGGAGTTAAAGTCAGCAAGTAAGAAAACACGTTTTTGAAGCATCTTGTCTAAAAAATAACCCTCTGTCACAAAGAAGCCTTTTTTGAATGTAGACATTTGACAGGCAGAAGCACCAACTCTTTTTAGCATTAGCATTACAGAAGTGTAAAACATTTCAGGGTTTTTCCATTCAAAATGAACACGTATTTAGTGCTGGGCATTTCTTAATGTAATTGCTTTCCTTTTGCCTTTTGGTGCCCATTTCTGGAACTTTGTTCAGATTGCATCAGTGGAAAAAACTCTCCCTTGAGTAAAGTCTAAGTAAAGTTGTTTTTCATCAATTGACAATGAAAAGATGGAGATTCTATAACTCAATTCCACCAGAGGACATCAGATGCAGTAGAAATGCCCTTCAGCTCCTCCTGCCAGAAATGACATGGACCGTACTGTCTGATGATGGTTTTCTGAATGCTAAACTAATAATTGCTGGGTTTTCTCCAAGTGGATATTTAACATGCTGCTGCCTGTGTGTCAAATGACTAGCATTATCTGGTGAGGGAGCAGCAGGGCCAAATCAGTCCACTTCACAGACTGCCATAGAGGAATTGCAGGACAGGGTGCTGCTGACCACTGTAAGTAACTATGATATGTTTTGTGAATGAGCTATCTTCAGGCAAGCAGGAGATAGCTGACCTCTGGTATCTGGCAGGTAAATAAGTAGGTTTGAGAGGTGATGTGGAATAGGAGAGATGCAGCAAATGGCCTGGGTGCTTGTCTTTGAGAAGCATGGGATAGGTAACTTGTGTGGGTGCTGACGTAGCTGACTGAGGACTCTCCTGCCAATTGCAGCCCCAAGATTAAGAAAGTACACTTCTGTCCCCTCTTTTCTTACTAGGCTTCCTGCCTATGCCTTGTTTTATATCTAGTGTCAGCCTTCACATCTTTTCCTGCAGCAGCTGCCTTTCATAGGAGTCGTGAACGCCATGCTGAAGGTTTGACAGCACCTCCTGTACTCAGGGCACTGTGAATGACTACAGACCTCATTTTTCCATGAATGTTTTTTGAGTGCCCAGGAAACACGTCCAGGTTGGAAAACACTTCAGCCACAATTGAATGGGGACTTAGCAAGCTTGGGTTAAGGACCCTGTGTCCTTTCCTTTTTTTATACTTCTCTCAAAATGTATACATTTGATCCCTGACAAAGATGGAATACTGGGGCTAAGTGAACTTTTGGTATTCCAGTAAAGCTGAAAAGAAGGCACCTTCTACAAAGAGGAGTTGAGCTGTCAGCCACAGTTCCAGAAACGTGTCTAGCTATCCCTAAGCTAAGCCCTGTCCTGGTGACTGCGTACCACTGAGTGTTATGTTTTTGAGGATTCATAGTTTTACAGACAATTTCATGGCTTGATGGAAGTGATGTGACTGCTGCATGCCTTAGTAGTTAATGATAGCCTTACATCTTCAGTGTTGTTGAGCTGGTGGTGCTTAATGTAAATTGTTGACCTTTTGTGGAGGATGGTGATCAAAATGTGTACCAAGCCTACCTAAGTATAGTCATGTCTTTAGATTCTGTACTGTATTTCATGACAGACAGGATTTTTATTTTGTAAATGTTGATTTTGGTCTGAGAATACTTTGGGGCAAGTGAATGTTTCCTGGTTCTTATCTCTTGCTGATAATTTTTGGTTTGCTTGTTTCCTCCAACTTCGTTCTTTATTACAGATTGTAGGGGTGCATCCCACCTGCTGGTAGACTACAAACCTTTAAATTAGTACCAGTTGTATTGCATAACTAGGTAAAATTCTTCTACTCAGACATCAGGCTGCCTGTAGGAAATGTATACTTCATGTTGATGATGTGTAACTCAAGGATGGAGTGTCACTGCTAAGCTGCTGGTGTGTAGAAACTGGTGGTATCACAAGGCTGAAGACTGTAGGGAAGCACTAACTTGACAAACAAATCTATGTGCCCTAACTTCATACAAGATTTCTCCTTCCTTCACTCTCATCTCCTGGATATCTTAAGAGTTCTTTCTGTTCTTTTTTTCAGATACTGGTACCTTGGGCCTCTGAAAACCAAAGCAGCTCACTTTTTCAGTACGTTTAAGGTAAAAAAAAAAAAATAACAGGAATGATGGGGAAGTGTTTTTGAGGATTGTGTAGCTTGGAAATGAAAAGGTTGACTGCTTTGTACACATCTGCATTGTTATCTGAAGCTCTGGTAGCAGTATAAATTGGGAGTGAAGCTCCACTCGTTGAAAAACCTAGCAGTCGTTATAAATGTATAACTTAAGAAGAGATGAAGGGGAGGCAGAATACCACTGCCTTAGAAAAAATCTTTTCTAAGAATCTGTTGATGCAGGATCACCAGAGGGAGCCAGTAACCACCTTTGGAGCTGGAGAGTAGTAGTGGTGCTCAGCATAGCACTTGTTCTGTCACCTTTTCTAAACAGTATTTCTTATGATTACATTTCATTATGATTTATTCATTTGGCAAAGTTATATATATATATATAATTTGACTGCTCATGAATGTTGATAATCAGGTTCGCATATGTAGGAAAATGAACATGAAGATTAATATCTTAGATCTCACCTTTAACTTGCTTAAAATTGACCCTAGAAAGATGAAAATTTGATCTGCATGAGAGGCAAAGCACTTTGACTCAAGTGCCTTTCCCTGCTCTCTGAACATGCAAGGAGCCTCATGAAAAAGCTGTAGGGGGATACCCAGGAGCTGCAATGGTAGATGAGATTGTGAAGTCAAGGAGTTAGACTGCAATGTATTCATGAAAGATTACCCCCTGCTCCCCATCCCTGAGAGATTTGAGGCGATTCTGTGTGCTGATATTCTAAGTAGAAACTTAGTCTTCACCTCTCTCCAGCACCTTTCTCACTTTTATTGATGCCTCAGTGAGTGGCAGTGATAGCGAGTCTCACTGGTGACTTATTCATTCTGCATTTAAAAGATGTGTTTAACCTGCTGAAGGTTAAAGAGAAATGCTCACTTTTCTAGCTATTAAGAAAAAAAAGTTTCTACCCAATCTCCCCCAGTTGTACTATCCATTGCTCTACGTGCCTCTTATGTTGCCATTTTGTTAATTTCTGTAAGAAATGGTCCCAGCCTGCTGAGTTTAATCTCTTCCAAGTTCGTCCTTGCTGCTCTGCACTGTATCTTTGTTGATTTGGCTGTAGCTGTCCTTGGAAATGGAAATATGTTTTAAAAAATCATATTATTTCATCCATAAGTCCTCTGCTTTAAGCATTTCAGAAATTAACTTTAATTCAGAAATTAAATCACTTTTGAAACAAAATGAGAGAAAATAAAACCTTTGTCTTCAGTGTCAGTGTTCATAGGTGTTCAGGAGCTAAGGTTCTGCTATAGTTCATCAGTTTCTTGCAGTGGAATCTGAAATATCACTGAGAGTAATGCATTATTGTATTTCCTCAGGTGCTCTATAAAACTCTACTGACTTGCCCTATGACCTGTTGTGTACTCTGCAAGCACCTGACTATATGATCAGACCTCGATTGTTTGAGGTGCTGAAGAACAAAAGCCTGCCAGATTTGGGTGCCCCTTGGCTGCACGCAGCGCTGTAGTAGTCTTTACCTTTTGGCACTCGGCCACACTGCAGCTGCTCCTTGAGGTTGCCTTTGTGCCATGCAGAGAGCAGTCATGCTTTCAAGTCTTAATGTTGACCTTGCCAGTTTGGGTTGTTTCCCACAGCCAGAAGCAGCCATGTTACCCTACCACACATCTGCAGCAATGAAAAGATCCCTTTACCCTCTGCTTATAGAGGGAAAAGAACCTCCCTGTGTAGGGAAGGAGTAGATCAGTAGACTTGGGAACTGTGGGTGCTCTTATTCAAGCTGCAGGGATGTAGTCTTACGTGAATGTAGAGGCCAAATAGTAGACAGAGGCAGTGGCATCATCTGGGTAGCTCTGAAGCAGTGCTTGTGATCACAGGATGAATAGGCTGTAGGAATCAGCAGAATAAACAGAAAGGTTCTCAACAGAAGGCCCTCTGTCTTTTGTGTTTTTTTTTCCCATGTAAATCCAAGGAATGGCCTCAGAAACACCAAGCTGCTCTCATGTATCTGGGTCCAACTGAGAGACCTCCAGAAGAGCCAGAGGAGAAGCCATCCAGGCCTCCTTTGTATGTGAGGCTTTACAGACGACTTCGCTTATACTTGTCACCTCCCCAAAAAGGTGAGGTGTGTGAGGTGTGTGTGTTTTGGCATAAAGTCCCAGACAACCTTTACTTATCTAATAGATCAGAGCTGTGGATTGTTTTGTTTTGACTTTTTTTTTTCTTCATTACTTTTTTGTTCTCTCTGCCTTTCCCTTTCCCTTTCTCTCTGCCTTTCCCTTTCCCTTTCTCTCTGCCTTTCCCTTTCCCTTTCTCTCTGCCTTTCCCTTTCTCTCTGCCTAAAATGCATTTTTAGAGAACTCACTGTGTTCACTGAGCTCACAGTTGCTTGCCACTGAAGTATCTCTGTCTCCTGTAAAATGACTGCTTTGTTGGGAGAAAGGAGCTTCTCTTATTTTTCTTTGTGGAAGGAGAGACTGTTGAAACAGAACAACTAACACTACTTAAACAGAAGCCAGTTAAATCAGAGCTGTGCAGAAGCCTTAAGTATCGCATACTACCTCTCTTGGAAACAGGCATAAATTCCCTTCTCTGTGTTCTGTGAGCCTCTCTGGAGAGGTTAGCTAGGCAATTCATGTTGCAGAGTGCAAAAGAAAAGGAGTGTGCACGTTGTATCATAGAATCACAAGGTTGGAAAGGACTTACAAGATCATCTAGTCCAACCGTCCACCCATTACTGTTGCTGCCACAAGCACTAAACCATATCTCATAGCTCATCATCCAGACACCTCTTGAACACTGCCAGGAACGGCGACTCCTGGGCAGGCCATCCCAGTACCCGACCACTTTCTGAGAGAAAAAGTTTTTCCTTATGTCCAATCTCAACGTCTTCTGGTCCTGTTTGTTTTCTGGGAGAAGAGGCCAAACCCTCTGTAATGATGCAACCTCAACTGGTACTTCCCCTTCCTCCTGAAAGCTATAAGAGGTGATTCAGGTAGAAGTGTGGACTAAGTGACATGTATGTGAGAACTGAACCCTGGAGTTTTTTTCCTAAGGTACATGTTACCACAGCATCCTGAACATTGGCTATCTTGGTTTTTTTTTTGGTAGCTGCACTAAATGTTCCTGTAATGCTAGTCTAGAAGATTGGGTAATCCTTGGGCATAAGAACTCACAGAGTTGCCAGGTAATGTGCTTCATAGTCTTTCCTGCCACTGTGTGAACACCAGTGTTGTTTTTTTTTTTCCTTCAGTACTTCCAAACTTTTGATGTTTGAAAGAAAGAAGGCTAGTGGTCACAGTGGGTCAAAGTGATTTTAGTGGCTGGCATTGATGTTTTGTGCTTCTCAGCAGTGAAATGATGATCTCTTTAAGTAAATTTCCCTTAATGTTATCTTCTGTGTTGGCTTCATAGAAATCCCCCAGGAGGTAGCCCCGGAGGACTGGCAAGAACTGAAGCTCTCCACCGTTGAGCTTTCCATTGCAACTCAGAACAGACAGCTTGATCTGACAGTAAGACCACAGTATTTCACTGGATTCCAAATACTCCCTGCCCACACAGTTTTCTTTTATTGCTAAACTCCCATTCTTTTGTCTTTATAAATAAAACATTACCCTGTGCAAGCTGGGGCCCTTGGTTGAATCTAGGAAAGGGCAAACTTCAAAGCTGGTGTAAAAGCACTGGAAATTTCTGTAAAACATGCAGTGTGGTCAGGAAGGATCTCTGTAACTGGAAGGTGTCATTAATTCAGTGGGAGCTTTAGTGTTATCCAGGAGGAAACGAGGCATTGGAATGGATACTCCTTTCCTTCTTGACCCATGGGAGCAGCAAATCATATACAGAAGTTTTATCAACGTGTACTGGAGTGCAGCTGTGAACATGAAAGTCTCCCTGGAAATACAGTTTCTTTTCTCCCTTCTGACTTGCAGAGCAAAGAATTAAGAAGAAATGGCACTAAAGAAAGGAGAGGGGCTACGATGAGTTAGAGGACAGGAAATGTGGATGGTTGTGGAAGAGCAGAACAGGGGAGCAAGGGAACTGTTACTGTGATAGCCTTCTGTCACATCCTGCCCATAAGGCTTATGCTCTTCACTGAGTGCTTTAATTACCTGTCTTTGGCTTATGTCTGTGTTTTGGTGCATTGTCACTGCTATGAAAGGTTTTTGGGTAGATGCCAGTCTTTAATTCTGCTGCAGAATTTTAGCACAGTGATCCATTTCTCTTCGTGTCTTCCTCTTGGCTGCAGAAACCACAGCTACTATCCCAGATTGACAGGAGACGTTGGACATTGTGCAACGTGTTTCTTGTACAGGCTCTTTAAAAGCCTGAAAATCTGAGTATTGTTGATAGGTTATCCTTGTAGGATCAGACAAAAAAAAGAAGTAAAAATCAAACCTGGCAAATCTAGGCTTAATATTTCCTCCTGTGTTCTCCTTAGCCTGTACTACATAAGCGTTAGTTTCTTCTCCATCAGTGATTCATGATTTGCACTGCTGGTGTCCTACTTATGGTAGAAACAAGACTGAACTACCAGGGTATTTTTTTCTCTTTGCTGATTCCCTATGTCCTTTGGACAAAATATCCCTTGTCTAGATGTCCCCTACATTAGAGTCAGTGATATGAAGTGAAAAAGACCTATCAGGAACTGGAAAATCTCATTGCCACAGACTAGCCTCCATTTTTTTCCCCTTATGTCTTCAAGATGTGCTTTAATACTTGTATTTAACAAAGCAGCAGTGTAGGGTTCTCTCATTTCTCTTGTGTATTGCAGAGAAATGGTTGACTTCATATTGAGGCAGTTAGACTTCTCTGTTTCTAGAACTGGATGTATCTTAATCTTACATCTTTTTTTCTACTGATAGGTACCCCATATGTCTGCCTTTGAATCCCACTCTTGAAGCTGTTGTCCCTGCAGCCATCAGAGCTCTACCACAATACTGTCAAATGGACATCAGGGCATATCTGCTCCATACTGCCAGCCAGTCATGTCTTTCTTTCTCACTCATGCCCAGGCTCTCCTGTGAAGCAGATAAAGTTATACAGGTGCAGCTCAGGCATTGACAAACTTACCTCTGCAGATACAGCAAAGGAATAAAACAAGTGTTACACTACTAAATGTATTTGGTTTTACTTTTGACATTTTTATTGCATCTGTGCTAGGACTTTTGCCAGAGCAGAAATGTTTTCTTTAATTAAAAAAAAAAAATGATTTACATCTAAATCAAAGTTGCTTTCCCAGCAAAAGCTTTATTGTATACTTAGTTTAAGGACGTACTGCAAGTGGAAAAGTAGCTAAGTAAGGAATTTAAAGGAGTGATAACGAGAGCACTTTGATTTCAAATGTGTATCATTTAAAATTCTCTTACTGCACTGTTTGGTGGCCTAATGCAGTATCGTTATACTGTTGCTTAAGGTCATGAAAAATCCACTGATTAGAAATCTCTGTGGACAGAGCTAATCCAACAGCCTTTAGTAAGTGTGCAAAACATAGCAAGAGCCAAATATGTGAGTCATTATTTCACTTCTTACGGCATTTATTCTTGAATAATCTTCAATGAGAAACTGTTCTCTGTAATTTATAGTCTGTGTCCCTCAAGTCAAGAAAGGAACAATAGAATGAAATGCGTATTTTGTCTCTTTCTGTGGGACAAAGAGCTGGATACTTTGTAATGTGTTTAATGTTAACTGCTCCACTTCTGAATCTTTTGTTTTGCTTAGCGCACTGAAGACTTCATGAATATTTGCATTGAAGCAGATACTGTCAGCAAAGGACAGTTTGTGAACAGAGGGTGAGTATGGGAACACTGCAAAAAGAGGTCCAAATCTCCACACAAATCAGAACACTGATTTTTATGTTTCCTTCTTTTTTTCTGCTGTAAAATTCTGCATTACAAGTCATTTGTCAGTGATACGTCATGGAGATTGCTAGCTTTGTTCTTTGAAATTTGTACAGATTTTCTGGAAGCAAGGCAGATCAGTCTACCTTGAGTTCTTCCTTGCTTCTCAGTTTCCTGTGGCTTTTCTCTTGTTCTCCACTGGAACTGAGCGATGCTACTTAAAAAACACTGTAATAACCAGTGTTTTATAGGCAACCATAAAGACTGACTCCAGAATCTCTTATCTCTAGCTGCTCGGTGGTTTAAGAGTCACAGAGCTGATAAGCTTGTACTAGTGGTACCTGGAATTTCTGAACTCTGGTAAGACACAGCTTTTAAGTGGAGGGCTCAGAAACTCCTCAAAGATATGTGGTCTGAGCTTGAGCAACTTTTGGAAGATATGAATTTATAGAAGGACTGTAAGCAGATGTGTCATATGCGGAGCAGGGAGGCTGCAGGTGTGTAGAAGCAGCACACGGAGAAAGAGTGAGCATGTATTTCTTTCCTGTGTTTGGGGTCTTGTCATGTGATGTGATTGTTCCTCTGTTCTCATCAAGTATAAATCAGAACTGCTTTTTCCAGCTCCTCCATGCTGTCTTACCAGCAAATATATTGCATCTTCAGTGCAGTTTTTATTAGCAATTGGTTTTCTTACTAAACCCAAGGCTGCTCTTCTGTATGACCATTTTATTTCCTCATTCTGTTTTATAGTCATAGGGCCCCCTCTAGTGAAATCAGATGGAATACATTTTTTGAATACATTTTTCACCTGATTGTTATCACTGTAAGAATTCCTGCATAAGTGTCTTGTTTGTGACATTAATAGCAGAAGTGAGCCCCTTATTTGAGCACCTCTTGAGCCTCAGTGGGAGTATAGTCTTCTGATGTATGCATACACAGTGGATCAGGATGCCACCTGCATCTGCTTTTAGGTTGCATGAGCCACATGGTGCAGGTGTGCTTTAGACTGAGATCTTGCTTTAAAGGCTACAGAAAGAAAAGGAGGAGAGACAGCAAGAGAAATGTGGCCTCTTAAGGGGGAAATGAAGGACATTACAGCATAATGGGTTCTTGGACACTGCTCCCTGAAAAAATGTGGATGGTTTTGGGTGATATAAAGGAGGGATGTTAGGCTGTACACACAGTGTACAGTATCCCTCATGTGAGTTGGACATGCTTCACACAGTAGCATGTCACATTTTTATCTGACTGAAGTACACTGCTGTGCAGAAAAAGCTTCTGGTAAGCAGTGACACACCCTGCTAGATTGCTCCTTGGGGACACCACCACCAACTTTGAGTTGCTGTTCAAGCAGAGCTCAAAGAAGAGAGCTCTTTTGGTTAAACACTGCTCGAAAGTCTGTAAGTAACAGCAAAAGAAAAGCAGGAGTGTATGTGTTGGGGAACAATAGGAGTACCCAGTTGCTCCTACAGAGAAGAGTCCAAACAGAAATAAAACACTGATTTTTGAGGCAAAATCAAGGTGCTCAGGGCAGCTGTCCTCTGCAGAATGCCCCTTGGCAGTTTGGTTTTAATCAAGCCCTTATTACAGGTTCCCCATAGCCCAGCACCAACAGGGTTTGCTTTTGGAGATATACAAAGAAGCCTTTCACTTGTTTTTGTTGTTGTTTAAGCACCACCACAAGAATTTGGAGGAGTGGAAAAGGTTTTAGGGAAAATGCCACATCAGTGTGGCTATCTAGGTTTTTTTTCTGTTGAAGAGGGCACTGAGCTCATCTGATCAGCACTGGTGGAGCCCAGAGGAAACCACACATCCTGTGTGTTTATGGCACTGGGAGTGGTGCATCAGAGCACTGCAGAGCAGCTGCTATTGCATCTCAGAGAAAGAAGCAGTCATCCTGGCTGTATGTAAGTGCCCTCTGGATGCAGATCAGATTTGCATGAACAGAAACATCTGTAGCAGTGTAGTCATGGTCAAGTGGAGTTGTCAGTTCGCTCCTCGTAGCATTCTCCTTTGACCATTCTTTAGTTACATCTTGTCCCTGTTGTGCTAACCCTGATCCCATAATTGCATTTACATAGATCCTCATTTACCATTGTGAATCAAAAAATCTTGCTCACCAGAGTGCAGTTAAGTAGGACCTTATGTGTTGAACTTTGAGCAGGTTAAACATTAAGCTGGGAATCTTACTGCTTATGTGTACAGCACTGTATAAACTGTATAATTGCATGCCATCAATGATTTATCATTTGTATTGCCAGGGGGATGTTTAATTCCCTCACATACATTCATTAATCTTTTAGCGTATCCATATTGGATTAAAACCAAACTTTTCATAGATAATATTGCTCCTGCCCTTTCCTTTGGTGCCTGAGCTTTTCTTCTTTTATCCTTCAGTTATTTTCACCTCTTTCAGCCTTTTTCTCTGATTTCCTGTGATTTTAAGAGGAGCTTGCATTTCTAGGGCATGGAATCTTTGGTGTATAGGGTGTTTCTGACATGCTTTTAGGGCTTCTTTTCTTGGGCAAGATGAAGTAATTTTAATTATTACTTTCGTTATAGTCCACAGAATGGACAGAGTTGCTGGGGACAGCTGATGTGAGAATTTCTGTGATAACTGTGCAGCTGTGCTGCCCCCTTAGCTATTTGTGTGTTGTCTGTTTGGACAGAGACCAGACTGAGGGATGGGGAGTGGTGTGCCCTATGTGAAAAGCAACCCAAAAGGAAGTGTGAGTTCTGTTTGGAATGGATAAAATGCTGATGTTCTGGGGTTTCCAGATGAGAAAAATTGAAAGCAATCAATGAGAAACTTTATGCTGAGTGGTGTGGATGTGAGAAGACAGTTTTTTTGTTTGGTACTGTCTCCAGGATGATAATGCAGTTGCTCAGTATAACTAATTCTACCTTCTTGTTGTTAAGAGTTTTTTACATTGCTGGTAAGTGCACGGAATTTTAGGAGATGGCAGTCTTCCACTGTGGGCATTGCACCATTCAGCATATAAGTGAGGAGCACAAGATTGTGCTGTAAGAGTATATTCAAATTTATTCAGTGAACCTCAGAGCAGAAGTTGGTTGGAGGCTGTCAGTGCATACTGATGCGTACTGACTGCAGCAGCAAAGGCAATCTGTATTTTATTTTCTTACAGTTAAGCTCACAAGTATTTGTATACATATATTTAACCTTCAGGTTTGTCAACTGCATAGTGATTTACAAACCCATAACAATGTGTCAGCTCCAAAGGTAGCTGTTTCTGAAGAACCTTCTCCTTAGCTTACCTCTCTTTTGATTGAAACAGAAGTCAGAAGATGCGTGATCCACATATGTGTCCTGAAGGGAGTCAGTGCATCCAAGCCAGCAGATGCATCTTGCAACTTCCAGAGGTGAGAATTTGAGGGAGTGGGGAAACTTCATCAATTCATTTCCTCGTGCCACGTGATACTGCACATTAAGAAATCCCTACTCCAGATCTGGGAGACTGGGTATACTGTTCCTCAGTGCAGCATCTCTGTCCCCAGCCACAAGACACTTACAGCCCAAGTGGTTTGTAAACTAGAGGGGGAGCTTTGTTCACCCAGGAAATAGGCTGCTCCACTGCTGCATACATGACAGGCTTTTTACATATACAGCAGTGGAGGTTGTAAAGAATGTCTTATGCAGGTGCATTAAATAGACACACCTTCTCCATAGTACTGAAGATAGAATTCCTCATCTATGTTTTACCCTAAAAGGGACTGTGCCATGGAGAAAATAAATATCAGAATCTTTTTTCAGAAATACCAGAATCTTCCTCCTTGAAGGAGGGAAGAGGTAAGGCAGTGGGGCTCAGATCAACATAGGGAAGTATCACTAAACTTTGTATAGATCAGACTGAAAAAGAAGCCAAAACAGTGCCTGTCTGAGTAGTCTAGGTTAGTCTGGTGTGACCTCTTAGAAAGAAGAGAATGCTGTTGCAGCTTTGGGATGGGTGTTTCTTGGTTTTGCAGGGGCACTGAGTCAATCTCATGGATCGTTTCTACCTTCAAGGACCTTCATACCATTAGGAAAACAAATTTCTTATTAAGGGAGAATGGAACGTGCCATAAAGTGAAAAAATCTGTACCTACCAAGTGAAAATCATTAGTCAGCATCCTAGTATTTACATCAAGTTAATACTGTGGCAGCCTTGTATTTCTGAAAGAGTACTCTGGAGTCTCGGCTAACTACAGATGTACCGTTAGTAGGGGTTGTGGTATAAAATGAGCTCTTCATGCTACAAGCTGAGACCTTCAGAGTATTTGTGCTCGCCACAGAGCAGTGTCCTTTGAATCCTTGATCTAGGGCTGATGAAGGAACTGGAGACAGCTCAAGCAATTTTCACCAGTTTTGAAAGAAGTAGGATATGTTGATCCAGGTGGACTCCTATAGCTCTGTGATTTACAGGGCCTATACTTTCTCCAGTCTGAGCTGCTTTGATGTACCAGCTCATTTGGAGCTAGTTTAAGAATCAGAGTGGCAGCCCTGCCTTGAATGAATGAAGTGCGTGCAGAGCAGACACCGAATTTGTTTAGATAAAGTCAGCCTGCCATTTTGATGAACAGTTTTAATCACTGGTAATTTTATCAGCATTAAAGAAAAAGCTCAGTAAAATTCTGCTGAGTAATTCCTGACCTGTGAAACACTTTCATCTCACGTTTCAGATCAATATAGTAAAACAGTACCAAAAGGTGTTTTTTTAACATGGATTTAATAGGAGTAATTTAACAGGCACTTCTGCAGATCAGCTTGTGTCACCACCGACAGACCAAGAAGAGCCAAGCACATATAATAGTTCCAACAGCAAGGAGTCTTTCAGTATAAACAATGTGGGTCATTAAATCTTCCTAGCATTTAATTATCACCAATTAACAACTAACTGAGGTAATATCTTACGCCGCAGACTCTTAGTACATTCCGTGCAGTGAAGAATAGCTTTCCCTGTGCTGTAGAGACCAAAGGGACTGGAAGGCATGGGGAGGCTGTCACCTTGGTTAGCACCCAGCTAAGTGGGGAACGGTCAATCAATAATATTGGGTCTCGGTATTACAGCACTGCTGAAATAACGTTTGCTGTTCAGCCCTGACCAGCACTGTTATCTGTACACAGGGCACTGAGGGATCCTTTGGCATTGATAACGAGGAATACGAAGCTATGCCTGTGGAAGTGAAGCTGTTACCCCGGAAACTCCGGTTCTTCTGTGATCCCAGAATGAGAGAGCAGATGCTCCGTGCAGCTGTACAGTGAGAATGAATATCAAAGGGGCCTTCTTCACCACTCCTACCAGGTTCTCTTCAAGGCGTGTCCTCACTAACTGGATTAAACCCACCAGATTAACAAGCCATTCAGCTCCTTTATGCACAAGGTACTTCCATTGAAGGTGGCTATTTGGCTAGTTTCAAGGGGGGTTGAAAAACACAAGTTAGAATTCTAAGAATTGCATGTTAACTCGATGGCATCTTTTTTCCCCTGGAGTCAACGGTGTTCCATTCACAGCACTACAGGCTGAGTGCTGTATGCCATATGCTACTGCTTTAATGCAATTGTATATTAAAGCAAAATGAAAGAATACTTGTCCTTGTGTTGTAAGAGTTTACGTTTACTTTATGTATAAATCTCGGGAAAGCTGGGATCTTGGAAAAATTTGTTTTGGGGGGGTCTCATGCTAAGTATGTGAAATGCTGGAATTGCTGTATGGAACAGCTGAACAGTTATCTACTCTGCCCCAAAATAAATTGGACATCAGCAACACAATTTCAAAGGAAGTTTGAAAACACCCAGTATGTATCTATCCTGGTAAGATCTAAGTTTTCTCTTCACCTTACCAGATTCAATAGCACAGAGCTCTAGTCAGCAACATAGTAGAAATATATTCTTTTGGTCAAGTTTAGGTGTGTTAACACAGGAGCACATTGGAGAATCACCACTGACCTGGAACTGTATGAAGTCCATGTGGAAAGACTCTAACCAGCCAAATGAGCCTTTCTTGTAAGTATTCCTTTTATTCCTGTAGTAGCATAAAATAAATAAGGGCATCCAAATAACTTTTATGATTAATTGTTCCCAGTTGCTTTTCTCTTTAATATAAATAGTGTTCATCGCTCCTTATGTAACCTACATCCCTTTGAGCCCCAGTTCCATAATTCACTTTGTTGATTTTGAGCTTTTTTTTTTAATAGTTTCACTTTAATTGCTGAAAGGAGATGTTATTGACTTCATCGAGGTTAGCTGTTGGCTTTATTATAACTTACAAGTTTGCTTGATTCTGTCTTGTTTACTTGAGAACAATTGATGGTTATTTTTCTGATGTGATTGCTATTTGTCCATAGCCTCCATGCCTAGTCTAAATGCATCTGTTGATTCTTTGCTGTGGTCAGAGTAAGGACATTAGTGTTTCGATTTCCAGTTGTTTTCTTCAAGACAGCAACCTGGCTATGTGCTGCTGCAACAGCATCCTCTGCTGTTAAGCATGCTAAAATCAAAATGCTTTGAAAGGGCAGAAACAGGTTGCTTTTCTGGGTGATTGTGGAACCAAACTGCATGCTGACCTTTCCTTAGCCCTAGTGTGAAGAAACTCATTACCTAAGCACTAAACCCTTTCTTGACTATGATACAGGAGAGTAGAGGCCTGTTTGATGTTCTTAATGATAGTGCTGCTGACAGAGCCTGCATTGAGCTGTCTTTGTGATCTGCAGTCACAGATGTCCAACAGCTCTCTTGGGTCTCTCAGACGTTGGCTGCGCTCTGTTCTTTTTGCTTGCCACAGCTACACTTGGAGTGTTGTTCTGCAGTCTCTGTCAGGGGCAGTTCTCACTAGCTGAGTTTTTCCTGAAGCTGAGGCTTCTATAGGAGAAAATCAGTGTGTTTGCCCAAGTGGCAGGAAAGACAAGGCAGCAGCCATTTCAAAAAGGTAAGCTTTAATTGTTTTTAAAAATACCCATGTTTAATAAGCAGTTCTACTACACAGCCACAGGCCTATGGGGGCAACCACACAACTGCGAGATGCAAATAACACCAGAGCTCTTATAACTACAACCAGCCTGCTTAAAGGGGCTAAGTAATACGTACAGCTTCTGGTTCATCTCGACCATTTCAAGGGGAAAATGATTCACTCCCTTACCTAGTATCAGTCACATGGCTCCTGCACAGTGTGATTCTTTGCTCAAGGGTAACCAAGAGCTCTTTTCAGACCTCGTGTTGGTAATGTGCAGATGTTGACGTACCAAGGCCAGTCTGAAATACAGGCTGATATTTAAATACATCACTGTAATTTAATTAGCTTATGTGAATATCATTCAAGTGATTTTTTTCCCCTTCCTTCACAATTCGGAGGTCTCTCAGTATGAAGTGCTTCTAGATATTTGAATTGTAACATTCAGAGGGAAAGACGTGAGAAAATCGTAACGTAAAATAAGCAGAGGCTGAACATACTACCTGCAGTGTAGGGGAAAGAACTCTGTTCTTATGTTTCCATGACAGCAAGACGAACTTTATTTGTATGAACCCTAAGACAGGAAGGAGGAGGAGAACACTAGGTCCCACTCCGTGAGAACATTTATCCTAGCTTTAATTTACAGTACATTCTAGAAGGGCTTAAAGTACCGTAACATAAATGAAAGTGAAGGATAATGACCTAATAATGGACCAGCCCAAGGCACCTGTTTATTTTAACCACAATTAATCATTTCCATTTGAATGGCATGCTGCATTAACCAGGATCTGAAATCCCAGTTCACTGCTATATTACCATTCTGTGATATCAATACATTCCAGTCCCTCCAAAAAAATAAAAAAAAAAAACTACCACTGTGTTGTTATCTCTTACCATCACCATTAGCTTGGGGTGAGAAGGAACAAGAAAAAACAAACCAATGGCAACTGACTTAGAAGTTACAGCTATGATGAGAGAATTTGGGATACTTAGCATGCTATGTAACTTTTGCAAGAGTACAGAGTACTTTTGCCTTGCTGTTTCAGAAACCACTCCCTTTTCTCCCTCCCAAAGCATGCCTCTTCTTTGCCCCAGAAGAGCCACAGCTGCTTCTGACTTCTTGCCCATGAACTTTGGCACTTCTTAAAATGCAATAAGTGTTATAGCAACGCTGCTATACTCAGTAAGCCTGTACAGTAAGCTACTTTGTTGAAAAGGTGATAGAACTTCCTTTTGCCCTTCAGAACGTTGGGTAGGAAAGCTCATCTCCTCTGACAGATGTCACCATACTTAAGAAATTACTTAAATGTTAGCTAGAAAAGAGTGTATTAGCATGTGTCTAAGATGAATCTGAAACCTAATTCAGTAAAATGCTTCCCTCCTAGTATCTGCTATCTGTATGGGAAGTGTTGAATCACAGCCTGAAGCACTGATTGATCACCTGAGGTGAGCACTGAGTCAGCCACAGGAGCACAGGTGAAGGCAATGCACCTGTGTGATCAGAAGGGGTGGAGTCTGGCTCCATCTCTCCCAGACCCATTTAAGGGCTGACCACCAGTAGGGAAGGATCTCTTGTTGGAGATCCCTCCTCTGTGGAGTTTTAGGCAAGCGTTGACCATCTGTGATGGGTGAGCCTTTCTTTATTTACTGGTTGTCTGTATATCACCCAGATAAGCCTTATAAAATATACCATCCACTCCCATTATTTCCTGTGGATACTGTTCTTTTGGGTTATTCACCCTACACTACCATTCTTATTTGTACTTGGCTCAGTGCTGCTCGTCCTACTCTTGCAGTGAGATTTTCTCAGGATTTAAATGCCTAATGTGGTATATCACTTACTGAGACTTTTAAATTCGTTTTTTTTTTTTCTGCGCTTTACTCCCTACTCCAGATAGTAAAAATAGTAATAATTCATTACTTAATTACATGTCTAGTACAACTAAAGATGCAGCTGTGAAGCTCTTACTCTTTCCTGTAATTGCTGTACTACAAAGCCAATAGGAGAGAGAAACTACCAGCCTGTGTTTACTGGGTAGTCATGGTTTCTAGAAGATTCAACCTGACCTCTGGTCACTTGCAACCAACCAGAGACATCATACCACGAGAATAAAGGCACCACTATAAAGGCAAAGTACTTCAACTGGAAAAGATCTTATAGTACTTGTCAATGTCCTACCTTATGCCATACTTTTCTTCCTCTTTTAGTTTAAAAAGTACCAAATAACTGACCCTCCTCCAGCTGCCAGTACTCAAAAAAGCAGCTATCAATTTCCAAGGAGGAGATTTAAACATCTGTACTTAGTTCAAGGTAGAACAGTTAAGTTAGCTCCTGAACAGGAAAAAAAATCAGTGAAATTCATTCAAAGGATATGAAACAAACCAGCCTGCTAAACAGGCCTTCACAGCACAAGCTTTAGACATTCTTTTGTATTTCTTTCTGCTCCGTCAAGGATTTTCTACATGCAACACCAAGGAAAAGCAATGTCTAATATTATTAGGAAAAGACACAGTAGATGAAGAGTTCATTTGCAAAGAAACAAGGAGAGTTTAGGATAAGTCTTTTTGTTCCATTTTCTATTTGGATACTTCTGACTTCCCTCCAAGAAAGACCGTAGAGAAACAGAATTACAAGAGTAAAACAGCTGTAGCAGTCAAGCTGGGATGTAACATGAATGCTACTCCTACAGTAGTCCGCTTGCTTTGCTGCTTCTGCACCCATGCCCTGGCTGACAACTAGTTTCTTTAAAAAAAAAAAAAAAAACTAGTTTCTGAAAAGCAGAGGTTTAATAAATGTTAAGTGATTGAGTCAGGAGGTTCTGCTTGGTGGGTTCTAGCAGTGCTGTCTCATGACCCTGATGTTCTGACAGCTTGCGAACGTGATGCTGTAATGCAGTTTGTTAGAAAAACTTGGACTGCTGAGGCTGTGAAACTTCAGTGGCAAGTTAAAGGATTGTTCCTGTTTGGTTCAGCAAAAGAATTTCTGATACCAAGGAGAACAGAAAGTCATCAACAGCTGATCACAGCTAAGCTATATAGAAAACAAAAGAATTGTTAGAGAGTAGTTTCAGTTCTTTTTTAATATCTGAAGGAAATTAAGTCACAGCAATATGAAGACTGCCAGACTTCACCAGAGGTCTTCACTGCAGACAGCATGTTAAAACTGAAGTGGAAGCAAGAAGGCATAGAGGTTGTGAGTCACTTTTATACCATGAGTGTTGATTTAAAAACAAAACCTTTCCTCAGGAGAAAAACAAACAAACAAAACCCACCAAAACTGGCAGTATAAGCAACATTTTTTTCCCCTGTAGAAGAGCATTCCAACTCCTGAAAAGCAAGATGGGGATCAACCGTTTGGAAACGGATCATGAGAACATAATGCGCTTAAGTTCATACCAATGAACTGTGCAGTAAATCTTGTGAGGCCTCTGATCCACATCTCACTGAAACATCTGAATCTACAGCAAGCAAAATGACACCTTTGCTGCAGGTAGCCTTCAAGAAAAAATGCCAGCCTTCTTCCTTACGGAGGGACACAACCCATAAGAAGTCTACTTGGGTAACATTTGCTTCACTTGTTTCAAGAAGAATTAGCAGGTGAGACATCAGAGGTTCAGGTGCTGTCTCATTATATAAAATGCTGTGATAGATGTATAACACCAGCTACAGTTTGCATTTCTACAAACTGCGGAAAGGCTCCAAGGTGCTGAAGTCTCTTATGGTCAAGGGAGTGATTAAGCAGCTATAGTGGTAGTTCGTGAAAGAACAGTTAGCTTAAAGCTGATGCTCCTACTGGTAAAGGATTTTGTACAAAGTACTGTGTCACACCTACAATGCATTATTCCATTCCTGGACTTTGCATGGCAAAAGGATTACCCTTCAGAAGTGTAGACTTTCTGGAGGAAACCTCTGTCCCTGTATAAAGTGACTACTGCGTTTTCCCCACCAGAAGTATGAGAAACGCTGGTCTTCCCAAGTAGAAAAAGGCTTGCCATTAGCCATTGCTTCCAGCCAGTTAGCAACACCAAACTCCAGGGGAACCTCCTGCTGGAAGGTCACATACTGCTCTCTGTCTCATACTGAAAGACAAGGACTGAGGAGGCAGTGCTGAAGGCTGCTTGTCAAAGGAGAATTGGCAGACAGTGTTAAAATAAAGGAGTGGTGAGTACTGTCTGCTACAAAGGAAGAGCTTGTGACATTAGTTAGAGCATACTTCTTCAGTGTCGTCCTGCCCAGCATCATCTGAGCTGAGGCTGGAGAGCATAGCAATTGCGAGGTGGCTCAGTGGTGTTGGACCCTCTTCAATTTGAGGGCATCTTGCTGGTTTGAAGGTAATAACCCACAGCAGCAGGTTTGATACAGCTGAAAACCAAAGGAAGTGGAAGGAAGGATTAAGTAGAGATGGTGCTCTTTTCCAGCTGTGAGATGGACAGGTATAGTCTTATAGACAGTTCATACCTTAAATGACAGAATTGAAACAGTGCCACTCTGGTAAGCCAAGTCATAAGGTCCTATATTGCACCCCTTTATCCCAATTTTTTTTCTGCCATGAATGAGGAAGCGTGACTTTCTTCCACTTCACCTGCTAAAAGTTGGGCAAGGAGAGTTTGAAGGAGTCCCAGTCTTCATCATTTGTTTAACTGTCCCCACCCATGAACATGGTGGGACATGAGATGTTCTGTGATACTGGGGCACTAACAGCCTGTGCTGAAGCTCTCTTTAGTCAAGTGGAAGAGGGAATGACAGGAGGATTTTCCAGTCAAGTCTTGAGAGCTCAGCGGCAGCATTTCACATTGGTCCCCATCAGACAAAGTGCTTTCCTGAAGTCTTCAGCCCTCACGCATCCATACTCGGCCACAACCTAGCTCACTGGCACCAGTGAGGGTTGGTGCAGAGATGCCACTGGTCCTATCTAAACAAAACAAAAAACACAAGTGAAAAAGAATAGGAGATGAAAACAACCAACCAAAAAAACCTGGAGTGGCTACTCCTTGGGAAAATAAGGGGGTAAAAATAGAATCACATTTTCTTTTAAATTATAAATACTTTCCATATAAAGTTATTAAATAAAATGAGACCCATCCAGTGGCTGTGGTGAGTTCCAGTGATGCTCCTATGCAATGTCTGATAGTCTTTAAAACGTGATCTTTGCTCCCCGTTTCTCTTCCTCTTGGTTTAAGTGCAGCAGGGGTTGTCAATGACAAGCATAACATCAATGCCATACACTTCCAGTAGGTCCATAAGGAAACTTCGATCCCCCTGGGGATCCAGGCCCATGCCTCGTGCGTGGTCAGCTGTGAGGGTCTTGTCCTGGCTGGCTGACACCTCCATCAGCGTCTGAAATATGCGGTTGTTCTGCTCCATAAAAAACCTATAGGATAAAGTCAGCTGAGATGATGGCAGCGAAACCCCAGAAGACAGCATATTTACCAGACAGGCAACAGAGCACCAAAACTGCATTTAGGCCACTGTAATCATAGATCCCACTCTCTTTGTGATACTGCAGTAGATTTCTATCCACTCTATGACAGAGAGTGGAATAAACAAGAGCAGTAACTTATAATTTACAGAGATGCTTCCGTCAGGCTGATTTATGGTAAGCACTTGCCTCTTCAGAAGAAACCTACATTGTAAGCTAACGTACTTTGTGGTAACTAAGTGGGTACATGAGACCTATAGCTCCCAGAGAGCAAAGGAGGAGCAATGTTTTTATCCACCTAGTATGCCACTGAGTAAATAATTCTCCATTACTGGAGAACACAGCAGTAAGAGCTTCTGCTTACCTAATGCTTTCCTAGGAACATGCAAGGCTGTGCAAGAAGAGTTCTGACTACATCTGTGCAGAACAACACTAAGTTCTGCCCTGATGGTCTTTGCAGTTTCATCCTATAACTTCTCAGCAGCTGCAGACTGTGACGCAATAGCAACAGGCAGTGAAAAGCTGCAGAGATGTTACAAGTGTGGTTTTCATCTGATTCTGTACCTCACAGTCTACCCCAGCTCTGGTTCCTCTGTTTCCTGTTTACAGAGCCAGCTGCACCAATGGGCTGATCCTCCATGGTCTTACCTCTGCGTTGTACCTCCCCCACAGACATTGGTGCTTTCCTGAGCCAAATGTTTCTGGTATGAGAAGTCCTATGGTGCTTATGTTTTCAGAACTGGGAGGGGAATCTTGCATTTCTGATTATGTTTTAAAAAATTTCCTTCTCCCTTCCAGCTTTTAAGAGACAAACATGGCTGCCTTTGGCTTCTCAGATTGCAAGAAAGATGATCTGAAGAATAAGAACCAGTTTGGCTCTTGGATCCCCTGAGGAACACAGAACTGACCATGGAATTACATTAACTGTGGTGTTTCATAATGTGCTGAGCTCACACAACATGAAATCAGTGAAATGTGTTTCTTAAGCCCAACAGTGACCAACTAAGCATTACAGGTAGCCACTCACAGGATGAAAAGGTCCTCTTCACAGGAGCTACAGTCCTCACCCACCTCTTGAGAATACATTAACATCTGCCTGAGAGAAGGGAGACAGATTAAATGCACATACCTCCAGTGAACCTGAAAGCATTATGAGCAGACAGTTCACACTGAGAACTTCACATCTGTTTCTTTTAGACAGTCCAGTTAGCACCACTGCCCCAGTATCTGAGGCAACAAGGTAGTCTTTATAAGGTGTTGGGCTACAAGTCATGGCTTAAGGGTAATATTTTCAGGTCTGCTACGTATCAGTAATACATCACAATCTCTACTTCTCTTGCTGCCTTCTGTCTACTTCACCAGTTCACTGGTGGAGTGATTAATATATGTATGCAGAGTAGCCAGTGACTCTCATACAGTTGAACAGTGGAAGCAGAGTCTCAGATGAGCTGAAGCAGAAGAAAATTTGAATAACATGAAGACATCCTGCATTACATCCCTGTCAGAACCAGGACCACTCAGATCTGTTATTACCTCTGGTCATTAAGCCGCCGGTATTTCTCCTTGTCGGCACTGTTAATTTTCAGGAGCGGTTGCAGATGCTCGTGATGAGTCTTCACATTCTGGTTGTCTACATAGACATCATAGAGATCCCGTTTCTCCTCAAAGATCTTTTCTGTTGTACCTGGCAAAAAATCAGACAGGATTTTTGAGAACAGCACGTTGCTTTCCCTGCAGACTAACTGTTCTCTCTTGCTTTTGTAGGTAGCTAATCCTTGCACGTCTTATTTCTCAACAGTGTTAATTGATAGCCTGGTATCTCACAGCCTGAAATTAAAAAAAGTTCTGCCTAATCCATCATACTTACAGGCCACATATGATACTTCTGTCTCCAGCATTTCTATGTCTGCTACATTCACATAGAAGAATGGTTTGGATTCTGGGACAGTTCCTCCAAGACCAGGTAGAGAAACGTTGGCAAGGCAACAGCAGCAGTACACTGCAGACGAGAGAAGTAAGTGCTGAGATGCTTTCAGTATTCCCTGCAAGGGCATTATGAACCCTGCTTACTCAGTTCTCCCACATGCTCTTATGTAAACAGTGGTTAGAGCTTTGAAACGCCCCTGGACACCAGAAAAATCTCAAGTGGGAGCAGCATGTTTTGGATAGGAAATAATCAGCTTTCCCACTGGAATCCCATGTTCCAGATTCCACGAATTCATTTGGCAGCCTTGTTTTCCAGCGTTTGATAGTGCCAAGTATGCCCTTAGCCAAAAGGCCTGAAGAAAAGTGTTTTGTAAAAAACAGGTATGTTCAAGGCAAACTTTATCCCCCCACAAAGAACTGCTGTGATGGATTTTTAAGACCTGTGTGACGTTTCTCCCCTCAGTACCCACAGGCAATTTGGCAGCTCTTCAGCCTACTCTATAGCTCTGTGGTGCCCCTGGAAACATACCTCTGTAGCAGACAACTCCAACTGGGGGCGGTGAAAATATCAATATGCGCTTGCGCAGTAGGGCAAACTTCCAGAGGACAAGAATCTGTTCACCAAAGAATTTGATGAACTGAGACATACAGCCAGCAGGGTGTGTGATCTGCAGGTCGAGGGAAAGGGAAGAATACAGCTTAGAGGTGACACGGGGACACGTGCACAGATGCTAAGTCTAAATGTGGGAGCAAGACCAGCGCATGGCAGTGACAGAGAACTACAGCTTGTAATAGCCCAAGTCAGCATCATCTAAAGCAGCCTACAAAGTGCTGGAGTAACTTCTTACATACAGAATTATGAGATGCCAGTAAAGAACAGCAGCACACTGCACGTTCCCACAAGCCTCAGAGCCCCTACCTCACCTTCATCTCAGGGTACATGTATCTGTGGATGGATGGCAGCCAGTGGACCGGCTGCTGGGAGGTGGTGGTGCCCTTGCTATCAGGGAGAACACCTTTCTT
Source organism: Odontophorus gujanensis (assembly GCA_013399175.1). Lineage (NCBI taxonomy): Eukaryota > Metazoa > Chordata > Aves > Galliformes > Odontophoridae > Odontophorus > Odontophorus gujanensis. Next base: position 70,663 of record VXAB01001185.1, read on the forward strand.
GTCGTCATAGAATGCCTCTAGATGGGAGTAGTGCCCTGGCATCTCCAGCTGGTGTCTGGAAGAGAAAGGAAAGAGATCTGTAGCATCTCCAAACTAGCTATTCAATGCCTTGCCCCCAGTTAGTATCTTTTTTTGGAAGAAGCAAAGGAGCCCCAGGTGCCTGAGTTGCACGGGCAGTCTAGGAGGGTAGCTTGTGCATGAGGAGTAACACCAGCTTTCTGTGCAAAGAACAGGCAGGACTGAAGCAGACAGTGAACTGATTTATGCTTAGGACTGATCCTCTTTCAAAAGGCACTTGGGTAGGGACAGCTTTCCTTTCTACCACACCCATTTGCCTCACCAGGCCCGCTGAAACACAGCTGAGGCATACACTGAGCCAGAATCACAATGACAGGCTTCAAAGCCTCCTGTGAGCTCTCACTAAAATAGTTTTCAGAAGGACAAGAGAGAAACTTGTCCTCTCAACAAGAGGACTCTTAACTTCTTGTAGTGTCCCCTAGCAGTAGTGTCCCCACAGTGCTTCAGAAGGTTTGAATAGCATTTGATAGCCTGCTAGCAGTGAAGAGACTGCTGCTAAATCAGTTCCTTCATTCCTTCCCCATTGTGAATTGTACCCTCTCTCTGGTGAACCAGTCATTCAGCAAAGTTATAACTCAACATTCCACTTGAATTCTCACACATCTAAAACCGCTTTCTGCTGAGGCAGTGTTACCTTTCCCAGGTGGGGAGCAACCAGTTCCTACCGAGGGGAACTTACCTGACCTGGTTCTCCAGGAAGTGCATGTACCTATAAAGCAGGGTGTAAGAAGGAGACAGAATCCCCACAGACTTCATACGGGCACCACGCTCCAACTCACTCTCCACGGGCATGTTGGCAAAGCAGGCCAGGCCAAAACACAGCCCTTTCCGGAAATAACTGGGGACAGAGATTTCACAAAGGAGTTAATGTTAAAAGAAAGTAAGGGAATGAAAGTATCCCGGCACCAAAAATACTGATTTCTGGAACACAGTTCCTTCTTTAAGGAAACCCCTGAAATCCCACCATGCAATCTGAAGGGCTGAGAGCTGGCCCTCTACAGGACAGGACAGGACCACGCAAGGGTGGAGTTTCTAGTCCTTCTGCCACCATCACCCCTACCAGCCACATCATTACATGGCAGCAAGGAGGGAAAGAACTGGGAAGATCACTAGGGGATGCAGGACACAGTCGACACAGTGCTGCCCTAAGGAAGAAGAGTGTGCAATGCAAAAGGCTGTGAGCAGAGTCTAGCTACTTGGTCATTACTTTGGGTGCCAGCATGTAGAAGCATACTCCAGCTGAGTGCAAGCCTGCATGCCTTTGAGAAAGTAACTGACCAAAAGGAACAGTAAGAGTGCAATTCATTGTGAAACACTGTTGCATTGCAGCAGTGGGCTAGTAAAAGCATGAGAATGCAGAACTAGCCATCAGACTTTCCACTGAAGGAAGAAACCAGGGGTGAAAAAAGTAACTGAGGACTGTTTATCACAACATTAAAAGAACCCAAAAGTGCTGACAGAATTAAGAACCATAGAATTTCTAAGTTCTGATCCTGCAAACTCCTTCCTTTTTTACTTCTGCCATCCTGTCTCCTTCACCATAGGTCTCTGCTGACAATCTGAACGTTTGCAGTGCAGTATGATTTGCCCAATAAGCATTAAAATTTGCACACCCCTGAGTAGCTGGCTGACCTCCACAGTCACAGCCACGCAGCAGATGCCATACAGCCACCTGGTACTGGGTACGATACTGAGTGTATCTGAACAGTGTCTGACTTGGTGACATACAGGATAGCAGCACAGCAGTGCAGGAGCTTAACTTCACAGGTGGTATTTTTCTTGCATGTTACGGGTTAAGGATGGTGGTGTAGACGTACAGCCAAGAGAAGGAAGAGGTAACCCAGCTCAGGCATACTCACATGAAGTCTGACTGGATTTTGTGGGACCCGCTTGCCATGGATTTGAATTCCACGCCTTCCAAATCAATATCTTGAGGTAAGCACCACTCCACCATGTTGCCTGCAAATAAGCACATTTATTTGGGTGAACGCAGACACTGCTCATTAGTGAAAAGTCAACACTAATGATAGCCAGCTGCTGCTTTTACATCTCTGTGCTGGTAACGCTGAAGTAAGGCTGCTCCTGAACTCCCTCTGTCCTGGACAGAGGCTGCAACACTGTACTCCACTGTACTGTATCTCCAAACTTCACCTTATGCAGCACAATGCTCAGGTATTGCAGAACTGTTTTGGAACCCAGTGCTGTTTTGTGGGTTTATCCTTTATCTGCTTTATTACAGAGCAGCTATCACTCTACCTTGCCAGGTACTGTGATAGTGGACGAGCTGTAATGTTAATACAGAAAGAACTTTAAGTGTAGATTGCTGATCCTTAGGATTAGTTTCTGTGAGTATGCAGGGTAGGACTGCTCAAAGAGGAGCCCCTAACTAAGCCAGCATCCCGATCATCGCTATGCCCTGGAATTTCTTTTATTTTATTTGTGTATTTTCAGGGTAGGAGGGGATCCCAGGCACTGCATATTTGTACACGCAACAGTAACCAAACAAAAAAGCACACAGGTTACAGAGTAGATTAAGATTAGCACACAGATGTCCCCTGACAACTCAGCCAGACAGCATGCAGTTCAGTAGAGAAGGCCACCTAAGCAGCCCAGTCCTGGAACAGATGGTATCATGGAGACAAGCATCTCCCTGCATAGACACTACACACGTTTGGAAGGGGCCTGCAGTCAGAGAAGGCTTTTAGAGATAGAGGCCTCAGATTTAAATATCTCCGAGACCTGTCTCCTGTGTTATTACTCATACTGCTTAAGGACATCCATGCAAATTCACATCGAGTTGAGCGGTTGACATTTAAATAGGCTATATATATATTATTTTCCTCACAGATATTGTACTTAGCAGACCTCCCCCAGCCCTGCCTGGAGAGGACTTTAAAAAACAACAGCATGGCACTGGGAGAGATGTGGCACCCAGGCCACCAGCCTGCAGGCACACAGCTCCCATGGGCTGGCTGAGCCATGCAGCTCGTGCCATCCCATGCTCCACTGCAGCACGCCTTTGCCTTTAACAAGAGTGAAAGGCTGGCAGAGGGAAGCGGTGACATCATGCCACTGCACGGTCCCCTGTAGGTTTTGCATATTATATATAGATGTTGGCTTTTGTTCTGTAGCAGTTTTGTTTTTTTAAAGGCACAGGACCCTTCCTTGAGAGAGTAAAGAAATGACTATTGCCTCCTAACCACGAGGTTGTGGTTTCAGCTAGATCCTCTTTTAATGCTCGCACCACAGAGGATTACGTGTTGGTCATCAGCTTTATATTAATGCATCAGTAAGCAAAAGAAAGTAACTTTGTTTAGTTTATCAGAAGCTCTGCTGTCTGCCAGCTATGGAGGTGGTGGCATGGACATGGTTCAGACAACCTGTGTGCTACAACGCTTAGGAAGGAAAAGGCGTCTTGAGAAGATTCTTATCTGCTGCGTACCCGCAAGACCTATTGCATGTCATTTAGGTATTTGTCCTGGGCTCTGTCACTGAGGGCTGACATCAGCAGCCCACACCTGCACTCCTGGCAGTTCCTCACACTGCCGTGCCCTATGTACATACAGGCGACGTGGCAGCCGGAGAGCCAACAATGAGATAAGAAGACTTGAAGTCAGTCTGGTGAAACAGAGCAAACAAAGGACACGACGGCAACTGCCAGCCTGCATGAGAAACAGGAGGAGGGAGGAGAGCCATGCTGTAGAAAAACAGGAAGCATTTGCCTTCCCCTGCATACGGCAGCTCTCGTGCACACGGGAAACTTCCCAAGCAAGAGCTAAGCTAGACAGAGGTTTCGTCGTGAGACAAATCTGGAGATGTTGTGGGAGCTGTTTCCCAGCACCAGGTCAGTCAGAAACAGTACTCTCAGTCACTGGTGTGCAAAGTTAAGGATGTTCTTCCACTTCTGCTTGTCTTTTCTTCCCCCTCACCAATGACACGAGCACCTGATGGCTGCAGTAAAGTCACTGCCTGGCCCTTCTCACCGATTGACGTTCCCCAAGGTCTTTGGGGTGTTGTCCGTCCAGTGCTCCTGTGTAGGAGTGTAGGAGAGCATGTGGAGCCTAATGCCAAGCAGGTCACACCTACCAGATGTGTTCCAGCTGCTGCCCAAGGTAATCTTGGGTCTTTCATTAACTGCCCACTCCAGAAAACATCGTCACTGGGAAGTTCAGCAGCCTCACAGAAGCACCTTGTGACTGCAGTCTTTGTGGCATGGACCAGGTGCTCACACTTTTTCAAGTGTCAGAACATTCTCAACTCTTTACTCCCTTAAGGGGAGGGCTGCCACAGGGCAGGGAGCAAAGAGAAGGCAGCATGATTGGCTCCTGGCCTGCCATCATTCTGCTCGCCTTGTAACAGCCACCAGGAGGTCTCTGTCAGGTCCCACAGGTTCACTGTGCTGGAAGTGGGGAGAGCACTGCTGGGTTAGGGGCTGTCTCTGCCTCCTGGGTTCAGCACTCACACAGGGTCCCAGGGACACTGGAGCCATGTCAGCGAGTTGGTAACCCTGTAACCTACCCTTGTGAGCTCAGCACATGTCCCTGCCAGAAACATGAGCTCGTCTGCTTCGAGCCCTTTCAAATTTAGGAGGGAAGCTGCTAGAGCCTTTATTAGTGCAGTCACCACATGCTGCTTCTACAGGAAAAGATCCCTCACGCTGCTGCCTGTATTTGAGCAGGTATTGCCAGGAGTTCTGCCTACCATGTGACTGAGTAAGCTTCTCCTGGGCAGTGCCAGCCTGCCTTCTGGCTCACACACAGTATGGATGATCTACTTCAGGTCAGCGTAGGGAACAGGTGCCCTTATGCATATTACAGAAGTCCCTTGCACAATCTGACAAGCTAGAGCAGGAATTCCTCTTTCCAACACCAGCAAGCTCCTACCGCTGCAGCTCTGGAAGCTTTCTTCTGGGTCTGCATCCTGCATGGGGCAGTTTGTGAGTGAAGCTGACACATGATGTGCTCCTCACCCGGTACTCCTTGCGTTCAGCACCAGCACCGCACGGCAGCGGCACACCGACCCTCCCTGAACACAGCAGCCTGTTCCTGGGCCCAGGACACCACACAAACTGCAAGTCAGATGTGAGAAGAGCTGTTGCCCAACTCTCCCTGGACTCCATTCAAAGCAACAGCTGGCCCAGACAAACTCCTGAGAAAGCCAAGCTTTCTGCCAACCAGGAATTCATAGAAGGCATATGCTGTGAGATGGAGAGCAACTGCTGCCGCCACCATCCGCGCTGTGCTGTGTTTTGGGTACTTATGGGAAACACCTCCCTCCCCATCTCCGGTTGGAAAGGTGGCAGCCAACCTCGTTCTGTGTTTTGGAGAGTCCCAAGCTTGTGACCTCCAGACTCTCCCTGTGGCAGTGCAGAATAAGTAATGTTTGGAGAGCCCTCGGGTGCCACAGGGCGCAGCAGGCACAGGTTGGCAGTGCATGGTCCAACTGCATCCTGGAGCTCCGTTCTGCACATCACTTCTGGGAGCTGCAGCTCCAGGCAGGGTCAGCGTTCGCTTTCAGAGGCTCCCACAAGCTTGGCCCCTCCATCAACAAAACAACAAACCAAAACAAAACCAGCACGCTTTACACCAGAATTCCTCTGCTAGGAATTTCCCATGTGTCTATCGATAGAAAACAACAACAGCAACTAAAAGAGCACCCCGTTTGCAGGCCGGGCTGTGGGTGCGTTGCAGTGCCTCCCACGCTGCTCCCAAACTTCCAGCCGTGCCCCGCTCCTGCCAACACCCCAGGGCCGCCGATGGGCGCAGCCACTGACAGCACATCCCCACGCAGCCGCCCGCGCTCACGGATGCGTGAGAGCAGCGCGGTTCCGCCAGCGGCCCCCAACAGCCCCACGGCTACGGGGGATGCTCCGGGCCACCGGCTCCCNGCCGCGTGAAACGCGCTGTTGAGGAACGGGCAAAAGCAGCTGTGGAGTCCCCGACTCTGGGCAGCCTGATCCGCCTTGCCCTCTGGGACTTTAAGGTGGGCTTTAAGGTCCCCTCTAACCCAAGCCAAGCTCGCTGAGTTCAGCTCAAGACAGAAACGTGGAGACACCGGCACGCCCAAGGCACCCACAGCAGTCAGCCTCACTGTAATTACCACCCTCGTTACGCTACCACCATTAAGCATCATTAAGTTTAGCTCATTTCCCTGGGAGTTTCTGATTAATTGGATTACCCAATTAAGCGGGCCACAATTAAAGGGAAAGCATCGCTATAAAGGCTTTAACTGCACAGCTTTTTGCCTGCTGAGCAGCTCCGTGTGTTCATTACGCCATTAAGGAGCTCACAATGCAGTGCCATCAGCATTTCTTTTTCTTTGACATCTGTGTCCATTCACTGTGGCTCAGCCAGCACCAGCACGGGCCCAGCAAAGTCACCCAGAGGAGCTGTGAGTGGCTGTGGGTGACAGTGGGCAGATGGAGGTATCTGCAAAAGACGATGGGCAAGGAAGAAAACCAAGAACTCTGCTCAACTCTTGTTGAAGGGTTTTATAGAAAAGCCAAATTCTGCTCATACCCACACATGTTGTTTCACCACATGGGCAGCGCCAAGCTGTGCTTTGAGGAATCTTTGTCTGTATGTTGCTGCTGACAGCTTGCTTCCCCATCTCTGTGGAGAGTTTAAAACCAAAGGCTCTCTGCTTTTGTACTCCACTGAAATCAACAGGTCCCAGTCTCAGGGAATGTGGCCACGTGAGAAAGAAAAGATCTCCCTCTGATGAAGCACTAAGAATCATAGAATCCTTAGAGTCGGAAGGGACCTCTGAAAACCATCTGGCCCAACTCCCCTGCAATGAGCAGGGATACCTACCACTAGATTAGTTTCCCAGGGCCTCGCATTGAGAGTCTCTAGGGATGGGGCATCACATCTCTGAGTGACCTGATCCAGTGCTTCACCACCCTCACTATAAAAGACTTTTTCTTTATATCTAACCTGAAGCTTCCCTCTTTGAGCTTGAAGCATGAACTAGAACATGATCTCCATATCTTTGAGCAGTTCTTCAGGATAAATAAAGTAAAAATGTGGTGGCTTTTAGTTAGACGTGAAATGAACCTTCCTCACACTCTGACCAATGTTTCTCCTCGTGGCAACATCTTCCCATAGCCCCTGGCAATAACAAAAGGCAAACAAAAAAACAGTCTGAGAGGGGCAGTGAAAACAACACTGAGCACCTGGCACGTCCTCCTCACAGCAAGTGAACGGCCTGCCACAGCCTTAGCGGGCAGCTTCAAAGACCTGAGTGCCCACAGTTCTAACAGGCCAGGTACAAGGGCAGGATGACCTCAGCTTGACATGTCCCTTTGTTTTACAGTGGGAACCTTCCTCAACCTGTGCTTTGGGAAGCACGTGCCCGTGCTAACAAACCCTCATCTCTTCTGGGCTGTGACCACTTCCAACTTCTGCATGGCCTTCCAGCAGCTCTCCCTGATGCTAAAAGGCTTCTTTGACCTCATTCCCAGCTCATTAAAGCTCATTCTGGTTCCTCTTAGAAGTGCAGGCTTACAGAGGCGGCAAGTGATGAGATTTACGCAGAGGCTTTGTCCACTGAGCTGTGCTGGACAACCTACACGTGCCAGTGGCACTGGCATGTTCATCCTCTCCTCTCCCAGGGTATTCATATGGAATGCTGAGACAGGAACCCACATGCAGACCTGTGTATCGTCCCTCACAAAGTCTAGCACATTAAGGATTAGGCTGCTAACATCCCTGCGCAGGCTGTAATGCTTTCCAACCTAACACACATCTCAACGCAAGAAGTTAAATTCAGACCTAAAAAAGAGGAAACACAGGATCCACCCCCAGAGCATTTATGTAAGCAAAGCCCACAGAGGCTGCATCTCTGGTGGGATTAACACAAAGCAGCCTGGCTGTCAGCAAACATCACCTCCCCACAAGATGAAGGAGAAAAGAGTGCAGAAGCAAGGGGATGACTCAGAGCAGAGCTGGATGCAGGCACAGCATTCAGGTCCATAGCAAAACCCCAAACCAGAAGCACAGGCAGCCCTGTACAGGTGCTGCTGAGCTCCAGCTGCTTTTCATTAGCAGTGGTCCTGAGGTGTGTGGGGTGGTTATAAATATGCTGGGGCAGGAGCGGAATGTTTGTAGGGTGGCTGGTGGTTGCTTGGGGGTCCTTCTGCTTTTACAGCTGTATGTAAAGGGGGTAGTGTTTCCAGGTTGAGAAATTTAAGAGCAAGAAGGGTGATGGGAGGGTTGTAGCCCCTTGTTCTGGGGTGCTTGGTGATAGAGTGGTGGGTGAAGTTCCCTTTGAGGCTCACTGGGAAAGGCAGTGACTTCTGAGCTGTGTCTGATTTGCCCCAACAGGGTAAAAGCCCTATGTGTTATGTGAGAAGTAGCTGGATAGGGTTATATGTGGGGATTTGGTGAAGTTCATCAATGCGTTTAAATGCTAGCTTTGTGTGCTCTGTGCTCCTGAGTGTAAATGGATAGGGGAATAGGCACAATGAGTAAGGCTGTCAAGCTGGTCTAGGTGAGGAAGGGGCTAACTAATCTAACTATGTAATGTTATGCTGTCTTTCTCTCCTTCTGTTCCTCTTCCACCACCACCACCAGGCAGGCCAGTGCCCACTCTATCAGCTCTATTTCATATGGTGAAATGGATGACTGGGAGAACAACAATGACTTCATTCAGAGGCTGGATTTCTCCAGCTGTGGAGAAGAGGGTGAAGACAGAAGCATTCATGAGGAGGATACACTGAGTTCCAGCCCAATCAAGAGCTGTGACTTCCAGAAGTGGAAAAGTCCCCTCCCTGCAACTCCTCACAGGAAGCTTGGTGAACTTTTCCTGAGCAGGACAAAATCCTGGGTGAGCCCTACTCTGAAGTCATCCCCAGGTGTGAGCAGGACCCACGGCAATGCAGAGACACCGCTGCACATCACTTGGAAGAAGCTGCAGCTTTGTGATACCCCACACACTCCCAAGGTACTGGTGTGCATTTCTGTGTACGTGCAGGCAGGGGTTGTGGCATCACTGGGGCACTGCTGTGTGTGTGTAATGTGGGAAATCTACTGCTAGCTCTGTGGGAAGTAGTTTTTTAAGTGTGAACCCTTGTTGGCCCTCTCCTCTTTCATTAGAAACCAGGCCCACAGGCTCCTTAGCTGATTATTTTCTAACTGTGAATAGAAACCTGTGTGTGGGAGCAGGTGTCTTGGTGCTATTGAAGTTGTTGGTGTTGGAATTAATTAATTAGTATTGATTCAGCCTGAGTTTAAAAAAAAACAAAACAAAAAAACACACACAAAAAAAACAAGTAGCTTTGGCTATTGGGTCCCTCATGCTCTGCATAATGTACTGGACACGTGTCACATCTCTGTAGGTAGTATGCACAATGCTACCAGAAGGATGAATATATCTCTTCAAGGTGCTAGTTACACAGGGGCAGCTTGGAGACAAGCAGCTGCCCTCACTGTCTGTTCTGTTCAGCCCATTTTTGGATGCAAGTAGGTTTTTTCTTGATGAGAAAGTTAGAAATGATGCTGCTGCTGGGGTGTACTTTCACTGGTGGAGCTGGAAACCTGATTATGTAGATAGAAGGATGGCCCTAAGGTCACATGTGACTGAATATGTGGCCTTATAGGCTTGGAGAAGTGCCCTGCCTGTTTTAAGGTGGATGTGGCTCTAAAGGACCTTGTTCTAACAGTCTCCTGCAATGATCTTTTAAGAAATCTTCATGAATTTCACCTCAAAATAGGTGAGAAACATCTCCTTTCGGAGCAGATGCACTGCTGGTAATGCTGGGTGCTTTCAACTCCTGTGTAGGTAATGTTGGCTGGATGATTAAAGGCATGCTTTGAGCCTATCAGCACCAAATCAATAGTTTTCCTTACCTTTGTATTCTGGGGGGAAATATCTTTGTTGAGATAACTAAAAACCCCTTTAGAAATAAATCCAAATGAAATCATGAGACATTTCAAAAAAGAGATCAAATCACTGTGAAAATAAAGGAGATCTTTCTGTCTCTAGATCAAGATGGGGTGCTTCTCTTAGGCCAAGGTTTTAGATAGGTTGACTGAAACCTAGTGGCCTGTCGTTTGTGGAAAGGTAAACTAAAGATCCTGGGGTTCTGAAACTGTAGTTTTCCTTCTCCAGAGAAACAGTTTTCTGGTCACCTTGTCAGCATCCATATCTAAATATTTCTAGTAACTTCCCCATGGTGATGCTGCTTACCACTGGGGAAATGGAAGGGAACTTGGGTGGTGCCTCATCTCGCTTTCCAGACAAACCTGTCCTGACCAAACTGATGCAACAGTCCAGGCTTGACAGAAATGGGTCTTCTGTTAATGCAGCTATGATGCAATTTCTGTGGCTTTGTAGGTGGGGAAGGTGGACAGTTGGTTCCTCTTGAGCTTGCAGAAATGGTTCTGCAGCCTAGACAGCAGGGAAAGGTTTGAAAAAGTTTGGTGAGGAATTCAACCCTTTATGGAAGAGGAAGAAAACTTAGGACTTTGTTGTAGGGTTTTAGTGATTCAACTACTCTGAGAAAGGGAGAAAATTTTCCTTTGATTTGCAGGAAATCACCAATTTTGTTTTGACTTTTTGGCAACAGAAATATCTTGCTGCCTCATCTTCTGCTTTTTCTCCCCTCAATACAGAGCCTGTTATCAAAGACAGCTTTTCCTTCACCTTGTGCAAAGGTCCCATCCAAAGGCTTCAGACATCTGAGATTTACTCCCAGTACTGACTTGGATGACTCTACCCAATCTTCTCTTGTCAACATTAATCCCTTTACACCAGAGTCGTACCGACAAATGCTCTTTCTTCCTAATGGCAAACGGAAAGCCAGAGAGATGTGAGTGAACTACTCTTAACAGATGGAGTTTGTTTCCATTGCTTAGCTTGTTGAAGCTTTTTTAGTACCCAGACTTATTTGCTAGTGATGAATTACTTCAGTAATATTTTTTTGGTGCAAGAAGTGATTCATGTAGACTTTCCTGGACTTCTGTTACAGAAAGAATCCCAATCTACGAGGCCAGGTAAAACAGGAGCTACCTACCAAGGTGAGTGGCTCTTCACAATCCCCTCCAATGAGATCATAAGCTTACTGAGTCTTGGCGCTTTGTGAAACTTACTCAACTATTGGGGTTTAAATTATAGTGTCACAAAGGATGGGCACCTGTAGTAGAATAACATCAGACATTCAGCTCAGAATTAACATTTGAGACACCAAACTTGGAAGCGATCGCTAAAGCAAACTTGTGTTAAAGCAGACTTGGAACTTATACAAGTAATCCTAAAGCATCCATTTTGGTCAGTAGGTCATGAAATGGTTTGGACTCCTTGGGGGGGGATTAATTACTCTATTCCTGTATTACTGAATGAGTCTTAATAGTGACAGTTCCTGTGTGGTTTGAAGGAGGAGGTGTATTGCTGTAGATATGAATCCACGTACTAAGCATCACTGTGTGGGAATGTATATTATTTGCAATATAGAAACTATATTATAGACCTATACCAGAGTGAGCCAAATGATTCTGATGTGGATGACTATTGAGGGCTGACTTTCAATTGCAACAGTCACAATGGCAAACTCCTGAAATGATGCAGCAAATACTTTAATCTCTCTCAGTAGACAAATATCTGTCAAGACCTACAGCAAAAAGACAAATCAAGAAGATACTAGAGGATACTTCTAATTTTAGAATACCTCAAGTAGTGTTTCATGCTAGTTAGTGAATTTGGGCACCTTGTGCAACAGTTTTGTAAGGAAGCTGAGGTATGGAGAAGGGACTCAGATGTGAGATCAGATTTGAAGAAAGCCTGGCTCCCACTATGACTTAAGTGATAACATCAGTAAATGCAAAGCTACCTAGATTCATAGCCCTGTATGACTTGATATAGCAAGTTTTGACCAGCTGGAAATCCCACTCTGATTAGTGCATGAGTTTGGCTTTAATGAGGCTAACTGTGATTGTTATCTGGCTCTCCACTGAAGCTTTGGTGATACTGGAAAATGAGCTTGGCATACTCTAGTTGAGCCTCACCTGGCTGATGTCCTCTGCTCTCCTTCTATGGGTGATCTTTGGGGTGGTCAGTAGAGGTGTGAAAAGGTATTTGGACTTCTTGCCCACCCCACCAAGAGCTTTCTTGTTCAGCTGGGCTGTTTGTGCTTTTTTGAGTCCTTCAGAAAACCCCACTATATGAATCCTGTATCTACAGGAGGGCAGACGCTGTCTTAAAATATGAAACCAAATTATCTGTCTGTTTCTAAAGTCTATGTTTGGCTGGAAAACCTCTGTGGCAGGGTGTGCTGTCCTGGCTATATGGGGCAAGGAGCAAGGTTGAGCGTGCTCCTGGCAAGCTGGCAGAGCTGGGTCCTGCTATCCTTACTTCTCCACTTCTCATCCTGCTGGCTTCTGGAAAGGAAGTCAAGTCCAAGTCAAATCTGTACTCGGGTGAGGTAAAAATCTGTTTTTTTTTTCTGAGCAGAACCTTTAGCCAGGCATCTCTTGTGTATTTTGTTCACTGTAACTGAAATAGGTTCACTGGAAGAATAATGTTACCCTCTAGCCGAGAAAACTGGTATTGCAGAAAACCCAGTCTTCATTGCAGGTGTATGACACAGCTGTGGCTTTTCTAGGGTGTGACATTTGGGCCTGTTTCTTCAGAAGAAAGTCTCAGTTTGTGACTTAGTTTCAGTTATGATTAAAATGAATGCAGGAATAGAATTGTGTACTAGAAGTTATATTTATTTCCTGAGTTAATATATAACTTCCTTACAAAATTTGCCCTGTTGTGAAGAGCTGCTGTTTCATATAGGCCATGTCTTTCTGGCAGGGGGAATCAACTCCTCCCTTTAAGATCATGTTGCAGTCTAGCAGGAGTCACAGCAGTGGTTTATGTGTCATGAAATGTGCAATGTGAGCCACTGTATTGTCACTGTAGAGGATGCATAAGAATAAAGGGAAATTACTTAGTCCAGTTTCTTGTTCACTTCATGCTCTGCTACTTCTTTTCTTATCTCTCCTGCTGGTAGACATCACTCTATAAGCAGTACCAGCATCATCTATTTCCCTACTAATCATTACTGTAACAATAATGATGATCCAGCTGCTCTGCAGGCTTTTATCCCTTGGTAGAGAAGTGGCTCTTGGTGAGGAAATAGCTGGGAATGCAAACACTCAGACCTGCTGAAGTGCAGTTAGTCAACAGCTGCTGCTTCAAATCCAATGAGTGCCAGAGTTGGTGCAGAGTGTACTTGGCTGCAGGCAAACCTGACTGCTAACATAAAGCAGCTTTTGTGTAACTGGGGTAGCACCAATCTCTCCTGAGCTCCAAATAGTCAATAGCTCTCATTTAAACCCAAACTCAGTATGGGAGTGATGCATATAGCAGTGCTGGACTTCCACATATGAAGGCTGATAATGAGTTTCTGCAGTAGCTGAGCAAAAGGCAAATACTTTCTGCAGTTCTTTCCTGTTTGGCTCCATCAGTTGTGGGCGTAGGAACAGGACAGAGCTGCTGAGAGAAGGGATGTGACAGTAGTTATCCAAGGCACATACAGCTGACTAAACTGTTTCCTTACTCCTTAGCTGCCATTACTTAACCCTATGATTAGAATAAATACATCTCGACTGAGCCGGACCAAGATAGCCTTTGTTAGGTGGCCAGAAGGACTACAAAACCTTGAGGTAGAAGTTAGCAGTTGAAAGGCTGAATGCCTGTGTAGAGTGCCCAGGATGGCAAATGGAGCAAGATGGGTATTTCGTGTGGGTAAATAATTCACGTGTTACGTTACCTGAGTCTTTCAATTGATGCTGCTGTCTCTGCTGTACTTATCTTCTAGAGATGCCCTCTGAAAGACAGCAATATGGTTTCCCGCTACCAGAAGGAATTCCTGGAACTAGAGAGGATTGGTGTAGGGGAATTTGGTTCTGTCTACAAGTGTATCAAGCGCCTTGACGGATGTGTTTATGCCATCAAACGCTCCAAGAGGCCTCTGGCAGGATCCTCGGATGAGTGAGTGTGCTAGCTGAAATGATGGACGTGTTCTTGGGAGGTGTGATGGGAAAGGAGTGTGAATCTAAAGGTATCTGAAGAGTGGTGGGAGCAAAAATTGGTTGCTGTTTAAATAAGGGGTGGGAGGGTGAAGAAAGATACCATTTTAGGACAAATGAATATGAATGTCTAAGAGGAGAAGTCGCATGCACTCACAAAGTGATGTGGCAGCTTACCCAAACTCCTCAGACCCCGTGCAGCTGGTCTGTTTTTAAAACAACTGTTAAACAGAGTACCACAGGTAAGGTCCGGCCACACAGCCTGTCTGCATCCACGCTGACCACCTAGAATTATTCTGCATGAAGCAATGTCTTTGAAAGTACTTTTGCCACTTTAATGGAAGACTTGTTTAGTGGTACTTGTATTGGCAGCTGCTTGACAAGCTTGATGTATTCCTGAACATCCATTTCAAGGGTTTGCTTCAGCAGCTGTGGGAGTCCATCTGCCAAAATCCCCAAGTCCAAAACATATCTGCTTTTCCTGTCCCAAGTCGGGCTACAAAACACAACTCCTTTGATGGTCCCACACAGGACCTTGACACTCTGTCACCAATGCTTTTTCCTTGCATGCTTCTCTAGGCAGCTGGCATTGCGTGAGGTTTATGCTCATGCGGTCCTTGGACACCATCCCCATGTTGTGCGCTACTACTCAGCATGGGCAGAAGATGATCACATGATTATACAAAATGAGCATTGTAATGGTAAGAGCTGGGGTGTTTTAAAGGCTGAGATATTGGATGGGTGCAGCTGAGAGGAATGTATCTTATGTTAACATCTTGGCTAAGAGAAAGGGCTCAGCAGGCTTGGGAATGGAGCTGAGCAATGGGTTGAACTGTCTACTCATGCTACAGGCAGAATAGAATGCTCACCTGGATTTGCTCTCTTCACTCAAATGCTACCTTGGTCTGGGAGCTGTGATAAGTGCTGGTGGCTGTTTACAGTACTGATTGTAAATCTGGTGCAAGTAATCATTAAATCATGAGGACTGATGTCTTCTAGTGGCTGAACAGTTAAGACTAAAAGAGAAGAGGTGGAAATAAAGATGATGAGAGAGGCAATGATATCTGCTAGTCCTGTGAAATGGCCAAGCAACATTAATGACAGCCACAACTTATCTGCTTCGTTGTCAAGCATTGCATTCTTTAATCACATCTGCCACAGGGAATCTAATTTCTTTGCTCCATGAAGTCTTTGCATCTCAGACTGACTGCTTTCTTCTAGGTGGGAGTCTTCAAGATGTGCTTCTGGAAAATGCAAAGAGTGGGCAGTATTTTCCTGAAGCAAAGCTTAAAGAAATCTTGTTACAAGTCTCTATGGGACTAAAATACATCCACAACTCTGGCCTTGTGCACTTGGATATCAAACCTAGTAAGTATAGCACTCTACCCTCTGGGAGTTGCCCCTTCCATGCCCCTGCTGGCTAGACTTCTTACTGTACTTTAAAGGGGAGAGGACTTTGCCTTAGGAGGTGATTGTCTCGTGGGTTTTTAAGCTTTCCACCACCGCTGTTCTAAATCTGAACCTTCTGTGATAGTTGCTATCATTTGGCTTGTCTTGTGATCGTCACCATTCATGGGAATTGCTTTCACTACTGGAGGAACTAGTAGGACTGTTCAAGGAGGAAGACTTCCTTATTTGCTGCTGTTTTGTTGTACAATGCTTGATCTTTGTGACAGCTGGAGCGAGAAGTGAATATTTGTTCTGCATCTACCCTGAGGGATTAAATTTCTGTGAAAATAGTAAAAATTTATCTTCTGTGTGCAGCTGAGCATGGGCATGTCCATGGCAGGGTTCCCACCACAGTCATGTGGTTAGATCCTCATAGTGGATGCTATGTCCTGCTGAAATTATGCTCCTAGTGCAGGGAGAAAAGGTGATTACAATGGGTTATTTTATGTGGAAGACTGGGCAGGAAGCAATGTTTGTAACTTGGTCTTTGAAGCATAGCTAGCTTTACAGATGGGATTTCTACAGAGTTGTCTGGCTGCTCAACTTGTTGCTAAACTTCACTTGTCTTGCAGGTAACATCTTCATCTGTCACAAGCTAGTAGTTGAGGGCCAAGCTGGGCAGGAGGAGAGTGACAGTGATGATGAGTTCTCTTCTGGTGTGATGTATAAGATTGGTAGGTTTTTTGCTCACTTTACAACGACCTCACGTTTAAGGTTGCCCATTTCCGTTTGATATTGCTCGGTGCTGGCTGATGAGGGGATTTCTATACAGAACTGACAGCATCATCCTAAATAACTCTTGTACTTACCAGAATTAATTCCTCTGAAGTGACTGACTCATTTTCCATGCCCAGATTTCTGTTTAGAAGCAACTTTCCTTTCTTTTGCTGCTTTTGGTAGCTCAGTTAGTACCTTCTGGAAAGCAGAATTTTATTGATCTACTTCAGTTTGCTCTTAGTCATTCTTTTGTTTGTTTTTTAGGTGACCTTGGCCATGTGACATCAATAACAAACCCTCAAGTGGAGGAAGGAGACAGGCGGTTTTTGGCCAATGAGATTTTGCAGGAGGTAACTGTTGTTGATGGGGTGGCTTGGGGGACAAGGTAGTGAGCAAGCAGAGAGAGAGAGAAACTGTAGTTAGGGCAAGGAGTGTGTCAGAATCATGACTTATTTTTTCTCCTACTCAGGTCTGACTGTGAAATTGGCCAAGTTAACTTAATTGGATTAAAAAAAGTGTTGTCCTAACATACTTCATATTGCTCTAATGTACTTCAGAAGCAAGTTCAGATTATTGCAACTATTTTAGCTGCTAGTGATAAGTCAGACACTCCTTTAGAGTCCATTTCACGTTCCACATCCAGTTGATGTGGAACTGCTGGATGTGACTACTGATGAATATTTGCACCTGCACAATGCCTTGTACACTGAACACTGATGAAGCAGTGTGGAGGGATGGGAGGCACTGCTGGGAGCTACTTGTGTCCTCTTCTTAAATCTACATCAGTTCCACCACTCTGGCCAGTGAACAAAAAGGAAATCAGTTTGTAATAACCAGCTTAGATGAGTACCATGAGCTGATCAATGCAAGAGACAGGAGGATAAATCTGACTTGGGAGTGGTGAAGGCTGTATCATGCATCTGTTCAGCTGCTGCTTTTTGAGCTGGTATGCCAACACACCTCTGTTCAATATAACAAGATGTTCCCTGTATAACTGTTTCTCTTCGCTCTGCAGCAATACTTCCACTTGCCAAAGGCGGACATCTTTGCCTTGTCACTCACAGTAGCTCTGGCAGCAGGTGCAGGACCACTACCTCACAATGGGGCCATGTGGCACCACATCCGCAAGGGCAATATCCCCTCAATCCCTCAGAAGCTCCCCAATGGCTTTATTGAGCTCCTCAAGGTGAGGCAGTAGCCTTAATAGGATGGAGGCTTTTCCAGTTGGCAAGGAGCTGTAAACCCTGACCTTTGCCTTCTAGCTCATGATCCATCCTGACCCAACGGAAAGGCCCTCTGCCACAGCTCTTACTAAGCACCCAATCCTCCGTCCTTCGCTCGGAAAAGCTGTGCTGCTCCAGAAGCAGCTGAATGTGGAGAAGTGTAAGACTGCCATGCTGGAAAGGTAGGGCTTGTGTGGTCGTGAAGGGGGAGAAGACAGATTTGATCAGCTGAGCAAATGCTAATGACCCTGCTTAAATGTAGGGGAGGTGGTGTAGGGAGATCCAGCAGCAGAAATATCCTGTCAGTTACAGTGCCTGGATCTACAAGGATGGCAGGGCTGTAGCTAGCTATAGTGTCAGTGCAGCTCTAGTTCATCTCTGGTTTTCAGAATCTGGCTAAATTAGAGCAGTGTACTTGCATACCTACTACAGCCTTAGATGATGGCAAATGCTAGTATCAGATCATCTGACAGGATATTGTACTGAACGGAGACGGTGATTTAGCACAGCTTTCTTCCATCTCTTCTCTGCAGGGAACTGAAAGCAGCTCGCCTCGCCCAGACTCTCATGAAGGACCAGCCCTTAGGAAATGCCAACTTGCAGGAGTCTGAGACCTCTCCAAAGAAGAACAACAAGCGCCTGGTGGGAGGGAAGAGCTGCCGCTCATTTAGCTTTACTGTGGGTTACTGAACTTGTTTGAAACAACAAGTTTCTGGCTGCTGAATGACACTGGAACTGCAGGCTCTGCATGGA
Organism: Odontophorus gujanensis; assembly: GCA_013399175.1. Lineage (NCBI taxonomy): Eukaryota > Metazoa > Chordata > Aves > Galliformes > Odontophoridae > Odontophorus > Odontophorus gujanensis. The sequence continues at coordinate 88,898 of VXAB01001185.1, forward strand.
CTGATGTCCCATGCTAGCTCTCCTTGTTGTGATTTGTTGTTGTTCCCTCATTAACTATGGTGAGATACTGTCTGAGGAAAGGGAAGAATGATTAGCTCTGAAGTGTAAGTTGTGATTTAAGAATATTTTCCTCAGTATTGTTTGTTTTCTTGTGCAACTGATCTCGTCCTAGGTTAAGAACTGTTCTGCCACAGAAAGGGAAGGATAGCATTTCCTCTCCATCCCTTTGTTTAGATGGACACTGATCTTTATGTTCTTACCACTGGCCTCCTGTATATCTTTAGAGGGAAGTCAGCATGTCCTGCTGGTCCTAAGAAGTGAGGCAGGTGAAACAATGGCACAGTGTTAACAATGTGTTTGGAGGCAGGTCTGTTACACAGCAGTCCTGGTGGACTCGGGATGCATTTGGAATGGCATTTCATTGAGGGAGGCAAAGAGAAAAGGACTATCTTTCAGTTAAGGGGGCCTCATTGATAGAGCTGGAAATTTCCCCTCCCTTAACTTTGAGCAACGAGCACAATCACAAGGCTGTAGTGGCTGAACTTTTGCAGGCCAGTCCCTGAATCCTGGCTTGTGCTGATAGGAAAGGACTTGGTGCCAGGTGGGGGTGGTACCTTCAGCATGGAGGTAGGTAGCTCTGCGTGCCTGCAGGAAATGGATACTTCTGGGATCTTGCTCATGGAGCAGCTCCACCTGCCTGAAAAATCCAGCTTTTAAGCAATGATGAAGGAAGCTAGAAATCATTTAAGCCTTGGCAGCTTGTTGTGCTTTTTCTTTCTTTCTCCACAGTTGTCTATTTAAAGTGAATATTTGCAAGATGGGATAAATCTAATCCTCCTGCTGGACGTCACGTTCTGGATACTTGTTGGTTGTGTGTCTAGCTGAGAGCCGGATGCAAATAGTGTACTGCTACGAGGGAGAGCATAATGGTGCTACCTTGCTTCTTGTGAGCTTTTACCGAACTTGTTTGTGCTCAAGTGTTTGATGAAGAGTTCTGTTTTTAAATTATTAAATCCTTATCCCTTTAAAAGCGAAAGGTGCCAATAAAGATTTTAACGCATGCTTTTATCGTACTTCTGTTTTCCGTGCCCTTTTTCCCTCTCTAACCCCCTCACCACCCACACCGCGAACGCCGGCACCGCTTACCCAACCCCCTTCCCCAGCCCGTACCCGGGAGGGTCGTGTTTCCGCCGGAGCCGCCGTGCGCGGACGCAGCCGCTCCTTTCCAACCTGGCCTTGGCTGCTCGTGTGTCGGCGGGGCTGGGGCGGCTCGGCTGGGCCGGGGCCCTCCGCGGTTGGCGGCGGCATGTGGCGGCGGCCGGCCTGGCAGGTAGGGCGTGCGGGGCAAGGGCTCTCGCTCAGCTCGGGCCCTGCTGGGAGGAGGCGGCGTTGCAGTAGTTAGGGCACGTCCTCGGAAAATGATCGCTGTAGATAAATCTCCTTGGCGGCTGTTTACTGAGTAGTCTTTGAGTAATGATTTCATAGACGGTGACTCCCGGAACGGGTTGGGTTGGAGGGGCCTCAAAGCCCCCCCAGCCCCATCTCCCTGCCGCGGGCACGGCTTCCACACAGCAGGTCAGGATGCCCAGGGCCACATCCAACCTGGCCTTGGGCATCCCCAGGGATGGGGCACCTGCAGCTTCTCCGTGCCTCACCATTTAGTGCAAGTGAGCTCTCCCTGTGCCCCTGCAAGTTGCTGGAAAAGAATGCCACTGCAAAATCTCTGCTGGCACTCAGAAGATGAGCGGTAAAGGCGTATGATGTGAGCGATGCTCATGCTTTGTGTCCTGGAAACTAACTTCTGTCTGTTCTTCAGGTGCTCCGCCAGTTTGTGAGACATGAGTCTGGTGATACGGTTGGTTCGCTGGTACTTGAACGATGTAAGTAGCTCCTGTGTGTGTGAGATGATGCTTAACTATTACTCTTTGTTTTTATCCTGGTTTTAGAGTTGCTGAAACATGTATGGTGAGGAACAGATACGAATGATAGCTCATGACTGCAGAAATAATGTTGTTTCAAACTCGTAAGGAGGTTCCTGTCTTGGTCCATGTCAAGTCAAGCAATCCCTTAAAGGGAAAAGCCAGTAAGCCTTGGCAAGGTGTACAGCCTGAAACAGGATGGAGGTCTTGCTTTATTAGAGGCAGGGAATCAAGTGTGCTGTTGTGTCATAGTGGTTCTCTTTCAGCTCTTTGCCAAAACGAATAAATTGTCTATCTGCTGCTGGTATGTCTATTAAAATTAGCAACCCTTTAAATCAAAGGATGTAATGTAGTAGTGGAATGTTGTTTTGGAGGTATTATTTTAATTACAAAATGGAAAATGAACTACTATAGTTTTATAGCTTAAAAGAAGTCAAAGTGTTTCTAAGTAAGCGCAGAATAATTTCATATCGTGTGTAGATGTTTCCTGCCAGTATTTTGGAAGGAGCTTATAAGCAGGAGGAAGACTGGCTTTTTTACATGGTCTGACAATGACAGAATAATATGGAATGGCTTTAAACTAAAAGAGGTAAGATTTAGGATAGATGTTAGGAAGAAATTCTTTACTCAGAGGGCAGTGAGGCACAGTCTGCCCAGAGAAGCTGTGGGTGCCCCATCCCTGGAGGTGCCCAAGGCCAGGTTGTCTGGGACCCTAGGCAGCCTGATCTGCTGTGTGGCAGCCCTGCCCATGGCAGGGAGATGGGGCTGGGTGGGTTTTGAAGTCCCTTCCAATTTAAACCATACTATGAAAAAGATGATGAAGGACCAGGAGCAAAAAAGAACCTTCAGCTTTGTAAGTGAAGTTATTTAGTAATGATAACAATAATGCAGCAGTAACTGCTGCGGGGCCTGGCTTGCCAAAAGTTATAACAACTGGAAAATGGTCAGAAGGTGTGAGAAGTGAGTATCCTTGATAAAAGCTGCTGATTTGATCCTTGCTGTGGTCAGAAGGATCATAATTCACCGCACAAGCCTCTTTGGATTCCTTATTCTCCTCCTACTACTGAAGGGGGGAAAATTACTGATTCTGTGTTGGTTTACCCCATACTGCTGAGTGCATCTCGCTGTGTGTTTACTGTTTTGTGTTTCAGCCATGAATCGTGTTCAGTTACTTGGTCGGGTTGGACAGGATCCTATCATGAGGCAAGTGGATGGAAAAAATCCCGTTACCATATTTTCTCTTGCAACCAATGAGATGTGGCGAACAGGGGAGAATGAGGTAGCACAGACAGGTGAGTCTGCAACAACCTGCTGCTGTGTTCTGAAGTTTGCACATTCAGTTGCACTATGCTTTGCCTTCAGGCTGCTCTGTACGTCTCTCAGGTGCAGGGAAGTTCCACTGAGATAGTTTGCATGTACCTGCCTGAATCCTCAACAGCATGTACCAAAAGGGGATTTGTTTTTTGACCCTCTGGAGAGGAGGAAAGAGTGCTGACTTGGCAAATCTTTCTTGTTGGGGTTGCCAGAAGTTACATACTCTTATTTGTATTCCAAGAGGGGAAGAAAATAATGAATGCATTTTCCCTTTGATTCTTCCATTGGTCTTCATTTACAGTTGTCTCCTTTTCTCTAGCTTTTGTACAATGTGGAGTCTATAAGGAGAGGAAAAAAGTCTTATAAGCTTCCAAGAAAACTGATGTCTTGGTTTGAACTGTGTTGTTGACACAAATGAGCGGAATACAGAGTACTGCACAGTATACTTCCATTTTTTTAAATCCCTTTTCATCGTTTGAGAACATCAACATGCTAAAACTGACTTCTGAATCTCGCAGTTGTGGCATCCAGCTTTGTTATTTTTATGTACCTTAGGTGATATCAGTCAGAAGACAACGTGGCACAGGATCTCTGTCTTCAGACCAGGCCTCAGAGATGTTACCTATCAGTATGTGAAGAAAGGGTAAGTGAATGTGACTGAGGACATAATGTTTTAATAATCAGTTGATGTAAGAATCGATAGAATCACGGTAACATTTAGGTTGGAAGTGACCAGTGAAATTATCAAATCCAACCACCATGTAACACTGTCAAGTCCACCACTAAAGCACATTTCTAAGTGCCACATTCACACATCTCTTAAAATAACTCTAGGAGTGGGTACTCTGCCACCACCCTGAGCAGCCCACCCAGTGCCTAAGCATTATGCAACTTGAGGCCATTTCCTTACCTTGTGTCACTTGTCATCTGACAAAAGAGACTGAAATGCACTTTGCTACAGTCTCCTTTCAGGTAGCTTTGGAGTGAAGTCTCCCCTCAGTCTCCTGTTCTCCAGAATAATCAGCCACTGTTTTTCAGCCATTCCTCATAACTCTTGCTTTCTAGTTCTTTCACCAACTCCATTGCTCTTTTCTGCACACACTTGAGCAACTCAATATCCTTCTTGTACTGAGGGACCCCAAATTGAGCACATACTCAAGGTGCAGTCTTACCAGTGCTGAGTTCAGAGGGGCAATCATTTCTCTTGTCCTGCTGACCACACTTTTTCTGATGCAAGTCAGGATGCAATTGGCCTTCTTGACCACTTTTGGTGACTGAGAGGTGTGCTAAGATAGAAGTGTGCTTAAAAGTAACTTAGCAAACATACTACAAACAAGTGAGGCAAAAACCTGTGGATTCAGAATCAAATATAAAGGAGAAAACAGTGATACATTTCCCTGAGCAGAACCAAATTCTTGTCTTTTCAGTTCTCGGCTCTATGTTGAAGGGAAACTAGACTATGGTGAATATACAGATAAGAACAACGTGAGGAGGCAGGCGACAACAATTATAGCGGGTAAGAAACAACACACTGTTCTGCTTTGCCTCTTTAAATGGAGAGGGGGTGGAGAACCTCTGAAATAGAGGTTGGTTTGTCTTTGTCCTCAGGATCCGTGGGTTAAGGGTTTTGAAAGAGGCTCTTTGCAGTTTCCAGACTATACCGCTAGATGTCCCCTGGCACTGCATGTGAAAAGACAGAAAGTGAGAGTATATAGTTGCAGACTATTGCATAGTTTGCTTACGCAACCCAATTAGTGGAGCAGGCAGATTTATGTGTTTTAAGACCATTGGCATGGAGTACTGCATGTCAGCTAGATTTTTTTTCTAGCCAAAGTAGAATTTGTTCAGTAGCTTTCTCTCAGGTTTGGCAAGGAATTTTTTCTTCAAGATTGGAGGCTTCACCAACTTTAAGGTTGTGAAAGATGCTTGATGGACTAGAGTTGTCCCTTGGGTAAAAACAGTGAAGAAGAGAACTGGGGAACTAAACTTCTTCTTGAGCCTTAAAATAGTGTGAGGATAGCTGAGGACAGTTTGCTCCTGCATCTTTTCTATGGGTGGAGCTACTGCCTTCTGGCTTTTGAAGGAGAGCTGAAATAACTGGGTAGTAAAGCAAACACTTCTGTTACGCAACTGTAGCTTAACAAAAAATAAAACTATATATGACAAGAAAAATAATGGATGTTTCTACAATCCGGCTTCTTTAACGCAATAGTAATCTTATACATGAGCAGTTCCAGCTAGCAGTGCTACAGGTTGCTGCTTATAAACAGCTCAAGGGGAGAAGCAAATCTTCATTGTTTTAATTTGTCTTCATCCCAATGTTTTTTTGGTAATGTTCAGCATCTCAAGATGTTTCAGAAGCTACCGAGCCTTGGTGAAATACTAGTTTTTACAGCCCCATGAGCTGATGGCATGGTAGTGCATACTGAGAATAAAAAAACAAAGTGGAAATAAGCTGTAGCTGACAGAGATCACAGTCAAAGAATCAAAATGTTATTTCAAAATGCTTTTGTTATCTCTGTTCTGCAGATTTTCATCAAGTTAACCTATTTGCTTTATAGCATATCTGGTCATCTTGAATTGTCATCTTTTTGGGGAGATAAAGGCAGAGCCTCGTATCAGACAGTTTATTCTGTGAAATGTTCTCAGACGCATGCATTTATAGCTTATTGTAACACAAATAGATTATCTTCATGGTTGTGCAGGCATGCAACATTGCAAAACAATCCTGAAGATTAAATTCTCTTTTATTTCTTTTCAGATAACGTAATTTTTCTGAGTGATAATATCAAAGAAAAGGTATGAGATCATTAGAGCTTGGACTGAGACAGTTTCATTCCTTGTGCTTCACAGTGCTTCATAATTCTGTAATCATTATATTGCTGTAGTTTCTTTAAAAAAAAATAAAATGTTTGATACCCACTTGGGGTGATTGTGTATATTTTATTGTTTAGTTTTCCTGTGTGCATTTTCTTTCTTTGTCATTGCTTTTCCTTCTTAAGGAGAAGGGCAACCTAGGAAACTGTATTAATTCCTGAGTGAATGAATATAAAAGTGGATGTGATCTCTTTGGATCTTCAGTTGTTTTCAAATCTTGTGCCATTGGCTGCCCTAATAACCTCTCTTCTGTCCCATGGGACTGAGCAACTTATTCAGCTCTCTGCTGACCTATAGCATTTGATCAAATTAGATGCTGTCTTTCACTAAACCCTGCTTTAGTTAGGTGCTTATGTTTTCAGTATTATGGCCTTTTACATTTTGTGACCCTAAGATGGCATCATTGCTCTTGTTAGGGTGCTATGCCTATCATTTGCCATCAGGAGGAGCTGGAAGAATGACTACCTCCTTTGTTCCTTTTGAGAGGCCTGCAGTACTGTGTGGATCCAGGATTCTGTTACTAGGGGAGTGATAGTTATTACAGTGTTATTAGTGAAGAATTACGAATTAAAAGATGCTTCATTCTGGTACATGGGGAACTGGTAAAATTCCTACTGTAATACAGTGTGATGTGAATGGGGAAATAAAAACATTCGAAGTGAAAACTTCCTGCCTTCAAAGCTGACAGGATTTTGTTTCTCATCTCTCTTTGCTTCTGCTACAAAGCATGCTTGTTAGTAGTGTATGTAGCTCTTTCTCCAGTAGAATGGTTTTAGTTTCTCTACATAAGCATTGGCAGCACTACCAAAAAGCTGTTATTTCACTTTGGCATTTACTTCTGGATGAAGTTAATGCATTAGCTAGTCCCTGTCACAGACATGCTTAAGTGTCATGTGCTTGAGGAAATGCTAAGTTGGCTAAATGCATTATCTGTGTGAGATTGTGATACCTTTTAAAATAGGAAACTTAGTCTTTGATTCCAGTAACCGCTCTTTGTAAGATATGAGCCTGTTGGGAGGTTCAGATCTGTATTGCTAGAAAACGTGCTGTCACTTTTCCTAGTGTAGTTATCTGTATGAGAAGCACGCCATGCTTTTCAGAGGCTGAAAAGAGCAAACACTTTGTGGTTACTTCCGCAGTACACATTGAAGCATAGCTGTCCCAAGGTTGAACTCTTACCTGGCAATTCCTGCTCTTCACTGGCTCTTCCATCTCTGTACCAAGTAAGCTCAATGTGACATACTACTGATTGTTATTTCAGTGTGGTTCCATGTTGCTCTCCTACCTTAAAGTCAGGCTTTCTACTCTGAAATCATAGTACTGAGGTGGCAGTAATGATTGCCTTTGCTGCTGCACGTGCAGGTCATGGCCAGTGCTCCTCCCTGCCAAATGCCTCATCCAAGTATCTGCCCATGGCTCAGGATATGGATAGTGTTGATCTAGCAAAAGGTATGTGATCAGGTGCCAACAAAGAAAATATTTGCTCAAGAGCTTCCACTTTACTTGCTTTTCCAGTTCTGTTTAAAATCACTAATTTTTTTTTTAAAGATTACTTTGTTGTACCTGCTCCAGAGATGATGCGTATCTATCGTGAGAACAGAGTGCTTGAAAAGCCACACAACATCTCAGAAGTTCATCACTATTTTGCATTAGGGTAGATTTTACTAAATGGCACTGCGTTAGCAAGAGACAATAGTTACAATATACTCCTGACATCCTTTATTTTTTGCTGTACGTTTATCTTCTGTGCCTGCTTTACAGCCATGGGACAAAGTTAATGTATAACAGTAGTTTTGGTTACGAGAAATAGCATGAAATCAACCTTCATGTAGCACCTTGTTTGTTTTCATTGCTTGTTATCTCCTCTGCAAGGTAATGTTAAAGAATGGAGTGTCTATCGAGTTAAGTACCTTGTTTATTCCTTGTTTATAGCTAGGCAAAGAGTGTTTTTCCATTTTATCCCTTGGTGAATGGCATTCGTCTTTTGATTGTTCCTGCTCACCTCTTGTGTAAACCAGATTAGGTATGATCGCTTGCATCAGTTAGGGCTTTTATACATGTTTGACCTTTACAAGGAATTTACTTTATGTATTTATGAAGATTGGAAGAGATAAAAAAACAAAATGCAGATTTCTGTTAAGTATTTGGAGCATCTCTTAACAGACCTGTGACACAGCTACTTTGGTCAGTGAGGCATCTAAGCATCGTTCAGTATTTCCGTCAGTCTGTTGTAAGGTGGAGGAAACTCTTTTCTGATCTTGTTGCAGTGGTTGTAGTGCTCTGGGTTGAGAATGCTGTGAGCATTGTGGCAATTAAGAGCTTTCAAAATACGACACAGTGAGAAATGTTTTCACATTTAAATGTTTGAGAATGAAGATACAAATGCCCTACAATTCAATGGAACAGGAGGACTTGATGTCTTTTGGCTGAACCAACTTACGGTATTTTTATTTCAGGACTTGGTTTCTGAGGACAGAATAACAATGTGAATTAAGCATGGCTGAGAGTTTGAACTAGTACAGAATTGCTTGAGCTTTTTACCAGCAGGTACCTGGTTTAACTTCTGACATGGCCAACAGGTTGCACCCTGCTGATCACACAGTATCTTGCATCATGGGTAGGTGTCTGAGCTCCATCCCTGCTCTACTGTGAAGATTAGTGTTGGTGAAAGCATGATGAAAGCTCATGCAGGGAGGCCTTGAATTGTCAAAGGCAAGAAAGTTGAATTAGTGCTTTGAGAAGTCCTGAAGTGCAGGAGGGAGAAATATTCTGGTAAAGGATTCTTGTGTTTCTGTCAGTGTACTGATTATGTGGTTTCAGTAGCAGGCAGCCTCCAGTACTGGCAATCCCACATCTTTCACAAGTATTCATGTCAGAAAATGATTGTAATGCCAAGATTTTGAGAAGAAAACTGCACTGTTTTCAAGCACACCTTCTATTTTTAACTGAAATTTCTGTGGTGGGAGCATTTTTGCAAATAGTTGAGTCTTGTACAGACAAACTAAGACCTGGTGGCTCTTCAAACCAGGTCCTGTCCCATTTTCCTGTGGTGATGGTGAGCTTCTTCACACAGCAGATCTCATTTACATAAAAAAATTTACTGTGTCAGTTGCTGGCTAGTGCAAATAATGTCTTTAATAACAATTATGCAAAGAAATCAGTTTTCACAGGGTCTCTACAGAGATATCCGCTTGTGGGAAATGTATATTAGTGTAAGATTTTCCTTCTCTTGTTCACTTATTTCCCACATAAAAATCAACTCATTACCATACTTAGGAATTTCAGAACAATCTCAAGCAACTACTGTGATTAGAAATTGATAGGCTGGACATTCTTTTTGTTATTCCTAATCCTGAAGTTTGTGCCTTGTGCTCTTTAAGAAGTGCTAATTTTTGTTGAAGTCACCTTTTCTACATATGGCCACTTGCTGTGGTTTTTAAAGGGTCAGACTTTTTTTTCATTTGTAGCTGTCTTGAAAAACAAAAAATACAACAAAAACTTAACAGTTGTTAATCCTGTAGGCACTGTTGCTATTTGTTCTTGTTGGTTGACTTTTCAAACTTATTTGAACAAAATGGCTTTAGAAAATTGATGGTTATCTTGATCCTGGTTGTCACAAGTCAGGAAAATGTCATTTGTAAATATTTAATGAGCCTTTGTGTAACTGACCTAATCAAGAACTGGGTAAGGATGCAGTCATAGGAACCGTGGCTTCTGTAACAAGGATCTGTGAAGAAAGTGGAGTGCCTTTCCTTTGCCAGGCTTCCTGTGACTTATTATATGCTTGCATTGTAACTAGCTTTCTTCTTTGATATTTAAAGCAGTGATCATTGTTTGGAGCTCTACATTAACAGCCTCCTCCCTCTTAGCTAGTTAGGTTTTCTGTGTGGTTTTTCACTTTGGGTTTTCTGCTCCTTGCATAAAGGAGACAGAATGCTTAGTAGAAGAAACCCAGGCTCTCCCCACTTCCCCTCAGCTGCAGCTCTACAGACCATAAAAGCCCACCTTTTCATCTTCCTGTATCTTGACACTCAGTTTTTCTATTGTCCCCCTGTGTGGGAGGGTGAGTTTAAACATAGTTGAGAAGTCTGTGGTGACAGAAAATCCTCACAGAATTAGCTTTGTTGAAACTACTACTAAATTAGCACAAAGAGGAAAGTTAAACAACTTTGATTTTCGTATGCTTTAACTACTGAAATCTACAGTTTAAAATCCTCCAAGCAATACAGGAAAAAGTTAGGAGGATAGGTGTATCTGCGTAACATTCTTGATGTTTTTGTGGTGGTGTGTGTTTTTCCAGTGTGTGTTTCCTGGTGCAGTATCAGCTTCTGAGCACTCATACACAACGCATCATTGTGCCATCCCAGGCATTGATTAATTAATGCTCCCTGGAAGGAGCTTTCTGTCACTTTTGTCTCCTTTCTTGGTGGCTTCTACACGTTGCCAATTTTTCAGCAGACCTAAGAATAACAGGTTCTGCAGCAAAAAACTTCAGAGTGGTCTGTATGCCATTAGTTGCCCCCATGCAGGCCAATTGGTTGTGGTTCCTCATGAATTCTTTTACAAACACTGAAGCTCAAGAAATGAAACACAGCCTTCAACTGAGGTAACAAGGCTGGGAAGGAATACCTAGTCACAGATATCTTGCTACTAGTTACCGATGTTCATTAGTGAATAGCCCCAGAAATGGGTTGTGTCCATGCACTGCAGTATTTCTGCAGCTAAAATAATCTTTAGCATACTCAACAGGACTGTGTACCACAACAGCAACCATGTCTCACTACTGGTGTTACAAAAGAGCCCATAGGGAAGTGCAGAGGGAGAGGGACCTGATGTTTTTTGTGACCCAGGAAGCATGAAAATCACTGGGAAAAACAGCGTGTTTGCCCAGTGTGCTTAATTTCCTGTAATTGCTTTACCCAAGGGGAGGTGACAGAGGTACTTACTGTACAGCTTGTATTTCTTCCAGAGAAATTTGTTAGGATGAGAAACTTATGACCAGTGCCCTCAGTCAAAGCCAGTGTTTATGAGACCCTTGTCCTCTGCATGTGGAACAGATAAAGATGCAGTCACCCAGCTGGCACCTTCTTCCTTCTTTAAAGTGGCTTGTCTTTGGTTGGCTGATTAGGCAAGCATAGCTCTCTGGTCACAGCAGTGTTTTCATAAGCACTTAATACTAGCCAACAGAATGAGGGAGAGCCTTTTGTTTGGTTAGTTATAACATAAAGCTGCAAAAGCTTTAAAAGTAAGAGAAATCCGATGAAAACGGGAGTTTCTGAACAAGGAACTGACCTTTACACATTTCACAATCTATGCCTCAGGACTGGCACAATGTAATTGCTTTGACAAAAGAGCATAACAGTGCCAGGATGCACGGAGTGTGTACCTCAGGCTGGCCTTGCCAGAGCAGTGGGTACCCATTCAAGCATTAGGTATTTGGCTTCGGGTTCTCGGTGCTGCTGAGGGCATTAGCTGGGCTGTTTTTTTCACAGTAACTTGAAATAACTCCTCTTTGCAGGAGAGCTTTGGTTGCGGCAGCTAGGGATCGTTCCTCTGTGTTCTTGACCAAATAATGTGGCTTTTGTTGAACTTTATTTTTTTGATCTAGTCGAAACCAAAAAGATTCATCGCTCTCACAGAGTAAACCCTGACAAAGTCACCATTATTCCTCCCCCTCTCTTTGCTGCTGTCCTGACGGGTGATGGGAGAGGGCCCACCCAGGCCCCGCGGGGAGGTGGCAGTGAAGTGGCATGTCACCAGATGGAGCCCAGGGGAATGTCGGGACTCTGGTTACAGCTCGGCCACAATGCGGGATGCAGTGCCAAGTGTTGGACTGACCCACAGAGAAAGGCTTTGAGCGTGTGCCAGCAGCTGGATCTCAGAGCTGAAGAATGCCCCGTGTCTTGCAGTGGAGCTATGCGGCATTCTTTGTTTTTAAACGACGACGAAATGTCAGCGTTGTCCAGGCGTGGAACTAAGGTTAAAACAGCAGAGTTCTCTACGGCCTTGGGGGTTCTGCACGCTGCCGCTGACGGGCACGGGGGAAGCACGGCTGGGCTGAGAGCTGAGTGCTGCTGCAGAAGGGCTGCCTGACGGAGGCAGTTACTCCAAAGGCAGATGTTTATTGCACGGGCTGTCCTGAAACATCTCTAACAGACACGTGGGCTGTCCTCAGCAATACCAAACTTCGTATTTTGCCCTTAACGTTCCCTTTTCAATTAGGTGAAGGTCCTGGCGTTCTCTCAGCGCCCGAAGCTGGGATGGAGCCCGCTCCGCGGCGGTTCCTCCGCCCACACGTTGTGGGGAGGGCCGCCGCCCTCCGGCAGCAGTCTTGTCGCTGTCTCATTGGTTACTCTACCCGTCGCTCCCGCGAAGCCCCGCCCACATTCCCCAGCTGGAGCCGTGGGGCCCTCGGGTCGCTGAGCGCCGATTGGGGCGCGGTCCCCCGCCCCTCCGCGTTTCTCGAGTCCCATTGGCCATCTGGGCGGAGGGGGCGGGGCCCGGCGGGGGCGCGGCGCGCAGCTGGCGGGGGCGCCCCTCCCGACCCGGCACTCCCGGCTCCGGCGGGGACGCGGCCTCGGAGCGGCGCCGGTGCCGTCGGCGGGCGGCCCGCGAGAGTGGGCGGCGCGGCGTGAACCGGGTGCGGGGCAGCCGGGGCCGCTATGGAGGTGTGCGAGAGCGGCGAGCAGCCGCCGCTGCTGCACTGGGATCGCAAGCTGAGCGAGCTGTGCGAGCCCGCCGACCCTGACACTCTGCTGGGCCACACGGTGAGGAGGGCAGGGGTGGCGGCTTCAGGCCGGGCTGGCGGGCCCTGCGCTCGCTATGGGCGTCCACTGTTGGTGACACGCGCGTGGGAGCAGCTGTGAGGGCAGGCACGTAAAGTTTGGGCTTTTTTGGCCCGAATCCCACTTGGCGTGTGCACATGCCAAGAGGTGCACCCCACGCCGCTCATCTGCTGTCCGTCCGAGGGCCGAAGGAGCGGCCTTCGGGTGCTGCTGCGTCGGGACAGCGTGTGCTCGTGGGGCGGCTGGTGGCTGCATCGCTGGTGCTGCGTGACCGTGTAGGGCTTGGTGCCTCGGGGAGGCCTCAGCACGCTCCTGGCTTCTGCTAGCGCTCCTTGGGAGCACACCGCGTCCGTGACGGGATGGCCGAAGAGAAGGGGACAGCCACATCTTGGGAGCAAGGTGGCTGCAGGCACGGGGATCTTGGTGTTGGCCTCAGTGAGGGGATGAGGAGACCTCGCTCGTGGAGCACCGTGGCCTCACTGACACACGGCCACAGCTCCCAGCCCAGTATCAGCAGGAAGCCAACCTGTCGTACGTGTGGCCATCCTCAAACACTGCCTGCTTTGTTGGCGTCAGGAGCTCTTGCGTTTACTTGCATGGCGTGCTGCTCCGGTTAGGTCCATTAAGGGCAATTGGATGTTGGGTGGTGTCTTTTAAAGACCCACTGGGAGCTCTTAGCAGTGGAAGGCCCTTCCTTCAACGGCTGTGCTGTGGTGGTCCTTTCTTTTTTCCCCAAAAGGACGAAGAAGGGTGTTGTGGGGAGGTGACAGGCCCGCTGGGTACTCCAGCCATGCCGTGTGGTTGGGATCCCTGGGAAAAGAACTGAGCTCTTCACTTCTCCTAGTTCACATTCTCATATTCCTTTAATTAGTGCCCTGAAACAGATCTGGTGCTTGTGGCTGTGGCTGTACAGAAATGTGTCACTGCCTTGCTTTGGGGAGCTGTGGCTTGGTTGGTTTCAAGTGTTGCTTGACAAACAGAATGCCCCATGGTTGCAAACAGGGTGGTTATCCCTCTGCTGTTGGGAATGTTAAGCACTAAGCTCTACCTTGAGGCGTGTTTTCAAGGGGAAGAGCATTGCTCAGTCTGCAGTAACATGAGCTGTGACCCTCTTTGTTGGGAGCCACTTTCTACCGTGGGTTTGGGTTTATTTTCTTTTTAGATGCTTATAAAGAAAAGGTTTCTTCAGGGGCCGACCTGAAGTCTAATAAAAAGCATGTAGTCAATTCAGCTTTTGTTCTTTTTGGAAGAATTCCAAGAGAAGCCAAGTAAAGGAATACCAAAGCAGCAAAGTGCTGTGAATAAGGTAGATGTAGCAGGATGCTGGGAGCTACAACAGGGCAAAAGGAAAGTTTTCTGAATTGATCACTTTGCAGGGAAAAAGCACATGTTTCTACTCGTTGAGCTTTATTTCTTCTGCAAAAAAGCGTGTTGTTCCATGCGGAGGAAAATGCTGTGCTTGATATCATGAAACACAAGCTCTCTGTTCACCTCTGGCTAAAACTTTATAGGATCCTTGAAACAACAGTACCAAACAACAAAAAAAAAGTCTGCAAAAACCACCACCTGAAAAAAGCCCTCTGGATGAAACATCTGTTATTCTCCTGCCTTCTGCTTTCAATGTGGGAGGACTGCTTTGGCCCAGCTGGTTCTGCTTTGTTTGTAAACTTGTTTGCTGGTGTTACTGAAAAGAAAAGGAGGAAAGGTGGAGACCTGAGCCTCCTATGTGCTCTCTGCTGAGAGCTCACATTCACAACTGAGCGATGTGTGCCCTGAGGCATCTTCTGGCCTTTGCACAGCCCTGAGGTGCCCTGTGGCTATGGGTGCAGTTATTGCCTTGCTCAGATGCACATTACCATGCAGGATGGACCAGCAGTGATGCCTGTAGAGCTCAGTCCTTCAACAGCATGAAACTGGTGTCCCACTATTAGATATAGGTCTGTTTCTTTCACACACTTGAGTGTGCCAACCCTTATGGATGTGTTTGGGAAGGGTGTTGGGAAGAGTTACGAAGTCCAGCAGTGCAGGGAGGGGAGGCAGAGGCAGGATAGGACGGCTGGTTGGGACACATGGCTGCACGAACAGGGATCCACTCCTTCTGCAGGCAGACCTGTGTATGCACATAGATGGGGGGTGAGAATTCTGTGCCAGCTGTCTTTTGTGTATTTTAAGTTAAATTTTAACATTCTAATGACCACAAAGGCTGCACACATTCTGGTGGATCTGAAGCTATTGGGCAAGTGTGGAAGCATGCATATACTTAAAAACTCAAACACTACATTAAACTGTTCCAGCCTAATTATCAGGGCTGAACTCCAGCCTCTGGAGATTTACCTTTCCCTCTCAGCTGATGATCTACCAGCACCTGTGTGAGGAGGTGCCAAGCAGTCATTGACTGCACAGGGAAAAACTGGGTCCTCGGGGGGCTCAGCCTGGGCTGCAGGGGGCTCGTTCAAGTCTATGTGCTTTGTGGATGTACCTGCATGACAGATAGCTTGGCAGCAAGTATTTTTTTCCAGAGTGGATGAGTTTCTCATGGAAGAAGGAACAAGACTGGACAAGAGGGAGTGGCCTCAAGTTGCACCAGGGAAGATTCAACTTGGATATTGGGAAAAATTTGTTCTCAGAAAGAGTGATAGTACATTGGAACAGTCTGCCCAGGGATGTGGTTGAGTCACCATCCCTGGAGGTATTTGAGGAAAGGGTAGATGTAGTAGTTAGGGACGTGGTTTAGTAGGGAAATATTGGTGGTAGGTGGATGGTCGGACTAAGTGATCTAAGAGGTCTTTTCCAGACTTAATGATTCTTTGAAAAATGTTCTGTGAAAAGTCAGAAAAGCTTCCCAAGGGTTTGTTCATGGCTTGCTTGCTAGGCTTGTGTGCGACTAATGCTGTACCCAAGTATTTTGCAAGGCGTTATTATTGTAAGTTTTTTTTATTTCTTTTTCCTGGCAGTCAAGCAATAAGGGAGTGCACAGCCTGCTGCAGCCTGAGGGAGGAGGAGCACCACAGGCTGCAGGCTCCTTGCTCCCTTCTCAGCTGCCAGCGAATTACTGGTAGGCCCCAAGCAGGTGGGCTGGGGCTGTGTTCTGGCCTGATCTGATTTTCATCCTTTCCCAGCATTTTCTGTCTGTTTTTAACACTTCAGCTACTGGCTGCTTCCAATGTAAAGTCACCCAGATTTCATACCCTTGATCAGGCCTGACACCAAAAAAATTGAAACGCCCCAGCCAGCACATCACCAGTGCTGTTTTCTGGGTAGCATTAGAGCCCAACAAGCCCATCACTGATGCCTCTCCAGGCACCTCACCCTCGGGCTGCACGTGCAACACGACCACTTCGGTTGGTGGCGGCATCATCGTCAGCCCTGCGAGCTCAGCTGGGGCAGTTGTCATCCGAGATGGTTGGGAATCTTGGAACCAGCCTTCTTCCTTCAGATAAAAATTGCCCATTGCGAGCCTCTGAGCTCCCTAGGAGCCGCCGGTGACTCATTTCCTCTGCCACAAAAACACCGCTGGCTGTTGCTGTGCATGCTGATGATTTCTGCAGAAATGGGGCATCTGAGCGAGCTGCCGAGGATTGCCTGCAGTTTTCAGAGCCACGGCACTGCTGAAGTTTCAATGAAATGGAACACAGTGCTTTGCTTTTACAGGCCGCGTGTATTCAGTTAGAAGTTGTGGTTAGCACACAGCACGTGCAGCTGTGGAGCTGACTGTGTTTTAATCCACAGTGGTCGCCTGGACATAAGGTAGCTGTGTAAAACCTGGCATCGATACAGGCTGATCCTATTTATTCATGCATTTTATTTTGGTGGGGGAAAGATGATTCATTTATTTGAAAGTGGGGCTTAGCCCGGTGCTTGCGAACAAGGAAACTGAAACCTCTCATTCTTCCTTCCCTCTACACCTGCATATGGAGGAGCAGATGGCTAACTTGAGGTGGAAAATGTGTAAAATCACTGCGTTCGAGGATTATTGCCAAACTCTTCCAGCAAAGAGGAGGAAGAAATGAAAGTGAGAATTTTTTTTTTAAGTAGTTTGTATACAGAATTTGTGCAGAGTGTTAGATTTTGAGAATAGCTCCCCATATGAAAAGCATCAGGGTCACCACTGATGAACAGCAGAACAACTTGTACTTGGTGTTCTGCACCAAAAATCGTTTTTTCCCCTTCGTGTTTTCTTCCAAAATTTAAATACAAATATTATTCCTGTTTGCCAAGGGACGTGCCAGCTGCTCATAATGGCTTTAAACAATCTACAGTTCCTCTCAAAGCTGAGATAAACACACGTGTGATGCTTTGGAACTTCTCTCATACCCTCATATTTTCTGATAGTTAAAATCAGAAGAATAATGGTATCAGCTTGCTGGCTCGCTGCGTTTGGATTGTCTGTAACTGTATAGAGAACAGCTAGATCTGCAGTGAGGACAGCGGCTGGAAAAACTCTTAGTCTGTCCTGGAACTGACTTTAAAGCTTGGAAGATGGGAATGCGCCAGTGTTTAATGTATGAAAACATTTCTCTTTAGGAGCATGCATGCCTGTGGAGGAGGACGGCTAGCTGTGAGGCCAGCTGGGTCACGCAGCGTGGTCTGAGGGTGCTGTGTTCCACTGCCTTTCTCAGGAGCTGACCCCAGCTACAGTCGTGTGTGTACTGTGCTTCTCCTCCATGAGCCTGCCTTCACTTTGCTTCTGTGCAGTGTGAGCTGGTCACCCTTGTGCAGGCAACAACAAATAAAATAAGGATGAAATAAGTATAAACCTGAATCGCATAGGTCTGTGGCCAGCATGCCGCCAGCTGTGGCTGTCTGTCCTTGTCCCTGCTGCTTGCTACCTGGTTGTCACCTGTGGTATCCCTGCCTGTCACAAGCACTCTACATCTGTCTGACTGATGTGGGAGGGAAGGAATTGCTGCAGGAGAGCATTGCTAGGTGAGACTTAGCAGTTAGGGATAGCCACCTTTCGCAGAGGGGATAGCTTATTTCAGTGACATGCTCCGCAGTCTATGATGTCTGCCTCCCATGAGCTTACAGCATCCTTCCTCTAAGTTCTCCCGTTCCCCAGTACAGCTTTCCATTCCCCATGGGATATGAGTTTGGGGAGCATTCCCTTAGGGTCCTCTTGCAGTAGAGCTCTGCACCTGGTTTTCTGGGGACAGCACTTTCAGTGGTGCTGTTGCTCCCTGAGTCGTGCAGGTGAGATAATTAGGGCTGTCTGGATGCCCTTTGGCTGCATTTTTTCTGGGTGACAAGACCTGACAGTGCAGTTCTGCACCTGGATGTATCCGCAGGCTGTTGCGGCAGCTGCCTGAGAGCTCATCCAGTTGAAAAATGACTTTCTTGCAA
This sequence comes from Odontophorus gujanensis, assembly GCA_013399175.1. NCBI lineage: Eukaryota > Metazoa > Chordata > Aves > Galliformes > Odontophoridae > Odontophorus > Odontophorus gujanensis. The sequence continues at coordinate 107,133 of VXAB01001185.1, forward strand.
GACAGAAAATAGTTTTCAGCGGTACATTTCCTGATGCAGCTTGCTTTGTCGCAGCTCAGGTACTGGCACTGACATGAGAGGGCAGGTGGGAATGCTTGCCTGGGGAAGAGGCTGGTGGAGTTGCATTTTGGGCTAAGGCAGCATACAGTGGGAGCAGTCTGACCGTCTTCAGGAGTGTGTGCCTAGATGTAATCCTGGTGAATGTGGGAGATGTAATGCTGGTAAGCGTGCGTATGTTTATTTGATAGCAATGGGCTGCATTGTGGGAAGAAAATGGTTTTCCTGGAGGAGACTGTTGCTTCAGGATCATCCATAGGGAGAGGCTGTTTGAGAAGAGCAGTGGACAGAACCCTCGCTGCTGTGCACGTCCCATTTCTGTGGTATGTTTCTGAGCTCTCCATGGCAGGGGTGGCTGCTTCCTGTGTCTGGGAGCTCTCAAAAGTAGTTTGTGTTCTCAGAAAGCTGAACCAAGTTACAACCTTGGTGCTAAATAAGTGCAGGAAGGAAGCAAGTGCTCTGTCAAGTAAGGAATGCTTCCTCTCAGGAGGGCAAAGCAGAAAAGGTAATTGGACAGACTAAGGAAAGGTGAAATGGGATAGACCTGAATTACTAGAGCTGTCCCTGTAGCTGTCACCCAAATGTGTATCTTACTCGTGCTGCTGACCTTTTGGTGCCTCAGCTGCGCCTTGGAAGCTACTCAGTTTTCATTCTATTTTTTTTGCCATCTGCCACTAACCAGCTTTCAATCTTCTGTATGCGATCTGGCTCTGCTGTGGTGACAAGCAAAAATCTAATGGAAAAATGTGACATCCACTTCATCTATTTCCTCTCTGCCAAGAAAAAGCATTCCTCTTCTGCCATGCTGGGGCTGGCCCCGTCCTTCCACACAGTCTGTTAGTTGTATGAGGTGGGAAAGGGAGACTGTGTGGCTTCTGGGGAACTCTGAGCAGGCCCTGATGCTGGGAGCTTCTTTCCTGAGTGATGTCAGAGTCCCATTACAGCTGTGAACCAAGGGACTGCTTTATCTAGGGACTGCATTGCAAGGCAAGAGTCTGATCCTGAAGTTTTCCAGATAAAATTCAGAACATCTGATCTACGTGCTCCTCTGTAGTATGATATGGTCATGTATGTACCTGCATCACTTGCTTCAAGGCAGTTCATCTTTGTCCAGCCTGCTACCTGCTAGGATTGTCTCCTGCCTGTGTGATTTGCTTTTTGTGGCTAACCCTGGAGTTGATGTGGGTGTGAATATCTGCCTTTGCCATCTTGTGTGTAACTGGCCTTCTCATCAGCACTGGCCATGAATTTTATCGAGCTCCCCTTCCCTTGCCCTCCTCTCTGCTATTTCTCCTTGCACAGCAGCACAAGGGATCTGGGGTTGGGCTGCTATGGTGCGTGGGGGAGGCTGTCAAGCTGCATTTCTTCCAAGAACAGGCAGAAAGCATAGATGTGAAAGAAAACCAAGCCAAACCTGCCCACATTAGGCTCTGTCAGTGGGCTTAGCTCCCTGTGCACTGCTGTGGGGGCTGATCACACTGTGAGGGACATCCGTAGTGGTTGGCCCTGTGCCTTCTGCCCAGCCTCAGGGATGTGACTCACAGAGGTGTTTTCCCTCCAGACTCCAGAGATTCATGCCTGCATCTCCTTCTGTCCCCTTCTCCCCTGGCACCCCTCTCTTTCCTGCCTCCACCTCCAGAAGGCAGTGAAGCTGAAACCGTGTGAGAGCAGCACAAAGGTCTTGTGCCTGTAGATATCAAATGACAGAGCTCCGGGAGGGAGCAAGCTGGAACCTGTGGAGGGCCTCCAAATGTGTGGTTGCCAGGGGATGCCCACCTGGCTGGGCAGCAGCTGGAGGGCCGCACTTGGACATGGCTCCCCAGACAAGGAAATGCGCACAAGTTTGCTATGGCACTGCTGTGAGGGGACAAATTTTATGGATGTGAAACTCGTCTTCTCCTCCTGCCTATGGCACTGCTGTGAGGGGACAAATTTTATGGATGTGAAACTTGTCTTCTCCTCCTGCCTTGATACTTTGCACTTCCGTTCCCAGTTAGTTTTTCTGCTCCTCAGAGAGTTCAGTGGATGGTTTCATTTAATAGTAGAATAGATTAATTTACAGACAAGGATGATGGAAAGAGAAAGAAAAGGAGATTTAGATTATGTTTCAGGGAGAAATGTTTTACTTGAAAGGGTGGCAAGGCTCTAGCACAGCTGCCCAGAGAAGCTGTGGATGCCCCATCCCTGGAGGTGCTCAGGGCCAGGTTGGATGGGGCAGCCTGAGCTGCTGGGTGGCAGCCCTGCCCATGTCAGGGGGTTGGGGTTGGGTGGGCTTTGAGGTACCTTCCAACCCATTCAGTGGTTCTATGAAAAGTGCTGCTTCTGTCCTTGCCTGGGATGACTTATGGCTGCTCATTCAGCTGTCCTGATTTTGCACAAAGTTTCAGCTGAATTCCAGCCTGCAGTATCTTTCTGCACTAAAAAAGTTCTGCATGGAGCCTGCTTGGGGAATTGGGAAAATGGTTTCCTGTTGCTGTTACTTGATTGTTGGGTTGCTACAAATATTTTGCAAACTCACAGGGGAGAGAGGGACTTAATTTATGTTGCTGTTTTTTCTTGGATAGAAACACATCTGCAAGACCAAAACCAAAAGAAAAAGGGCACTATGATATTGAAAACTGTGTAGTAAATGTCTTTAAAAAATAATTAAAAAAAAATTAGAAGCATTTCATGCTGAGAGCATATTTTTTTTTAAGCTTTAATGAAAAAAATGTGGGAGAAAGACATATGGACAGCTCTGTCCACAGTACCTTGATTGGAACAGCTTTCTGGCAAGATTAATTGAGGATGAAAAGCTCTTCTTAGTTTTAAGGTACAGCTTCAGTGTTCATGCAGGCATTATGTGATATGGTGGTGAAGATGAAGGGAGGAGGCAGCTGAGACATATGCAGCGCAGAAAGCTGTACAGTCTGCATTTGAAAGGGCCCAGGGTTATAGCTGTGGATGGCTCTGCTACTGCCACAGCAGTGCTGAAAGTGCTAAAAAAGTACGGGTTGGGGACGTGCATAAGAGCCTGGGCCAGCTTACAGTTCAGCTGTGGGTTTTTTAGTTCTTGACACCTGGATATCTGAAAGAGGCTAATTGAGAGGAACTCAAAGAAGAACAGTAAACATAAGTGCCTGATGTAGCTGGTTAGTGAGGAAAGATGAACTATGGTGTTGCTTTGGCAGGTGTTAGAAAGAGGATGGGGAAGCCATATGATCAGAACTGCTTATGTTAGGTTCATGCTACTATTACAGAGGCTTCTTTCTCAGTTTCAACTGAAATATATAATGCAATTTTCATTATCAGTACCAGAATAGAGGATCTGCGACAGTGCTTTCAGCTATAGTTCTTGTTGCACACACGTAATGAAAATCTCTGCACTCTCAGTTGGTCTCTTTATAACCCTGTGCTTGGAATAAAATTATCGTTATCATGAAAGGATGTGTGAATCCAAGGCTATAATTGTACTGTTTGTTTATTTATTTATTTATTTATTTATTTATTTTTGTTAATGTCCTCTCAAAAAAACCTCTTTTTGCCCTATGTGTAATGCTCACAGGGTAGAGAAAAATGAAGCAAATACTATCAGTGTGAAGTAGACTTGGTGAAGTGCAGAGAAGCTAATAATGCTCAGCTAAGAAAATTCAAAGGGAAAAGGCAATGGTGGCAAGTCTAAATGCTACAAAACTCCTTGAAAACAGTGAATCTGGAAATCCAATTAGCCTAAATTGTCCTAAAGAAGTCTGGCTTTTTGACATTGATTTTCTTTGGGTCATGACATCATGATGGAAAGTTTGAAAGCATAAACTGATTAAGGGAAAGAGTAAGAGGGAGGAAATATGAATTACATACACTGGGAAACTTGGTACCAAGTGTATTAAAAATGCAGAAAAGCTGATAAGGGATCTTGTAGGTAGAGTAGGATAGAGATATTCAACTCATGGGGTTAAATCATTTTATGAAAAGCAGATACAATTAGATGAACTAGAGATTTCATTCTTTGAGATGAAAGATTTGAAAGTAAATGAAATCTCTTTGGAAGTAATTGGTGATTTATTCTGCTCTGGTTGAAAGTACACTACAAAATATATAAGCAACAAAGGAACTGACTCAGTGGATGCTAGAGGATAAATTTACTGGGTTATGTGATAAGATACGAGGCTGGAGGCCTTACTCTTGTGAAAAATGCAGAATGAGGGTCGGCAGCTGAACCTCAAGGCCCAGACAAGAAATAAGACTAGGGCTTCAGCAGAGAGTATAACTGGTGAAACAAACTGCAAGGATAACGGATCAAGTGGTAATTTCTCAATCGTTGCAGCACACCATGTGCTCCTCTGGAAGTTGTCTTTCAACGAAGGGCAAATTATCAGACTCTGTAAGAAGGTGCCTCAGAGAAACTTAGTGGACTGGATGTGTTGGAGGGTCAGACTGGTTAAGGTTTCATAGTCCTTTCTGGCTTTGAATGCTATAAAACTTTATTGCTGTACCTGTTGACTCTGGGTGCTGGGAGGCAGACCATACAGCAGCACACATAGTGACTCCTTGTATCTGTCCAAGTGCGTTGCAGCTTTTGGCTGTTCTCCTAAACAGCACTGATTTCAGCAAAGTTCAAATAAATGCTTGGATTGCTTTGAGCTATTTTGAAGCGCTTCTGTTTATCATGACATCTCTTGGCACATAAAGAAAGGGAACAGCACACGAAGCATCTGGGAAAGGGTAAAACTTTCTGGTAGAGGAAGGCATTTGTCTCAAAATACAAGGTCACTTTTACGTATAGTTCCTTGTTGAAGTGAAGTACCAAAGACTGCCTGGCATTTCCTCTGCCTGTCTCAGAAACTTTCTAAAAATGCACCTGATGTCTAAAATGACACTTTGTCGAGGATCTTCAGCCCTTACAAGTAAAAAGGGCTCTGTTCTAAAGGCTGAGAAAAGGAAGAAGGCAAAGCAAACAAGACAAGAAAGGAAAAGCCAGCACATGAGGTAAATACCCAGACAAAGAAGAAAGGTCTCTGTCTTTCATTTTAAAAGTAGATCTAGTGGTAGGTGGCTGCTAATATGATCCCAGTTGTATCAATGGTACTAACTTTTGCCTTCTTTTATAACAGTGGAAGATTTTCATTGTCCCCCTGCCTGTTTTGCTGTGATACTACAGTCCAGTGCTTTTTTCCCACCTGGAGGGAGCTTAGAATCTGTTGTCTGTGGCAGACCTTACCTTATTGCTGTCTATCCAGAACCTTAGCATTAATTTCTTGGGCCTGTAGTTTGTTTATTGATTTGGAGTCGGTCTCCAGTAGTTTATAAGGGATTCCATTTCAGTGTTGGCATGCATGTTGAGGCAGAAGAAGGGTGACCAGGATGTTTGGGAAGGGTGAGAATTGTTTCTTCCTTGACATGCTCCATATTTAGGTAGGTAGTATACAGAAGCTGCTGCCTTGAACTGCTTTTCTGGCATGGCATCATCTTCCCTAATGGCAGTGCTATTTTGTTTAATTTGCTTCTTTGAAATGTGCTAGCAGGAAAGTACTTTATTCAGAGTAGACAGCAGGTATGATCTGAAAACCTGTATGAAAGTTGTCTTGGAAACAATAGCAGTCACCAGAAGCATGTCCAGCTTCTTTCAAGCTGCTTCTCCTTTTGGCGTGTGTTGCATCTGTGATGTGTTTGTGTGGGGAGCTAAGCTAAAGTGAGCTCTTCTGGCCTGCTGCTCAGCATCTGGTGGCCTGGTGGAGAAGTGCTTACAGCAGGCCTGGCTGGGAATGCAGCTCCTCAGCTTGATCTCGTCAGACTGGCCAGGCTCTGATCAAGCAGGGTCAAGTAGGAGAGGCTGAGGCTATGTGTACTGCTGGGAGCCACTGCTTCCACCTGTTGGAGGACAGAACAGGTGAGCAACTCTGGTCATTCAGGAGTAGCTTATTTGTTGGGTAGAGGAGTGCCTCTGTGATTTCTCCTGCCATTCTGTTGCCAGGAGATGACCTGCAGCAGCGGGATGATAGTCCAAGATGGGTGCAACACTTCCAGCCACCCTTGATGCCTGTAGCCTGAATGTGTGCTTAGCCCTCTCCTGTGATTGACACATGGTAGCTTTATCGTTGGATTTTCACTTCTCATATGAAGTGCAGCTGAGCACCTCACAACAGTAAAAACAGCAGTGCGCAACTGGCAGATGAGGAGCAGATCTCCTTTTGGACCAGATGTGCCCATACAGAAACCATCTGGAGGGCTGTTGCCTTTGTTGCTGAAGCACCCTCATAGGAGCTGGACACTACTTGGGCTACAGCCAGTGAAACAGAGCAGAAAAGATGGAAATAAAAGCAGAAGTGGGAATTAAAGCTTGCTTTCTTCATAGAAAGTGAGGGATTTGAAACAGCTCTGACCTCTCAGAGTAATTCTGGAATGCCTTAGAGCTGACCATTTTCAATGATAAACCTTATTTGAGCCTTTTTAAGGCACATCCAGACAGGTGTCCCAAGAATCTGGGTTGGTGCTGCTGTGGAGATGTTTGAGTGGAGGTCTGGTGTTTGAGCCAGGCAGACGGAGCTGCGCCAGTTTAGTCTAGCAGCAGGGAAGGAATGTGAGTCGAAGGTCCGGGGAGATGATCACACTGAGCACAATAGATTTCATAGAAATTCTTAACCAGGCTGGGGTGCAGAGAAACCTTGAGGCAAACACGGCAAAGAAGTGCACAGCCCATCTGTAACTCTGATGATCTGCAAAACAATGCCCAAGAGAAACGGCTGAGAAGCAGCTCTTCAAAAGGTCTGTCACAGGCAGGTGCTGTGCTGCCTGACAGCTTTAAGGTCGTGGTACAGTTACACGGAATGTGTCCCCGTGCCGCCTTGAGCACTTCCTTGAGTGTCCCGTTTCTCTCCTGTTTGTTTGGAGGGGGGGTGCCGGGTTGCATCACACCCCTGAGCCTCTTCTTGGAAGCTCCGTGCAGCCCGCCTGCTTCCAGGCAGTGACGCAGCGCAGGGAAGCGGAGCCAAGCCAAACAGGGACGTTCCTGCTTATGGACTGAACAGTGGTTCCTCTGTGCCTGGTGAGCCGTCCACAGACAGGCAGCGTATTTAAATGCTCCAGACTGGTGTTAGCTTCTCAGAGTCCTTGTTTTAGTAAATAATTTTTTTCTGTCCCCAGGGGTGTACCCCAGATGTTCATTTGAGGGGGAAAAAAAGGAAAAAAGGTGAGAAGGGAAGGAATTTTTCTTTATTCTTCCTCTCTCTGTTGTTGTTTATAGTTTTAAGTGAGAAGTAGCTCTGCCTCATTTAGGTCTTTTCTCCACTATAGAATCGTAGAATGTTTGAGTTGGAAGGGACCCTTAAAGGCCATCTGGCCCACCCCCCCTGCAATGAACAGGGGCACCACAGCCACATCAGGTGCTCAGAGCTCTTCCAGCCTGACCTGGAGTGTCTCCAAAGATGAGGTGTCCACATCTCTGGACAACCTGTTCTAGTGCCTCACCACCCTTATTGTAAAAAGCTTTTCCCTTGTATCCAGTCTAAATCTCCCTTCTTTTAGTTTGAAAGCCTTTCCTCTTTTCCTGTCTATTACCTGATACACAGTGCCTTGAACTTGTGAACAGACATGGATGAAAAGGCAGAAGTGTGATAACTGTAGTGAGTAAAAGCTTCTAGTACTTAACTATGAAGTGATTTAGCTGTAGGATATAGTGAGGAAGACCAAGAAACAGCAGAGGGAAGTGAAAGACACTGAGGGATATTTGCTACTTTAGCTAACCCCTGCCCTAGAAGCTGGGTTGTATAGGGGTGTATTTGGGACTGCCCGGTGGAGATGTCACTTCTGCTCCAGTGGTGCTGGTTGTCTTGTGAAGATGGATTGTATCTTACCCAGCTGCTGCTGGCTGACTTTAGATAGGGAAACTTCCTCTCCTTACAAAGTAAAGTTTGGAGGGCTCTCCAGAGGGTTCTGTCTTGAGGGGTTGGGTGAAGACAAGGACTGCCTGCCCACCAAGCATTTTGACTGAGGGGGGGAGCAGAACAGAATGGAGGACGCACTCTAACATACCAATAAGGACTGCTTAGACCATCCAGGAGAAAGGATAAGGAAGTAGAAACTGGTTGTTGTCTCGCTTATGGGTGAAGTTGAATTCTTCTTACTTCATATCTCTAGGATATGCATTATGTGTCTAGCATAATCTAAAGGTCATGTTCTATCTTTCTTTTGCAGATATTATGCAGTTGTGTATATAGATACCATTTTGGAAAGCTGGGCCTTCAGCTCAGACCTCAGGAAGGCACCGTCAGGAGTTCAGCGTTGCTTTCCTTGGTCAAAGGCTGACTCAGCCACGTATTTTGGTTGAAATGCTGGCTGGATTTATAAGGAGGATTAAAATGGGGAGGGGAGGGGAAAGGTAGATCAAAGGTATTTAACCAGAAAGTGGTGTAAATTCAAGAAGATCCAAATGTAATTCCCCCTTCTCCGGAGGATTCAAGAGGTGCAGTCAGCCTTGGCAAGGATTAACAGCATTCAGCTGTCCATTCGAGTATTGTTTTTGTTGGAGGTGTGTGGTATTTTGGAGAGTGTTTAGGGAAAGTACAGATGTATGCAGTCCAAGGCAGAGTATATCAGAATGTTGTGCTTCCATGCTAGATAGAATGGAAGTCTTTCCAAAGAAGAATGTGATGTAATAACTATTTATTAAACTAATTCGTGTTACAAGTTTGTGGTTGTTGCTAGCTAACTCTGATCCTATAATGAGCTAGAACAACATGGGAAGTACCCTGCTGTTGATTGTAAGGTGCTATCCAAGTTGCTCGTCTGTATTTCTCAGGCACTGTGTGGATTATGCCCTTGCTCAGAAAACATAGATTTGGTATCTGGTGGGAGGGGGTGGGATCACTAATGCTTCTGCAACAGTGGCATCCTAGCTTGTCATGCTGTGTAAATAGTGAGGGAGGGATTTGTTAGTTCTCGGGTACATCTGTGGTGTGGGAGGGTGGTTACCGACTCGGCTGGCTATGGGAGGGCAGACGAGTGAATATTTTACTGCAGTTGTCACAACTATATATGGAAGACCAGTAAAAACACTGCAGTGGTCAGACTGCTTACCAAAAGAATCTCAACTGAATTTTCTTTTCTAATTGCTTCAGTGTGTCTGGTTTGTTTCTGAAGTAAGAAACAAGTCAGGTACTTTGTTTTTGATGGATTGCAAATGGTCTGGAGAGCAGCAGATAGCTCAGCTTAAGGCTGTCCATAGTGATCAAAACATACTTTGCCACCTAGCCAAGTCTTTTCTAATGGCGTTTAAGAACATCACTGGCTCAAAGCAGATACCCCCTCAGTAGGAAGGGATGACACATGCATGTGCACACTTTTCAGGAAGCAGTATAGCTGGTGTTTTCCCAAGATTTGTGGGGCAGTCATGAAAGTAGAGCTTGCAGGACTGACTCTGCTGATTTGAAGCAGTTCTGACATCTCCACCCATCAGGGGTTTCAGAGTTGTGGTAAGTAGCCTGCGAAGTCATAACAGGCAGTTAAATTTCGTTGTTGCAACATATTAAGAGACAGCATGTTCTGATCAGGATGCATCATAGCCTGAGAAGCTTCAGGCTGACCCATGAGCTCATAGTGAGAGGCAACCACGCAGTGGTCTGTAAGAAAGAGCAATTTATTCTGGAGATGTGCTATGATTACACAGTTAAAACTTGGAAAATATGATTTTTTTCCTCTCCAATCACTGTGAGATGACAGTGCAGTGAAATTGGTCTTCAAAGTGCGTTTTCACACAAAGAAATTTTGAAAAGTTGTTAGCAGCCATCAAGTCACACATCCCATTGAACGTCAGAATTTACTCATTGTATGAAACCTTTAGAGATGTTTACTCAGTACAGATTTTATTTTTTTTCTGGAGCTGAAGAGCAGACATCTGGGTTCCAGCTTCATACATACCAATAGGTAGGTTTACATATCCTGGTACAGGAGTACTCAAGTTCATGTTTAATTTCCAGTGCCAAATGCTGCTGTGGTTACAAGAAATCACTTGCATCCCCATATCTGGAAAATAAACGCTAAAGTTTCTCAGCAGTTTGTTTTATTGAATAAATACAGAAAAAGTAGGGCTGCCCATATTGGTGAGAAAGATCATAGAATCATAGAGTGAATCGTAGAATGACATGGGGAAGGGACCCTTTAGGTCATCTAGTTCTGACCTCTCTGCAGGGACACCTCCCTCTAGACTAGGTTGCTCAAAGCCCCATTCTGATGCAAGAATTATAGGTCTTATTTTTGCTTTTATTTACTGTGAAAAAGCACTGCCAATGAGTTCTGTGGACCTCAACCAGAGTGGGCTATTGTTATGATTACATCACAAATTACATCACCCTTCACACCTGTAAAGGGAGCTGTGCTCTGTGCAAGGCAGTGCTATTTATAGGAAACAGCACCAGGTTTCTAGCAGCTATGAGGGTATCTCCTGTGAAATTTCTCCTGTCCTCTGATTTGAGTTCTTCTCTTAGAGGAAAGTGCTTTTTGATCAGACGATAAATCTGTTAAGAGGGTCTGCTAAGCAGTTTGCCTTGGTGGGCAATCCGGTGGGAGCAAAAGGCTGAGTGGACTGAGGTGACTGTGTGTGGAAGCTGTTTTTTTCTGGCACTAAACTACTGCAGAGACAGTGCTTGTGCAGATTGTGGATTCAGCAGATGTAGAGGAGCATCTGCTTCCAAGGAGAACAAACCCTCCAAGTTTGACTAGGTTTTTACTCTCTTGTCTCTTGATAAGTTTGTGTGTTTGTAATACTTTCCATGAGCTACATTTCTTCTGGACTTGGTGACCTCATAATGAAAGGATTGCTGGAAGCATCAAAGTCTGGGGAGTGCTACAGCTAAAAGGCAAATCCCAGGTGCAGTGTAGTCTGGGAAGAAATCCCCTGCGAGGCAAGCTGCCACTGTAAGCAGTGCAGTTTTGAGAAATGGATGGAAAAAATGCCTTTTTTTCTTGGAAAAGCTTGAATTATGCAGCACTCAGTGTTTAGACTGCTAGTGAGCAGCTGTGAGAAAATAACAAAACCGTGTTGGTTACCTGTCTGGCTTCTTAAATTAGATTTTTCCTGATCAGCCACACAGGTCTGAGAAGGTAAGAATTATTCTTAGGAGAGAAAGCAAGTGGCAAGGTGACTGAGACTCTAATCAGATGTGCTCTTTTTAGAATACCAGACCTGTTCTAAGGTCTACTGGCATAACGGATCCTGGAGCAGCTCCTTCATGCTGCTCTGCTAAGACAATCTGCATTAGCTTGAGTGCTTCAGTAGAGAACCTGAAACCCAGCTCGACAAAACTGGATTGGAGCAGTGAATGTGGTAGGTTAAACTGTCCTCTCCTAGGGTACAGTAACCTCTGGGAAGTATGGTGACTTAATCCAGCTCAGTTCCTGGCAAAGGGACACATCCTTGCAGATTATGCTCATTAAATAATTTTATCTTCAATTAGTGATGTAGCAATACTGAGATTTGTAGTGGTGATACTCCTTGGAGTACCAGTGCTGCAGGATGCTGGTAAGAACCTGAGACAGTTGGACATCCCCTATTGGTGAAACTGAAATTCAGGTCAGGATGTAAAAAAACTGCATATTTCTTAATTCTGTTGGCATCTGAAATCTGATGTGATGGCTTCAAACCCAAACCTGCCTGTATGCCTACCTGTACAACCTGGTCTAGGGAGCTGCTTTGGCAGGGGGGTTGGACTCAGTGATCTCTAGAGGTCCCTTCCAACCCCTACGATTCTGTGAATACTTGAGGTTTGGACATTCCTCATGTTCAGTTTGAGTTTTGATAATAGAGCTGGAATATCTGACTAGTTTGCATGTGATTGCCTGGACTTTCTTGGTTTTCAAGATGTGCTCTCACGCACTGCATCTGGGCCTCATGCACTGTTAAAAGACATGTTGCCAAACTATGTTGCATATCGTGGTACTGTTAAAATGCTCTTTGACACATACTAGGTTTTCCAGTAAATAAGGTTTTTCTGGCTGTTCCTTTGGTTTTATTTGCGCTGGTTTATATAGCCAGTGAGCCCTGCTTTATCCACTGCTACAGGCAGAGAAAACTAATCTCTCAGTGTTCTAAAAGAAGAGTGTTGCACAAAAAGGAGGGTTAGATAAGACTGTGATCATCTGGCATGGAGGGTGTCTCATCAGAGCCTGCAAGACAGGGTCTATGAATAGGCTGGGGAGCATGCCACCACCACAGCCTGCATTATAGATGCTCCCCTCACCCCACCCACGTCACCCCCCCCTTCCCCATTCCACTTAAAAGCAAAGCACAAAAAAAGAAACCTTGAAAAAACACCCAGCCAGAACAGATAGAGCCAGGCAGCCTGCAATTAAAAAAATCTGCGTGCTCGGTCACAGACATTCCTGCAGCTGCAGGCTCAAGGGGCGGTGCTGGGGTGGCTGGGCCCCCAGCTGGGATAGTGCATGCCTGGGCCCTGCTGTGGCCGGGCAGCCCTCATGGGTTGGCAGTAGCCCCTGAGTTTCTCATCCCAGAGTTGTTGCTCTTTCTCTGTATGGCAGTGAGATGGAGTTTCCAGACCCCTGCTGCTGCTCACCCCTGGCTTTTGGTGTTGACCCCGACTCCTCGTCTGCGTGAGCTGAGAGTGAGCAGTCGTGGAGGAGCTACTGGGATATGCTTTCTGGCATATGCTCATTTGCTTGGCCCAGGATTTTCTCACTTTTTCTCTGTGTTTATAGTTTTCAGGCCTCAGACAGGCTGCCTTAATGAAAGAAAGAGCCTCAGAAACCTGCTTGAAGGAGAAAGCAAACACTACTCCCTGCATTAGGAGGGGGTTGCGCCTGAGGCAAAGCCCCCAGGCCCCACGCTGCCCATTCACAGCCCCTGCTCTGCTGGCTGCCACAACAAACACTCCTGTGTTTCCTTTTGGGTTGGTGGGGAAGGAGCTGCCATCGGTGCCAACAATCGGGCTTTTCAGAGCCTGGGGCTGCTGAGACTCATGTATGTGTGTAGCTTCAGATGATGTAAATTGAGGGTGTTTAGCATGTCGGGCGTTGTCAGTTCAAAATAAAGCATGGAGAGCAGGCCAAGTGGGCCTCGGGCTCTGCTTGGGAAGGACAGGCACCTTGTTTTATCCCATGGACAGAAATGACAGAGGTGAAGATGTGTTCCTCCCAGCATGTGAAAGAATGACAGTCTTGCACACAGCAGGTGGGGCAGGAAACAGGAGGGCAAAGTCATCTTGAACCAGGGCTGTATTTCTAGATTTTTTCCAGAACTTGTTTGTCAGAGTTCTTGGACAGTGATGGAAGGATGTGGGTATCCCAGGTATGGGCAGATACCATAAGCAAAAGGCACCTCAGAGGTGGCTCCTTGCAGAGTATCATCCCTGTCCCCTGTATCTCCATGGCTCATCTCAAGCAGAGTGCTCTTGTGGCTTTAGGCTGAAGGAGGTGAATGAGTGCATGACCTCCAAGTTATCTTGCCGAGGATGAAGCTTGGGTATCTCAGCAGAGGAGGCTTGCCTTGTGGCTGCTCCTGTACTGGTTGTGCAGGTGGTGTTTGGGATAAGAAACAGTCATTGCCAGGGAAATCTGAACACTGAAAAGCAAGATAAGGAGCTCTGCACACCCCTCACCTGCTTTCCTGTTGTACCCTTGTGCATCTTTTTTGCCCATCACATTACCAATGGTCTTAGCCAGGTCAGTGTAATAGTTCTCGTAAGTACTGGCAGGCAACCTTTGTATAGCCCTTCTTAACTGCTTAGTTTCTTCTCTAATCAAAACACCAGCTTCAGTGTGTTCCAGGAAAGCATGTACTGTTTGTCTGATGGGCATCCCATAAAAGTGAGAGATTTCACACAGTTTGTCTGGGTCTGTAGCCAGTTTGCTTATCATTGCTCTGGTTGCACTTCTTGGAGCTGTATGGCAGCAGTGCTGCATAGTAATAGGAAGCTTTATTTACAGTGGATGACATGGTATGATAAGTCCCCTCAAGCTTTTATTCCTGCAGTTTTAGCTCTGTATATGGCTGCTACCTTATCAACAACAACAGAAAAAAATACAGACTACAATACATCAAAAATGGCTGCTTCTCAAGGTGTATCTCTGTTTACTTCCAGAGTTTTTGAACACTGGCTTGCATCAAGATCAGACAAGTCTGCTTAATTAAAAATGGCTATAGCGCTAAACCTCTAAAAACAGAATGTCACTGAATTGGATTTTTGGTGGGGAATATGCAGTTCGAGTTACTGTTAGCAGCAATGATCTGTTCCTTCCCTCCCTCCCAGTAGCGTGCCAACGTGTAAAATACCACGTGATCACTATGCTGAAAGCTGGAAGGTCCATTTGAATTTCTTTTATCTCTCCTCTGTTTGCAGGCTTTTGAAGCATGGCTGGCTGTCCCCATAACGCTCTAACTTGATGCTTGTGTAACGGAATCATCTTGTGGAACAAAGCCATTAGGTCCTTTTGTTAAATGGTCTTGCGGACTCCCTTTACAAAATGTGACCCTGTTGAACCGTTTGAAGTGTCATTAAATATTATTTATTTATATAAATACGTGTATATATACATGTATATATAAATATTTAATATAAATATTTGTGATATTGGGAAAATAAATGGGAATTGTAGTAGAGAAAAGATGGACAACTACTCTTTCCAAAGTGGAGTTCTTATTCCTCTATATTGTCCTATCCTTGAATTCTCAGTGTCTGTATACCAGCATCTTGAGACCATTAGAGAACAAGTACAACTGAGCTTATTGTCATCATAGAAATGTTGAGTTTCCATTTGGCATTAGTGCCAACCATACTCATTTTGACTCTTGCCAAAGACCTGATCTTCCTGAGCCATCTGGGAACTGCAGTTTCTCAGTAGAATCAGCACAGTGCTTTTCAATCCCTTTTTTTCTGCATGCTGATCAGTTTTCTAGGGAAGACACTGCAAACTTGAACTTATTTGATGTCATTTAGTTTTCTTTGTTAACTTTCGTAGGTCTTGCAACAACAACAAAAAATAAAACACAGCAAGGGGAAGAGTGTTCAGCAATTCTAAAAATGTGAGGAGTTCAGTTCTGGCACATTCAAGTGTTTTTGTTTTGGCTCTGCATAGGCAAAGCATGGTTAGTATGAGCCTAGATTTATAAAGTCTTGCAAGTTTACTGAATTTAGCTGTAGCTCTCAGAGAAGACTACAGCTAAATAGTGTGTTTGTTAATTTAATTTAATGAATAAAACCACTGTGGTTTTTATGAACTTCTTTTCTAGATGGGAACTTAAGATACTCTATTGTAACCCACTTAACTTCAAATACCATTTCAGTTCACTGGGGCAATCCCATTTTAACTGTAAATCTCTCATGCTGCACATCCTGAGAACTTTCTTTCTTTTAATGATGCTGAATTTTAGCAGTGTGAGATCACTGTCTGTAGCCATCTCCAACCCCAGCAGGAAGTAGCAGTTTTAGGATCACTTCTCTGTTTTTTTTTCCTTCTCTTTTTTACCCCATTAAAAGAACCTTCTTGGTATCACACATTTGTCAGTGTACCTTACGCAATGACTCTGTAAAATCCACTGCAAGTTTCAAATTCCTCAGGAGTCCTATAACATTTTGCTCTCGTTCCCTCCCGGTCCAGATGGTCTTCAGCAGATGCTCGCTGGAACTGTTCTGCAGCCAAGAGTGCCGTATGAAAAACTGAGCTATATTTAATACACAGACACATGCACACACACATACGTGTATGTATCCTTAACTGGCTTTAGAGTTACGCATTGCTGATAAGTACTGCAGTGTTCCCCCAGTTATTTTTCTGTCCATATACCTTTCTTTTCCTAGTACCTGACAGACTCTTCTGGTTCCAAGAAAGTGTTTTCCCTCTGCCAGGTGCTCTCTATCTGAGCTAGCAGAAAGCATAACGATGGGGGCTGTGCAGGCTGGGTGATAAACAGGGTTTCACATGGCTGCGTATTGCAGCTGGCTTACAGAACACATGGAAAAACCATGACATCTTCAGTTTGAATGAAGATTGCTTTTTTGTTGTTGCTGCTTTGGGTAAGAGAGGAGAGGCATCTGTTGCTTCACAGTGATCCACAATTATGCCCAGGTGAGCTTGTTTGAGGCTGCATGTGGTAATCCCCTTGGTGAACTTGCTTTTTTACCTCTGCATATCCTTCTAAGCCTAATGTGGATGCCTCCCTTAATTTCTGCTTTTGTGCATCTGTGCTGTGCTACAAGAAAGAAATGGAGGCTTGGGGGAGACCTTATGAGTGTCCACGACTACCTCAAAGGATGTTGTGAAATGGAAATCTGTAGTGAGGTGGAGGGGTCACTCTCTATCACTCAAGAAGCAATAGGACGAAAGAAAACAGCCTTAAGTTGTTCCAGGGGAGATTTATGTTGGATACTGGGAGAATTTCTTTGCTGAAAGGGTTGTGATGTGTTGGAACAGGCTGCCCTTGGAAGCAGTGGAGTCACTGTCCCTGAAGGTATTTAAAAGATTTGTGGATGTGGAATTTAGGGGCATGAGATACTGGTAAACTTGGCAGTGCTAGGTCCATGGTTGGACATGATGATCTTAAAGATCATAACCTTAAGGATTCTATTCTATGTTTAAAATCCCTTCTACCTCAGTGTTGACCACAGTGCTATCTTCCATGTCACTGGCCTTGAAACCCTGCCTGTCAGGAGAGCATCACTTTGTTACCACTCCTGGAGATGTGCAAGCAAGAGGTGAAGGCCATCTGCAGGCTTTTGCCTCGAGGGATGGAGTCCATGGCTGACAGCTGACCCTGGGCCCTCACTGGCATGCTGGTGCCAAGTGGAGGCACCAGTGTGTTCAACATGGTTCTTACCTGTTGCAGTTGGAGCAGCCCATAATGTGTAGTGCCACCAGACTGTATTTCTTTCCTCACAGAAAGCCCACCCCAAACAACCATTTTCTGTCTTTTAAGCTCTGGGATAATCAGTATGGAAGCATGGGCCAAGCGGTCAGCCTCTGGGAACTTGGAGCCAGAGCTTGCAAGATGCTAGGGCAGTCATTTGTGAGAGGGCTGTCCGTCCTTCCCTTCTCCACATGGGCTGTGCCTTTCTGTCCCTTTTCTGCCTGCACTCAGTTGCTTCTGGATGGCTTGAGTAGATTTTGGCTGCAGCTCGCATGGGTCTGGGTTTGCGTTAGCTGGGATAACACCAGTGAGTGATTACATGTGCCGGTGATTATGCAATGTCTGAAATTTCCCTCCACTTGTCTCTGTCCCCAGGACTCTGGCAAAGTTCTCTGGTTGTCTTGAGAGATTTGCCTTCTGCACCAAGCAGTGTGCTCACGCAATATACCCAATTAATTAAATCACAGCACTGCAAGTGAATGTGGTTTTGTTTGTGCATTACTGTTTAGGGATATGGATTGGGAAGGGGTGCATGTATGTGTGCTTGCTGGAGGCGTTGGCTGGAGAATAGTTCTGCTTTTAGTGCCAGAAACTCACATTGCCTGGTGGAGTTAATCCTCTAATTAATCTTTGAAACAGGATGAAACCCCTTCTTTCCTTAAGTGCTCCCTCTGCTTCCTCTCTGTCATTTGTTTCCTTTCTTTATTAGTTTGTATTTTGATTAAGAAAAACATGAAGGAATCTTTATACTAACAAAGGAGTCCAAGCTATCTTGTTCTCAGTGTTTCTGAGTGCTTATGTTTGTGCTCTCTCTCAGGTTGAAAGTAGCAATAAAGTAACTTGCCTCTGGTAGTCTCCACTATGGATTGACTTGTGATGCTTCAGACTCAGTGTTTGGAAGGAGGGTAGGCCATGAAGGAGATACCCAGATGCAGCTTTGCTAACTAGGAGATGTGAAAAGGACACTTGGAAAAGAGCAGCTACTAAACTAGTTCCTGTGAAATCACTCCCTCCACTTAGAGGCTTCCTTTCAGTTCCCCCACATGGCCCTGGCATTCCCCTCGTCCAGGTCACTGGGAACTTCCCATTGCCACTGAAAGCAGATGTCTGTTACACCTGGATTATTTGGAATTCAGTGTGGGGCCTGAAAACGATTGTGTAGCCATTTGCTTGTGAACTGTCATTTGCCTTTTGCAGGTTGTTCCAAGCGTTACTTGTGCTTTGGCACAACTGCAGCTGCCCCTTAGGAAGAAAGGATAGGGATTGGTTTGTCTGTGTGGGTGTTGCTGAGTGTCTTTGTTTCAGTCTCTTTGAGAGTCCAGTGCAAGCCTGCAGAATTTTTTTTACCTGTGATCCTCTCTCAGCACTTTTTCAGGTTGCAGCTCCTAGTGCAGCCAGCAGTGATGTGCTTCTCCTTCTTGCACCCACTGCTTGTGATAGTCTCTGAATCCCTGGGCTTTCCCCAGCCCTCACCAGACCAGCTTGGCCACAGGGAGCAGCTCTCAATCACATCCCACAGCATGGCTTGGGAGCCCAGCCTTAAAAATAAACCATGGGTGGTGCTGCAGGATGTGCCCGCTGCTTGCCTGTGTGGGTTGAAGGGCTGAATTTATTGAGAGCATTGTTTGGAGCTTGCTCGTGAATGGGTGGGTTGTGTGTAATGCGAACAACCTTTGGTCTTAAACCTTGCCTCTTGAACTGTGTTTCCCGGCTGCCTTCCAGATAAGTGTTCCGAGCTATCTGGAGTGTAGGAATTCAAAGCAGCATCAGCAGGTTTCTCAGCCTTAGGTTTATATAGGCTTCTCCAGACTGTGCTGCTGTTCTTGTAAACAGTGTTGTTTTGTTGCAAGAAGGCCAAAGGAAACTGTTATGATTAATTAGTTTTATGTAAATTGTGGACTATAAAACTTGCCCAGATTGTTTCCTGTTTCAGTTTCTGCATATCTTTGCAGGGAGACCGCCTGTCTTGAATTGACACTGTTCCTTTGTGGTGACTGATTATCCTCCCTCTTTCTAATATTGTGTCCTTTTCTAACCACAGTGAATGTATCTGGCTTCAGCTTATAAACTTATCTGCAAACTGCTAGAGCTGTTTTCTAAGGCTTATTCCCAGTTTCAGTGCTTAAAGTTCATGTTCTGCATTCATTTCCTTTTCAACAAGCTGAATATACTGGTTTCTTCTTCTCTTATTTGCTGTAGTATTTCCTGCTGTTGCAGAATTTGCAGTTCTGCAGTGATTCTGGTGATTCCCTGGATGAGCACCATCTTTTTTTTTTCTCTCCTTTTTTTCCTTTTTGGAAGTAGAGGATTTGAGAGTAGCAGCTGCATTTGCAATGAGCATGGAGAAAATAAATAACTCTTTCACAGCCCTCTGTCCTCTGAGGTCCCTTAAGTCACTGTGCTCTGGGTTGTTTGCTGGACACAGACTTATGCAGTGTGTTACGTGGCTCCTTTTGTCTCTTCTCTCCCACAGTCTCAGGTCTTTTTGGAGATCTCTCCTTCTGATTGCCCACTCACCCATCACAAGGGCATGACTTGGGGCTTTTTGCTGGCTGTAGTAAGATTTTTACCTTTGGCTTTATTTAAAACATGTTGCTTGTTTATGGCTGTTCAACAAGTAGTCCCTGTTTTGGTTGTGACCTGACCTTTTTATTACTTACCACTCCTCCTGATGCTACATTATCTGCAAAGCGGTGGAGGTGACTTTTCCTCTCAGGTCACTGATAAAATAGCAGAGTTTGTGGCCAGAGCTGATCCACTGAAAATGTATGGTGCAATCTGCTGGTTTATGTTTCACAGCTAGGGTTCTTATTTCTTTATCACACTGAATGTGCCATGCTGACTTCATTTTCTGGCTTTGTCTTGTACAGTACCAGCCTATCTGCCTTACAAGAGACAAGGTGTAACAAGTTCACGAGATTATTAGAAAGAGATAAAATTTGAAAAGCTGAATTATCAGTGTGGAATTATAAGCATAAATTAGATTTCTCCCCCTTTCGGTCTCAAATTCTAATTACTCCCTTCCCTTCTCCATCTCTTCCCTTAATCAGGAGCGAACAGCAGGTAGGTTAACTTGCTGTTACTTTGGCTGCCTTGTTTACACTTAAATATTTTTGTATTTTTTCCAGTCCAACAGTATTGTTTCTTACTGAAAATAGTTTCAAGAGCTCCTTAGCAGCTCTGTTCTGACTTTTCAGATGGAGATTTTCTATGCCTGCTAATTAAAATGACTGGCTTTGAGTAGCTGTTGTTTTTATATTCTCCTTAGTTGTTGTTGGGTTGGAAATCAGTTCATTACCATCCTGTGGGATGGCTGTATCATCTGTTATTTCTCATATAAAAAGCAGTAATTCAGAACCACCCCCTCCCAGGGGTGTTCAATTAAACATTTTGGTCCCTTTCCCTCCCCCCACACAGCTTGAGACAAGAATTTGCCTGATATATAATTAACATTCTTCTAGATCCTAATGAACTCAGAAATGATCTTGTTCCCTTCTGAATTATATTTTCTGTTAACTCTTTTTTGGTTTCTAGATTCTGATTTATGTTAACTCTCATTAATGTTTCCTTTCTTCCAGTATAATAAATATCTAATGGGTTTGGCAGGTGCTTTAATTTCCCTGGTAGGTGCAATTGTTTGCCTAGCATGGTCCTTACAATTGTTTGCCTGCCTGCTCCTTACGTGTTATAGTGAGTTAGCAGGATTTGTTTTTGTGGTGTTTTTTTTATTTTTTCAGGTGTAAGCTGAAATGGTCATAAAGGATTTGCAGTCCATGCAGAATTATAGAAAAGCTCAGGTTGGAAAGGACTCATAGATTATCTGGTTCCACCTTGATGCTTCCTGTTGAAAGGCAAGTGCCTCTGTGCTATGAGGACAGTAGGGAGGTAGCTGGATGCCTGTGGGTGTTGAGAGGATTCCTTAGAGATGTTATGGTGTCCTCAAGAGTAGAGGTGGGTATCTGCCCTCTGCGGAATCTGCCCTTGCGCTTCTCTGGGAGGAGAAGCTACTAAACAAACTGTTCGACCACTCCCTGTATCTCTGGATAACATAGGGAGCTAAACTTAAACTGTTTTGTTATAATTTTAAGACCTTATGTTAGGATGCAGATGTTTCCATCTACAGCTGTTTTGAGCCCTGAACCTTGATTCAGTAGCACTCATTTGTTTTGTTTTTAATGAAGTTGACTGAAGTAATGTTTTCTGGCTCTCTGACAAAAGAATTGTCATTGGAAGTTGGAATACTGGCTCTAAAGTGAGGAATGCCTTAAAATAATTTGTCTAGACAAATGCTGTGCATGCTTTTCAGTGTATATTTATTTTATCTCGTTCACATCCTGTTTCCTTTCTCTCTACAGCTTTCAGTACAGTTTCAAAACAAACTAGTCTGCCTTTGGCACAAGCAATAGCAGACGACCCCCACCGCTCTTGTGTTGATGTAATACAAAACGTATTTCTTCTCAGAGGAGGGGTGCTGGAGTACCAGCATTTATGAAGGCATTTATCTACACAAAATGAAGAGCCAAAACTATTTTTGTGAATTCTTTTGTTGTTTTCTGCGGAAGTATGGCTGTGCCTGTACAGTAGGGGTGTCTTGTAGCCTCTATCTCATGGTGAAGAGGAGGCTTCAGGGAGCTGTTGTTGTGGCCTTCCAGTACTTGAAAAGAGTTTATAAGCAGGAAGGGGTGTGAATTTTTAGATGATCTGATAGTGATGGGGCAAGGAAGAATGTCTTTAAACTGAAAGAGAAGGAATTAGGTTAATTGTGAGGAAGTAATTCTTTACTCTGAGAGTGGTGAGGCACTGGCACGGCTGCTCAGAGATGTAGTGGATGCACCATCCCTGGATGGGCTTAGGACCAGGTTGGATGGGGCCCCGAACAACCTGATCTGCTGGGTGGCAACCCTGCTCATGGCAGGGGTTTGGAACTGGTTGAGCTTTAAGGTCTTTTTCAACCTAAACCATTCTATGATTTTATAATTCTGTGATCCTATGTATTGAGGGTCACCAGAGTCAACTTGAGAACATCAGGCATTTTGCTGTGGGATGGGTTTGGGCACAGCTGGCTGCTTCAACACAGCTCTAGTTTCATGGCTTCAGCACAAGACAAGGATGACCTTCCAAGGCATTGTCTTCTTAAGTACCATTGATCTGCTTTCTTAGCCTCCTGGAGCAGTAGTTTGGACATGAAGAACAGGGCACAGCAGCAAGATGAGTTTTGACAGTTTTGAAAGGGAAAGCTTTGATTATTCCTGTTGTTGGATCCATACAGAGCTGATACATTTCCACAGTGTTTTGTCTTAGTGAAAGTTTGTGGAAGGGTGAGAGATACATCAGATCGAAACTCAAGATGTTTCTATTGAAAGGCAGGCATAGGACTTGCTTACTAGTACAGGGTTCTTTATTCTGGTGGTTTGTTCCACTGTCTGGCTAGATCGCACGTGGGAATGGGATTTGACATCAAATTGACTGTTCCAGTGCACGTACTTAACATGTAGTGCTCAGTGATAGCAAAGAAGAACACAAAGTCCTGCCAGTGTTGCTCTTGCTGCCTGATAGTAGGTATCTGTCTGATAGAGGGAGCAGTGTTTTCTGTGGGGCAGGTCTAAGCCCCGTGGCAGCTGAGGTCATTGCTAGCCAAAGGCTGCTGATCCTTGAGCTCTGAATCAGGCAGAGGACTTCATCTCCCAGGTAAGGTGATGTGACCTATGGATTTCTTCACATTTAGATTGCAAAGCCACACTGTTGTTGTTTTTTCTCCTTACCCAGTGATCAAGCACCTGCCTTTTGAGTTCAAGGAAGGGTGTGTGGTGTTCTTTTTATTTTTGAAGCATGACATGCGTCTGCAATGTTAACCATTATGGTCTATGAACATTAGATAGCATTTTGTAAAAGGTAAGTCACGTTTTCCATAATCAAAAATGCGAGTCTGCCATTGGAGATTTAAGGAGAGTCTGACTCTTCAAAAATTGAGAGCACTTAAATAAATTTAAGAGCTTTATTTTGTGTCCTTTCTTTCCCAGCCTCAACTTAGGTGCTTCTGCTCCTAAAACAAGCAGACATGCTCCTGGTCTAAAGGACTTCTAAAACAGAACCTAGGAACTCTGTAGTGAAATCATAGAATGGGTTGAGTTGGAAAGGACCTCAAAAATCTACTAGTTTCAACCCTGCTGTCACAGGCAGGGTTGGTAACCACAAAATCAGGCACTAGATCAGGTTACTTAGGGCTCCATCTAACCTGGCCTTGAACACCTCCAGGGATGGGGCATCCCCAACCTCTCTGGGCAACCTGTTCCAGCACCTCACCAACCTCAGTGAAAATTTCCCCCCAACATCTAATCTAAATCTCCCCTCATTTAGTTTAAAACCATCCCCCTTTATCCTGTTGTTATCTACCCATGTAAACAGTTGATTTCCCACCTTTTTGTACTGGAAGGCCATAAAGAAGTCTCCTAAGAGCAGTCCCTCCTCCTAGATAAAAAAGCCCAACTCGCTCAGCCTGTCTTTGTTGGAGAGGTGCTCCAACCCTCTGACCATCTTTGTAGCCCTCCTCTGAACCTGATGTAAAGCACTCAATCTCTCCTTAAGCAGCCCAATACCAATAGTAGTGCTGTACTTATTTTATAATAATGAGGCAGCTTTTAATTAGAGAGCTGAATTTTGATGGGTGGCATGTAGGTCTGCAGCCAGAGCCAAGAGAATGAAGGAATGATAATCTCAGTGAGCTGAAATGCTGCCATTAAACTTGGCAGCCATTAAAGAAAGTTCTTGAAGATGAAAATAGCAATTTTTATTTTAAAAGTTAAGTGTCCTGTCAGTCACGAGTGGCAAGCCAGAGCATGCAGCGAGCTCTGCTGATGGAGAAGTTCTTTCCTACCTACACTTTTCAGACTAATTTAAGATCCTTCTTTGAAAGATACTGGTTTGGTCCTTAGGGAGGAGGCTGTTGCGAACACTTTCCACATGAAAAAAAATGGAGCTGGAGAGCATCTGTGTTCTGTAGGAGGCCCTCTGCAGCAAGGGGAACCTAGGCAAGGAGTTCTGATATGGCTGGCCCTGCTCTAACAGCGTCTTGGTGCAGCGTGCCTGCTAGGGTGGTTGTTTTTGGGAGGCTGTGCCCATGGCCCAAGGCTGGCAACTTAGGTGTCACTCAGTATTATGGGAAAGGAAAAGAGACCTTGTGGGGTAAGCAGACAACAAAATGCCTGCAGGGCAGTTTCCAAGAATCATAGAGTGGCTTTAGTTGGAACAGACCTGAGGGATCATAGAGCTCCAGTTCCAGTGCTATAGACAGGGTTGCCTACTGCCAGCCCAGTGCCCCGTTCAGCCTGGCCCCGGGAGTGGGGCACCCACAGCTTCTGTGGGAAACTTGAGAAGCGTCTCTGCTTTAAGTAACTGTCTCCGACTGGCCTTGCTGGGGACGGGGTTTTATCTCTGTGTCTTCTGATATCTTTCTTTGCTTACCCTTATCTACTTTCTGTTACACATGTAAGTCATCTTTAAGATGGGTGTTAGGCTAGTGATTCTGTTTAAAATGCAGGGATTGCTCTAGTTGTGCCCTTTACCAAAGGATTTATTTGTGCCTTTCAAGAAGTGTTGCTGTTACCTGAGGACTCGGACAAGTATGCTTTGCTTTCTTCCCCTCCTATTCCTCTAGAGAGTAAAGGTCATAAATGAAACCAAGTGCAGTGTGCCCAAACATTGTGAAATACAGTTATAACATTAAGGTCTCCCTGCATCCATTCAAGAAGAAAGCAGAGTAACTGTTTCCTTTCAAAAGTGGCAATAAGTTGAGCCAGCTGTGCAATGACAACATGCATTATCCCCACTGCCTAGCTCTGGGGCAGCTAACGAGACCTTAAGTGCCCACTGGTGAACAGTAAAATTTATAAACAAAGGTTTCAACTTGTCTGAAGGCTTTCCTTCACTACTTTTTCTTTTTTCTGGCTAAATGCTGGATCATTGCCCAGTAGACACTACTTAGATGTAAAACTTGCAGTAAATGCCAGTTTCTTCCAAAGAGCCAGTAGGTGTCCCAGCCTTGGGGCATAACCCAGCAGATTTGCATTAGCTCACAACAAACTTTTTTTTGACTTGGCATTGTATACGTGGAATGTAGCTGGGGAGAAAAAAAAAAAGCCAACAACTACATCTGTTCCTTTCCTTGCTAGATGGTTTTAAAAAACATAACATTTATCTTTAAATATCTTGCCTGGATGCCAAAACCATCAGAGATCCCAATGACTAAAGTTTGGCAGCTGAACTCTCTGTCTAGGTGAGTCATGTTACTCTCAGCACAGAGGTGCTGAGAGAAGGCTTTGCCATGACTCCTGGCATTTTGGGAGCTCATGAAAGGCACAACTAGCAGTCAGGCTTGTCTCACAGCCTCCAAAGTCACTCATGATAAAGAGTTGTGACCATGCTGCTCAGAGAGAGAAGGCCACTGGGAAAAGCGAGGAAGAATAGTGTTCTGTAGTTCTGTTGCTTGAACTGGCAGCCCAAGAGTTGTCTTATGGGTGACACAAATGGAATGCACAGCAGTGAATCTGGTGTAAGAGGAGTTAAGGAAAAAAACCAACAACTTTAAAAACAAACCAAGAAAACCAGTGGACAAAGACAAAAACCAGCAACCTAAAAATGGAAAAAAAAAAAAAAAAAAAACAACTTTAGG
>VXAB01001185.1:132750-144855 GCA_013399175.1 Odontophorus gujanensis
AAACAAACCAAAAAAACCGGGTAACAAAGAAAAAAACCAACAACCAAAAAAAGGAAAAAAAAAAAAAAAAAAGCCAACCTTAGTGGCTGAAGCGGAAGAATGAAAACAGCTGACCTGAGTCCGTAATCCAGATGCTTGCTTGCAACAGAGAATTGGGAATGTTTTTGAGGTCTCAGCTGGGGACCCAACCAGGGAGCTGCCCTGAAGGGCTCCCAGCTGGCTGACATACTGCCCTGCTGTGCTGATCCTGGTGACTCACTCCTCTCGGACTTGAGTTCCTATGGGGAGAAGAAACAGCAAAACATGCACCCAGCCTGTTGAAAAGCGAGTCTGGGTCCAAGAATTGTGCACTGGGGGAAGGGCAGGGGAGTGTGAGAAGGATTTTCCTATTTTAAATGACTCCCAAGAGGCCTATGCTAGGAATGAGCAATAGCATCCTTTTCTCTGCCTGCAGACAGTGGGCTTAAGAGACACTGAACTCCAGGGTTGCTGCTCACCCTTGCCTTTTTCTTTCATTCTCTGTTTACTTCTAGTTACTATAGCGTTTAATTTTGTTTTTAATTTACTCTTCAAATCCAACATTCTTTGGAGAAGGGAAGGTTAAAGAAAGCTAAAGAATATTTTGAAACAAGGAAAAGCAAAGGAATGAATATGCTTCTTGAAAAGTCCCCCATTAGCTGAATATAAACATGCTGCTGCTTTGCTGGTTGTGGGCTGGAAATACTTGAGTGTTTGCAGTGGGAGTGTATGCATGCATGTGTGTGTAATGGGGTGGATTGTAAGATTTGCTCAGCATGAACTTCAGCATTTCCAGCTGTGTAACCTGAGCAAGTTGGGAAGATGTACAGATTTAATTACCATGTAAATCCATTAGTTCTGAATTTCCTGGCATTTGTTTTGCTGATGACACAACCTGAATGTTATTCACTTAGTGGATTTTTTTAATCCATCCAAATTTATGGGGTGATTAAAGTGAGTAATTGCTGGTGTGAGACTCCAAATGATCATATCTGCTGTTACGGTGGATCTCTGTGCTGTTTTCAAATACCAATTTCATATTACCCTTCATAGTCTCCTACAAATGGGGCAATTTTTGTGTAATTAATAACCAGACAGTTAAAAAAAGAAATTGTGGTGGAGTAATTGGCCAATTATTCCTCTGTGCCTTGGTCCTGAATTTTTTATACCAGAGAAGATACACACCTAGAGATGTGAGGTTCCCTCTGCTTGTCCATCACAGGTGCATAAGCCAGGGTAGTGCCAATCTCCACTGTTTTATCAGTGTATTTTAGGTGTGACCTGGGGGGGACTATTTACATTCCTCAGTCTCCCTGGTTTCTTTTGTTTGCTCTATGTAACACATTTTTCCTGCCATCAGAAAGCTTTTCCAGCTGTTCTGCTCCTTAATCAGGCTAGGAGGAGGGATCTCTGTGTCTCTTTTAGGAGTAAGCAGTTAGATGTGCCTACAGTTGCATGCTCATTCATACTGACTATGGCCTGTTCAAGAGGTCTTCTGGCAGCCAAGATTTCATCCAGTTCATGTATTGCTGGATTACTTTCTTTCAAATATTCACTGCCAACTGTAGTTGGTTTCTTTTTCCTCTTTCTTCTCCCTCAAATTAACACATTCCAAAGGTAAGCAACCTGGTATCAAGTTGTATAGGGTTCAGCTATCTGCTTTTCCACTCAGTTTCCCTGTGGGGATGCTGGGGAGAGTTGATCATGTCTCTCTTTCAGCCCTTATCTGTGGAATCAGTATTCTGGAAAAATACTTTGCTGCTGCTAGGTTGTCCTCCAGGTTGTCATCGTGGAGGTGAGGCTCTAGGGAGCTCCATTGTTAGCCCCCCTCAAAGCTGACAGGGATGAGAACCACATGATCCAAGCTGTGGCTGAGTCTGGAGAAGAATGAGGGTTGTCCAGCTTCCCTGCTGCAAATGTTCAAAACTGCCAGAAGAGGAAGAAATTGAGGGATGTGATGTACCTGAAAATTTGCAGAGTTTTTGCCTGAATCTGTGTGACAATGTACTGATGCACAAGTGCCAGTGAGTGCTGAGAACAGTTCTCTTGATCATTTGGAAGCTGAGGGAGCTTTTCAGTATGTGTCCTTGGGTTTGGGCATGCAGAAAATTCGTGGACTTCTCTGCTACATCATCATCATTGGTAGGACTGCATGTGCAGTCCTCCATGAGCAGCAGTGTCTGGGCATGGTTCTTTAGCTGCAAAGGGCAAATTTCAGCTCCAGGTCCTTATAGAATCCCAGAATAGCTTGGGTTGGAAAGGACCTTAAAGTCCACCCAGTTCCAACCTCCTACCATGGGCAGGGCTGCCACCCACCAGCTCAGGCTGCCCAAGGCCCCATCCAACCTGGCCCTGAGCCCTAACGCCTCACCACCCTCTGAGTAAAGAATTTCCACCTAATGGGTAGACGCTGCACTTGTGCACTTAAGCAGAACTGTGTATGATGCATTTTATGGCTCTTGCATTACAACCAAGTTTAGAGCTGAGCCTGCTGAGAGTGAAAAGCATGTATGTGCCATCCTTAACAACTGGCACTTTGCCTGGATGCCCCAAAATTTGAATCCTTGTGTTAACAGCTCTATTCTATTCTGACCTCCTCGAATGCCACGTAAGCAGATGCCTGTGAGATGTGTGTTTGGTTGCTTGAAAAGGAGATGGTATCTCCATGTAGCCTCTCTTCCTGATGTTTGATGCTATTAACTAGAAATGGTTCTTTCTGTATTTTATTTTCTGTGTACCTTTGATTATACAAACCACAGAAGAGCTAGTGAAGAAGTGATTCCCTCTTCTCTCTGTTAACTTACAGTGAGAAAGGAAACTGGAGATGAGGACAAATTCATGCCTGGTGTGCACCCTGGCACAGTGTGTGTAGGCCAACATGCTCTGGGATTCCTGAAGGGTGGGCTTTGGATGTCCCCCTGCAGGAAGTGCATAGGTCTCCTAGTGGGTGCAGTACATTTTACAGGCTTAGTGAAGCATGCCACTTGTTTAATAATTTAAATGTAATTATGGAGTGTCATTTGGAGCTCTCCATTCCTTTTTTTAGTGTTCTTTGAAAGCCTGTTTTCTGAATTTGGCTGTTTGAGTCTTAGTCCTGATAACACAACACCTTGAAATAACTGGCGCTCTCTGTTCTGACTTCAGGCTGGAGAGATTAGCACTCCCATGGAAGGACCCAAACCTGAGTCTATTTCACTTCAGCTGTCCATTTGAGCAGACAAGAAAAAAACTTTTCCTGCAGGCAGAGCTGGAGAAAAGGGGCTTTGTTGGGCAGGAACAGTCAGATGCTGTGAGTGCTGCAGCCTGCGGCTTGTTTGGGCTGCAGCCAAATGTGACTTTCTAAAAGCCATCCAAAATCCACCATGCTCCCGGATGCAAGAGCCCTCCTCTGTTTGCTTACCACGGGGATGATATCTGTAGGTGTTTTGTGTTCTCCCAAAGCACCTGACTTACAGGTGGGAGCAAGCATCCCATCAGATTGGCAGCAAAACTCTGTGGAGCTGCAGCTTTCTCCCTGCAAACATGAGCCCTGGTGTTTTACTTGTTTCTAAAGCATTCTAGGAGAAGGGGAAGATAAAGTTATATCTGTCCTAAATCCACGGCTTTTTTGCAGAAGTTAAAATCCCAACTAAATGCATCTTCTTGCTATGCAGAGAGAATAGTTTATTAATTCAAGTACACTCCTTTTACAGACATGTCTGTAACTGGCAGTGGGGTGTGAGGGTGTAGAATCATTAAGGTTGGAAAGATCAGTAAGATCATCTAGTTCAGCCATCAACCCATGCCTATGACTAGTCTAAAGCATGTCTAAAGCATGTCTGTCAGTGCCACATCCATGCATTTCTTCAACATCTCCAGGGATGGTGACTCCACCACCTCCCTGGGCAGCCTGTGCCAGTGCAGCACCAACGTGGGCTTAGCAAGGAGCTGCAACAGAACTATATTTTATTAATAAAAGCCATCACCACCATCACCACCAACAAAAAAGTCACCACATTTTTGATGCACATATTCTTTTTTTTCCTTTTTCAAGGATAAAGTCTGTTGGGGAAAGATGACAAACTGAAAGCCACAGACAAAGAATTCCTTTCTTTTTCAACCAAGTAGATACTGTGTTTTTGGCACTCTTCTCGGCTTCCTCCCTAATTTGACCTTTCCTTCTCTGGAGAGCTGAGGTGATTGCTGCAGTATCAGCATGGAGGGCTGTTCTGTGGATGTTCTGCTCTTGAAGTGTCCGCTGACCACTGTGGTGTGTGCGGAAATGGTGGGAGGGATGGAGGGTGTGCCTTGAGAAGGCAGAGAGGAGCAGTTTAAGTGTAGGTGGGAGCAGTGAAGAAGTTGATGTCTCACTGTTCCCTGAAAGCTTTGGCTGTAGCTGCTGCTCAAATACTTTTTTGAAACCTTTAATCAAAGGGAGTTGCTTTCAATGAGACTGTTTTCTTAAGGGAAAAAAAAATAAATAAAAAAGCAAGCTTCATGTGTTCAGTGTGGTATAGATGTGTGTAACATACAGAATATTCCTGTAACTTGAACAGTATTGTTTTCTCTAACCACTGAGAAGTCCAGACCCCTAAAGCTGTATCTCTTAGTGGAGTCCAGCAGCTGCGTGACCTGGCGTGTCGCACTCCTTTAGGTCTTCTGTGTTCAAAGTTATATTGCAGACTTTAAAAATAAGATGAAAACACAAAAGCAAAATTAGGGAACCATTTTAAGAATAGATAGAGCATTTATTTGCTGTCACAATTTCTGTTGTAAATGCATGTGCATTTCCTCCATGCAGCTTGCTGCTTGTCAGCTTTGCAGATACAGCAGAAAAACAGAGCACGCGTGTTGAGGAACATGTTGGATGCCCTTCCCTCCCCAAGGCCCTCTTTCTGACCGGTTATGGGAAGCTGAATGTTTATTTCCTTTGCTGCTTTTCCTGAAGTGGTTTTAGGAAAATTCCCCATTCAGAGGGAAATAAAAGTAATCTAACTTTACTTCTTCCATTTGCCTGAAGTTATTTACATAGCAGTTGATACAAATTTCTTCTGTATTGAAGCAATATTATGCAGAAATCTTGGTGTGAATTAACTAATGATAGCCAAGTAGCCCATGGTCACTTTGTCATTCAGCTGTGTCTTGAAACCAGTATGCAAATACTGAAGCAGTCATGTTTTAGCTTATGCTAATTGGGGAAGTGTAGTTTATCCATTTAGCAGATGGGGAGCAGCTCTAGTTGTGAGAGTTACTGAGTCCTTGTGTCCTGAAACTAAACCAATGTTTTCAGAGGTGGTTATGACCCCCTTGCGGAGTCATTTCAGAGTTAGTTTAGTTGTTTTATTGTTTGCAGCAAGTTAATAAGAAACTACAAATCCATTTTGCCATTTGTAAAAGCTTTCTTTTAGATAGCTTGCTGTTTGAGCGTAGTTAACTGTGCTCCTCTGTTTACTGCCTTATGTTTAGTAAATATTTTCCTTACTACCTGTC
The DNA here is from genome assembly GCA_013399175.1 of Odontophorus gujanensis. Classification (NCBI taxonomy): domain Eukaryota; kingdom Metazoa; phylum Chordata; class Aves; order Galliformes; family Odontophoridae; genus Odontophorus; species Odontophorus gujanensis. The sequence continues at coordinate 138,238 of VXAB01001185.1, forward strand.
AGAATTGACTAAAGGCTTAGGAATTTTGAAAGAAGTCCCAGTTAGTGCCGGTGAACATTTGGAAGAGGGGCTATGTCTCTGTGGGTGTTTGGTGAGAGTTCTGTGAGAGCCACGTGAGCTTGGCATTTTCTAGCATCAGGCTTTGAGGCTATGAGTGCTGCTGTGATGTAATGGGCATGGGAGGAGTGTAAGCACACTGCTTCTCTCGTGGGATCATACAGTATGGACTAGTTTGATATTTAATTTAGCCTACAGGAAGACAGATCTTGAATTTCAGTGTTTGTTTCTGCAAGAGAGAGCAAGATGAAGGGCCAAGATCAATGCTGCCTGTGAAAACAGAGCAAATAAAGCAGATTTAGACTTCTGTAGGACCAGACCACAGTTGACAAAGACTCCTATATGAGATGGTAGATAATGCCTGATTGTTTGGAGAAACTCGTTACAATTCATTGCACAAATATTTTTGTACCAAAATAGATTTCTCTGTGTGTAAAACAAGGAGGAATGGTTTCTTGCAGTACAGTGTCTTCTGTAGTCTTCAGACACTTGAACTGAAAACAAGAAGAGCTGCAGAGTCTTTGGATATCATTGGGAACTGCACTGGTGTCTCTAGGAAGTAGATCAGTAGATTTGGTTTGTGCTTGTTTTGACTTAAGAAACAAGCACAAATTGCTATTTGTTATTTGTTATTGTTATTTGCTATTTGTTATTGTTATTGCTAGTGTAATAGGTAAAGTGGTAATTAGCAGTGGCTGCCAAGAGCTCCAGCTGTAGGGCCTAGAAGCTGAATGTGACTGGAATTCTGTGTCTGAAATAGATGTATAAATTCCCGAGGACTTCTGCTGTATGGCAAATGCATTGCCTAAGCACATGCAGACTCATTCTGCTCAAGTGTGGTATATGTTCTGTTCAACTAGAATTGTCATATGTGGTGGCAGACAGTCTGAGTCTGGGTTGTTTTCTTTCTCTGTGCTTCAGTGGCCAGCCATATATTCTATTCCATACACAGCACATCCTAACAGTAAATCCTGCAGGGTGTGTAGGGAGTACCTCTAGGGAAAGAAAGGAGACTACTTCAGGACATGGCTGCTGTGCTTCTATTTTTTGTTTTCATTGTGTATTTACAATTAACTCTTCTGTTTTGACTGGTGGAGCAGGGCTGGTGGTTCCTGTTACTGACTGGCACGGGTGCATGCTGCAGATACTGGGATTGTTCTGATCAGTGCTGTCCTGTTGTTGGCATGACATACAAGGAGACAGACTTTTTCCCTTTTTATCTCCACAGCACTTCACAGAGTTCCTGGATGAGTTCTCAACGGATGTCCTAGGTCAGCTCTTGAATGATCCCTTCTTGTCTGTGAAGAATGAAGTGATGGAGGTGGAACTGTCTCCGGCATCCCCAGCACCCCTCATTCAGGCAGAACACAGCTACTCCTTGTGTGGGGATTCTCGGCCCCAGTCACCCCTGACCCACATCTCGACTGATGACAACTTCAATGAAGGTAGTACTGCTGTATGCAAAGTCAATGTTGATCTGCTTGTCCTTGTTTGCTTGCCACAGTGATGGAGTAGTGGTGTGTTCCTGGTGGGGTTGTGGTGCACTAAAGATACACGTGAACCTTCTGTGCTAATTGAAATCCCTACAGTGAAGTTACAGATGGGATTTATTTGATTTCAGTCTGCAGGCATTGTGAATCAAGAAACTGGTCCATAGAGAGGGAAACTGTGCTCAGCAGAAATCACTAACTTTGCACTGTATTGCATTAAAACTAAGTGGTTGTCCAAAAGAAGTGGGAGAAGGTTCAGAAATACACTTGTTTCCCTGTATCTGAATCTTTGGTTGTTGAAGATAAATGAAGACCAGTAAACCAAATGAATCAAATAAAGACCACCATGAAGTTTGGGTGCTGTAGAATATGATGTGTAAGAAAAGGGTGGGACAGTTTTACTCTTTTGGAGTAGAGGTAGAGGGGAGGTCTTATTGCAGTCTGCAGCTCACTGCATGGATGCAGAGGAGGCAGATCAGGACTCATCTCAGAGATGCACAGCGATAGCACAAGAAGTAATGATACAAGTGGCAAGAAGGGAATTTCTACTCAGATATTAAGTAAGCCTTCTTCACTATGAGCATGTCAAACACTTGAACAAGCACCAGAGGCCATGAAGTCATCATCTATGGAGGTATTCAAAGCTGAGGCAGGAAAGGTCCTGAGCAACCATACCTGAGCTGCCTGTGCTTTGAGCAAGGGGCGTATTTCTACAGGTCTCTTCCAACCTACATCTCTTCAGGTTTATTAAAAAAAGAACAAAAAAAAAAAGAAACTCTTTATAGTTGCTTTCAGTAGTGGAACTTTCTAGTATCCAAAATGAAAATCTGGTCCTTTTATTTGTGTTTTTCAAATGTGTGTATAGGATAGGAATGAAACTTCATGTGTGTTGGTCTTTAAACCTGTCTTGGAAAGTCCTGTTTTCTCTCTTTTGTACTTCTAAGAAAAGTGGGAAATAGTGGTGCACAGAATATGAGGAATGCCACCAGCATTTTTTAGCAGCTTTGTTTAATTCAGCAGTTGTAAACATCTGGAGGGGGAAAAGGGAAATGCAGGAATGGTGGGAGGACAGAATCCAACCTGCTTGTTCTGATGTGTAAATGCCTACTAGCAAGAAGGGAAGTTCAAAAGCTAGTGCTGATGGAGGAGCAAAGCCATAAAAAACTGGCAACTAACTCTTAGGAGTAATCACTGTGGCAGTCTTTCACTCTAACAATGTTTGTGTTTTCAAGGTTAACTTTGTAGTGAAATGCAGTAGAGTACTAAACCACTGTGCAGTAAAAGGGAGAGATTAGTATGTATGTCTAAGCATTAACAAGCTAAGCTGTTTATGAAGATCCAAGATGTCAGTTTTCAAATGCTGACAATTTTGTAGTCCAAAGCACTCTCTTAAAACAAGGTGTGGCCTGTTAGAGATTTCACAGATTTGGTGTGTTTCACTGAGGACAATACGTAAAACCTGAGAGAAGGCTTTTTGAAGTGAGATGAGGTTTTTATAGATCATTTGAAATATCATCTACATAAAGCCTTGCCTTTCTATATTTCCAGACTGTTTTATGTGAATGTCTTTAAATTAATGCGCAAAGGAGATACCTTCACTGTGGCAGGAGAGCAAGCAGAAGAAAGTTCATAAAGCAAACTTTCCTAGAAGTTAATAGAGAGGAGCTCCAAACTAGGCTAAAAGTGAGGGGAGTTTCCTTTGGGAAAAAATCCTTAAGAAATTTGTACTACTGAGACTACTGGGTAATTAGTAGAGCTCTGGTCAAATGACTTTAAAAAGCCAAGAAACATTAACAAGTGAGTTTAAAAATAGAAAATGAATGGAAAGCATTTCATCTTCTGCTCATTTCTGCAGTGTTTCGTAAGAGCGGAGGAGGAGGAGGTGGAGGAGTTGTTCCTGGTGTTTGGGATTTTATTTAATCTTTACCCTGGAATCACTCTAACAACCTCTCTTGACTCTGTGAGAGGGGGAGGGAGAGATTTTGCAGGTGGCAGCACTGCAGGAATTGGTGCTGAAGATTGAGACCATCTCATCTACCATCATTAGATGGTAGAGGTACACAGTGCTCTGGGCAACACTGGTGAACTCCAGTTCCCTTGGCAAAGGGGTTAATGTAAAGGATAGACAAGAAATTCACCTTTTCAAAGTAACTCTCCCACTGGGCAGATTGATGAGCTCTTGCTGTTGTCAACAACGTGATGTTTCTTCTTATAACTATCTTTTCAGACCTTTTGTGATTGTCCTAGCAGTGAGCATTGGTGGCTTGTTCCCCAGAGTGCGCAACAGTGGTAACCCATCTTTGACAGTGGGAGCTTATGGACAGACAAAGAGAGGGAAAGAGAATGACAGGAGGAAGGAGAAGGTTTTCTAGGGCTAGACTCCTTAGCCTGTCTGACTAGGTAATACGTACTTGAAAAAGACACCAGTTATGGTCCTTACTGGAGTTGTCATTCCAGTAGGTGTTCTGTTAACATGACCTGGAGCTGCTAGCTCCTTTCCGCCAAGGTAACTTCTTAAGTGCAATGTGCTTGGGTATATTTAGATGCCAGCTGGCTTACAGTGTGTCTCTTCTAACTTAGTGAATCTTAACTATGTGAGGCCAATCTGCTGCTCAGCCCTTGGGTGCCACCTGAGAGCTGCCAGTGGTTGCAGAGCCCTATACTGGTCCAGCCTTCAGGTGGGATGTGGCTTCACTGGAAGGAAGATATCCCCGCAGAGGGTAATGGGTGGATGGATGGGCTGGTCTTGTTCTGCATGGATCTGGTGTCCAAAAGAATGTCCTTGCCTGCCTGACTTTAAAAATAGTCTTTAAATATGAAGTTTGTTTCCATGGCAATGGGTGCATTGCAGATAGTGGTGGGTGTGCAGCCAGGGCTGGGGGCTCCTTTGGGAGCAGCACATTGGGGTGGCTGGAGCAGCGTCCTGCTGGGAAATCTTGTCTAAAGACTTTAAAAACAGCAACAGCAACAGTGCTAGAAGTGTAAAGCTTGGCTAGGGTCTGGGTTCAGTTCTTTTGAGGAGTCCTCTTGACTGCAAAGTGGAAGTGAATGTGAATGTTCATAAGATCAGAATCCCAACGCCAGTTTTTCCTCAGTTATTTATTCCAATTTCACTGTATTTAGATCATTTCCACAGCTTTATGTGGAAGACCTTCTCTGAACACTTGCTGGTTTTTGCTAACGTGCACTCTCTGAAGGCATGAGTCCCTATATCTTCAGTTTACGAATGCACTGTCAAGTGTAACCACTTTAAAGCAGATGTTTGCAAGATGTCTGTTATGTATTTTTTTTTCCTTCCTAAGAATCTATTATTATATTTAATTTTGCGTAAACTTCTAAGACTAAAGATACGTCAGAGAAGCTTATAGGTCTGGGCTTTTTGCTTGTAGCTTGCTGACTGTACACTTGTGTTAGTTGGAGCTGGAGAATAAGGTTCCTGGCCTGAGAAGGGATCCATATATTGCCACAAGAAAGGAGGCTGCATCCCAGGTATTGAGGAGCTGCACTGGTTCTGCCACCCCTCTCAGAGAAGGTTTCTGCTTTCTGTTTGTGAACTGTAGGTTTTAAGAGACAACTGCAGCGTAACTCTGACGAAGCATGGTGGGTTGTAAAGCAGAAAATACTTCTTGGGAGGATATCAGGAAGCTGAGAGGAGAGGCTGAAGACAAGGATGACTTCATGGTCCCATCAGGGACTTCAGGGCACAGGTTTACTTCTGACAGTTATAAATGGTTAGAGAAGAAAATCTTTGCTTTCTATTACAGTTGGTGTGTGTTTCTCCACTCTTCCTGTCTCTGCAGCCCTTTGTAAAGGCAGGCTGTAGTCAACTAGCAAGGACAGCCAGGAGTTTCATCAGAGACTCTGGTTAGCTTCCTGTGCGACCTCAGGTGCAAGTGTAGAGCCCATCCCCTTCTCATCCCTTGCCTTGTGTGTCAAAGGCACAAACTTCTTGGGACAGGAGCTGCCCCTTAGTTTGGATGTGTGAGGTCTGTAGGTAAAAACCTAGTGGGCAGGAACTGCAGCAGCTGCATGGGGCTTTTCATCCTCTGGGATCAACTGCAGCAAGTGGACATTGTCTCAAGATTGGCATGCGTTTGGGTTTTGTGTTTGTTTTTCACTTGGTGAGCCTCACAGGAGTGAGAGGGTGGACAACCAACTACTCATTTGAATGGATTTTCTCCCAGAATTGTGGTTTGGTGGCTGGGTGCCTTCCTTCCCAAGTCTCTCAAGGACTCTGTTTCTGAGGCTTGTTTTGGTCCTCACCTGCCCCTCCTACTCATACTTTCCTTCCCAGAAATGCTTTGAAGTTGCTCTTGGATTTGGGGCAGCTTGCCTTGGCTAAAGGTTTGACAGTGATTGCTGCAGAAATTCAACTTCTTTGTTTTATGTTTGCTTGCACCAAAACTCAACCTGGCCCCAGAATATAACCTGTATTGTTATTGGGCTTTTTATTATTGTTACTGTTGTTGTTGTTATTATTATTATTATTATTGAGGTTATTTTTTCCTTCAGTACACTTTTAAAGCCTAAGTTTCCTTTTCAGCTTCAACTCCATCTTCCTATATGGCTTAGGAAAGGGAAAGGAACGCACAAAATTGCTCCCATTTCTCCAGTGCAGATAACTCCATAATGACAAATTCAGTCCTTATCCTCAACAGTGCTTTGTACAGAAAAATGATTCTTCATACATAGCGTGTGCATGTAATAATCCAAGTCATATGCTATCTTTTTGCATAGAGGCACCTATGGGCTGAAGGCTCAAGTATGTCTTCATACATGTTATATGCAAATGCATATATATGCATAATATGTATGTGTGCATATATATGTAACTCATGTAATATATATGTATATATATAATACACACATATATATAGATTATATTTATACATACTGTCCTATTTCTGTCAATTTTCTCCCAGTACCTAATCAGTTTCCATTGTTTGCATCTCACTGAACTTCATCTGCTCTGCTTTGTCAAGTTCAATTTTCTTCAAAGAAATTATCTCATGTTCTGAAAAGGTGCTGTGAAAGCCATACTGTTAATTTTTGTGAGAACATGCAAATGCAT
>VXAB01001185.1:144917-183978 GCA_013399175.1 Odontophorus gujanensis
TATATTTCCTTGCCCTGACCATGTTACCAGCCATTATTTATTCTTTTACTTTACATCTAGCACTTGAGCCATTCCATTTGTAAATCATCATTACTGCTCCAAGACCGTGTAGTTTTAGGGTTTACCCATACAAAGTCTTAGAAAAGTCACAGATTATTTTCTCCCTCTTAACAGTTAATTACATCAAATCTGAAATTTTCAAGCTTTCTTCTGTGCAGTCCATCAAGCCCCAGCACCACAAACTATTTAACAGGATTTGGATCCTGAAAAGATTTATTTCTAGACTTAACTTTAAGCAGAAAAAAAAAAAAAAAAAAATTGCATTCTTACATCCAGGGCTAGTTTTGTGTGGAAAGAAGTGTCCGAATGCCAATACATATGGCCAGGGACATTTTAGCTGATTGAGAAATGCATGCTTTTTTTTCTTTTTTTTTTAAATATATATATATATTTGTTTATTTTCAGGGAGGAAACCATTTGGCAATGGTAACTTGAATTTGAGCATTTTTTATGTGGAAGGGTAGCAGTCAGTCTTTATCAGCATCTGCAGTTTTGAAGTATGAAAAAGTTTCTGACCTTTAATGTGTCTGAGGTCCAAAATCTGTATAGCTCACTCTGAGTCAGACCTAAAACTTCTACATCAGTGCATCTGAAAAATGTCAGTTCTGATTTAGAGGTGGGCATTTTGGTGATCGCTTATACTTACTGTTTTAACATATAACTGTGTTGCAGTCAGACGTTCTTTAGCTTCCAGTTCCACATATCAGGTCTCTTTATGGCCTTTTTCCTGCTGGAGCAGAGAACCATCTGTTCTCAGGAACCTCTTTCCCTGGGTGTTTGTGGGCTGTGATTAAGTTCTCTCTTGAGTTCTGCTCGGATACAGTTTAAATGAGCAGCACTTTTGGGCTGTCCTATTTGTCTATCTTCTGGACACTGAACTATTCTTGTATTTCCTTTCTAAACAAAGGAATGTTTGCAGTTCCTTTTCAAAACTCTCCATAAAGCAACCACAGGAGCCAGTTTCACAGATTATGAATATTAGGGGAATACTCCTCCCACTTGCAGTCCTGTTGTTTCTGGAACCAATGATCTCATTCTCTTGTAGCTATATAGTTGCACTGGGAGTTCATGTTCACTTAGTGGTTTACCGGGACCATTAAGTCCTTTTCATGTGCCTCAAAGCCTGATTGCTGCCTTCATGTGGATGGATGTGCCTTCAGAGCATCCATGTGGAGAGAAAAATTCATGAGGCTGAGAGAGTACTGTTTTAATGGAACATAGTACTTTAATGAATAACTTTCAGAAAAGACACCAGAATCTTTTATAGGACAAAAATAAAATAAAATATTTCATAGAATCACAGAATCATTAAGGTTGGAAAAGACCACCTAAGATCATCTAGCCCAACTACCAGCCCATCCCCACCATGCCCACTAACCATTTCCCTCAGTGCCATATCCATGCAGTTCTTGAATGCCACCACCTCCCTGGGCAGCCTGTTTCAGGGCAGCACCACGCCTTCTGGGAAGAAATGTTTCCTAGTATCCAACCCAAACCTCCCCTTGTGCAACTTAAGACTGTTCCCTCTCGTCCTATCACTGTTACCTGGGAGAAGAGGCCAAAAAGTGGTGCTAGAAAGTGGTGGAAGCAGAGCCTGAAACTGTAAGACATCTCCTGGTTGGGCATACATGAGTAGCTGATTCTGCTTTAAAAACTGTCAAGTTTCCCACTGAAAAGAGTATCGATCTTGCTTCTGTTAGATATGAGAGGAACAGTGTCCTGGTTGCTTTGGTAAGGGCTCCAAGTAACCTGAAGTGCTGGGTGAGCGCTGAGAGGGGAGAAACAGGTTTGGCTGGTTCTCCTTTGTTAAAGGGATGGTTGCTTCTGCCATGTGTTGGCATGACTGTGTATCACTGCTCCTCATCTTTTCTCCTTTATTTATTTTGTTTTGTCTTCCTGGTGCTTTATAAAGGACACCAGTGTTTGCTGGTCAAACAGTGTTGTGTTTGTGGAGGCTGCTTCTAGGGGTCTGGTGTCGTTACTAGGGGTGGGGATGGCTGTGGACTCTCTCCTCTCTGAGGAAAAGTGGGGCTCATGTTTTTCATGTTCTGTGAAGAGGTCTTATGTCTGCTGAGGGACTGTGTGAACCAGGACATGGGAAGGACAAGGAAGCAGTCAACCTGCCTCGAGGTGAGTCCAGACAAGGGCTGGACATTGGCCAAAATGCACACACAAGACTGTACTGCAAGCACGTCTCCAGCCCTGGTTCAGAGTTACTTAGGCCCTGCTCATCATACGTTCATACATTCTAGCTGTTTTATCTATTGCTTGGACAGTGAACTTCGAGACACGCAGACAACCTCTTCATACTGCTTATACATGTAAGGATAACCTCAAGTACTTCTACTTGTCTTATCTGCAGGCTTGTTTCAAATGACATCCATCATATACATCTGTTTTCTGTGTGATTACAATCTGGCATGGCAGTTATGGTGGTATGCTTTTTTTGTCTGTGCATGTTGAAGATTAGGTTCAGTGGTACATACTTCATGTGGCTCTGTTTGTCTAGTGATGCCGTCTTCCTTTTGACCACAGAAAAAAAAGAGGTCAAAATCACATTTTTTTTTGCTGAACACTTGCATTCTTGCCACTTGGGTGAGTGCGGGTGGGAATGTGTAGTGCATCTCTAATTTCATTTACTGAAAAATACAGAGCAAGTCACTGATTCAACTTGGCTATGCTTGCAAAAAGCAGCTCTGTTAAACTCTTCAATGAATAGTGCTGAATTGAAAGTAGGGAGCAAGGGAGATCTTTTTGTTATTTCATTAGCTCTGTTTCTCTGTACATCAGTCACAGAATGAAATTTAGTCAATATCAGAGATGATTTACTTTTTCTCAGGAAAGGAGTTGGTATATTGGGTGAAATTGAAAGATTCATCTTTGGAAAGTAAAGTATAATGTTGGATAGAAGTAAATAAATTAAAAAAATAAATAAAAATAAAGGGAAAGCAAAGCCAGCTAGAAACTCTTTCTCTGGGAAATAAACTGTACAGATGAAGTAAGCACTTCTGACCTTATTTTTCATTTTTACTGCTGTGCTTTCCAATAGTATTCTGCTGAAAAAAGAAGTAAAATGTTGCAACTCAACAGAGAAATATGAGTATCCCAGAAGGTGGCACATGGTGTTGTTAAGACGCTTGGTCTAAACATACATATATATATAAACAAACAATATATAATGCTTTTTTAATGTGCGCATTAGTAGTAACTATTAATCTTGCCATATTTTGATGAGATCTTAATGGCCTTTTAGACAAATCTGAGGGCAAAAGTAGTTCTGTCCTCTTAAGTTATCACAGCCTCCAAGTTGCTGTTTTAAGAGAAGGAAGAAACCTGGCTTTTTCCTCCAGCAACTGGCAGCTACCTGAGAGCTCTGTGGGAGCATTTTGACTGATTTTCATAGAAACAGGACCAGATAAACATAGCAAAGCATGTGAGTTACTTCATTTTGTTTTCCTTCCCCCTCCAGTTCCAGAATGCTTCATAGAAAACACTGGCAGCTGAAAGTACAAAATTAGGAATCAATCTGTAGAGGTGGTGTTTTGGTTGCTGCACAAACACAGCCTTTTTTGGTTTTATGTTTTTCATCTATGCCTAAGTAACATGTACTGGTTATTGCTTCAGCTGTGATGTTTAGATGAGCTCTGATCTCTATTTTTATTGCAGACTGCCATCATAATATATGTGGTGGGCAGCACATAGAGAAATTAAAAACTTGGGTGTATTGTGCATCAAAAGCCAAGCACTTCTGTGTGGCTGAGTCTTCATAATGGAATTTAAAGGCCTTAAGCTTTCATTGAGCAAAATATTGAACAGCCTTTTCCCTTTTGGGTGTAGTGACCTGGAGAAAGGAAAGGTAAAAGGGCGAGTCTCTTTATAGTACGTGAGGTAGATCTGACTATCACTGTCCATCTTAACAGGAGGTGTTTGAACCAGGGACAGTATTAGGGCTTTTGAACTAAAACAGAAGGACAGAAGGGGTTTGCTTTCTACTTTTCCAGTTTGTGTAAATATGCACAATGTGCAGTGCTTATACTTACAGCACAGAGGGAAATACATCTCATTTTGAGCTTCCTCTCCTGCTGTATTATGTGCACATTTTCTTACACGTTGCCAGTCTTATACCTGGGACCAAGCAGGACACATGATGAGTGCAGCTGGGAAAGGAAGGGTCATACTTAAAGTTTTTTGTGTCGCTAATTGAACTTGCTTTGGCATGTTGTGAGGCTCCTACCTTGTTTTGATTTTGGATTTTGTTTGTTTTAAAAGAAAGTGGAAAACAGTAAATGAGTCTGCAGGAAAAGTGAGACAGGCTAATGACAAAAGCAACACACAAAGGCTTTCTAAAGAAATATAATTTGTTCTTGGACATGGGAGATGGTAGTTTCAAATGCCACAAAACCTTGGTTGCTGTGATGAATTGGATTTTTTGGATGCATGATTTGAAACTGGGGATTAACTTACAGAAGTGCTAGATGCTCATAGCTGCATCTGAACTCAGTGCATACTATGTTTTGATTAAGTGAAGTATAATAGCAGTGCTAAATCACCTGAAAAATCCAATTGCCGTTGTCTCCAGTTGGTCATTTTAAATTACTAGGTACTTGGTGGCTTTAATCTCTGCATGGCTCACTTGGATTTTCAGGACCACTCTGGAAATTAATTCAGGTTGGTGAAGTATTTTGATTGTGCCCAAGGAGGGAATTAAACAGCTCTGTGGGAACTGAATTTGAATTGCATTTGATAAAGGAGAGATGATACTGTGCATGAGAAAGCAATGAGAATAACAAAACATGGTAGAGCTTCTCAGTTAAGGGAGTGCTGTGCACTCTATGTGTTGGGTAAGGCATGGGTTCTGAAGAGAAAGCTTTTGATAGCATCAAGACATTGCTATTTTTAGATTTGTGTAATATACAATAGAACACTGAAATAAACCTGCATAGATGTTTCATAATACCAGGGTGCTTTGCAAACTGTAATGTTCAGTTAACATACTCTGCGCATGCAATTAAACAGTGCTTGTGCACTGCACATAGGATCTGAGATTTTGTAAAGTGCATCCTGCTTAAGTGACAGATTTCATGTGCCAAAATGCTTGGTATCCATGGACTTGCAAAACGATTTTCAGCTAGTCATTGCATGGCAGAGCTCTGAGATTCATAGAAAATATTGGCTGGCAAGGAGATCCTAGCAGCCAGGATCACTTGCTCAGCAGTGAACTTTGTCGTAAGGATTTTGATGCATGAGAAGAGTTCTTTAACAACCAAAGTAACAAACCTTAGGATGGAGCTCTCCCTAGCCATTCAGCTAGCTAGATCTCTTATTCAGGCCTTCTCCTCTGAATGATTTGCAGCATATTTTGTCTCGACTTGGCAGTGCGACATTGCTTTATCAATATCCATCTAGAAGGGCATTTTTTCAGTCTACTGTTTTGGTCTCTGTCTCTGTAACTCATGTGTGCCTCCTGGATCGTGTTGGATGCAATGATGAGTACTTCAATTTCTACACCCCAGTCATCTACTGCTTCCACAGCATGTCTCATTAGGTTTGGAGAAGACACCTCCTTTATCCTCTGGTTCATTCTCTAGAACCAGTCTCCATTGCCCTTTCATTTGATGATTTTACATGTACCGTTGTGCTTGTTCTCATCCTTCCATTAAACCTTTTCCATGATTCTTCAGATCCCTACACCATAACTAATGATGTCTTGAAGGGTGTACCATGCCTTTATTACTGGTATTCCGTAGTCTGTTCAGTTTTTCCCCATGTGCCTAAATTTGTATTGTTTTTCGCAGTTTTCTTGAGGAGTTTTGGGCAAGGACTTCCCCTTTGTTCTGCTAGATCAGGGCTTGGCAGAGCAGATTAAAGCTTTTAGGAGTTGCTATAGGAATAAACTAATAATGATTTTCAGGTAATGTCAACCAACTGTGCTCAGGAAGTGGAGAAAGAAGAGAGGGAAATGTCCTTGAAGATCAGAGGGGAGGTTTCCAGTGACTTAAGAATGCATCAAAAGAAAGTGACTCATTGCATAACACCAACTGTGATAATGACTGTGTAATAGGGGCTTGGGAAAATCAGGAAGAGGGGAATGTGAAGGTGGGATTTGACCAGTGTGTTACTCCATCCCTTCTTTTCAGGGGGCTGGTCATCTGGAATGACAGCTGTCACCACACTTAAAAGGCAAATGTCAAAGACTAGATAAATGCAGTTCTTCAAAGTTATCTCAGTGTTAAATGCACCGTGTTGCTATCTCTGAAAACCTGTGAGCTGGTCAGAATAGCATTAGTGCCTGGAATAACTGGGAGCAGTTAGTGTGAAGCTAACGTTGATGGCGGGGTGTCAGGTCAGGCAGCATGCTCAGGTCCCAGCGGAGGAGAGCGATGGGCTGATGGCCAACATCCTTGTGATGAATCTGGGGATTAGAGATGATAAACATCACAAAGCATAGTCTTAGAGGCCGTGCCCTGTTCCCCTGGGCACCCACAGCTAGGCTTGTCTTCCACTTGCATAGTAATACAAATCTCAGAAAGTTCAGAGCTAATTACTTGGCTCACTGATAACTCTCATTTACATGTAACCTTCTCTCCCACAGGGAGTCTAAAGTAGCTTGCAACTGCTAGGTCTGCCACAGTGCAGCTTGAACTGGGGGTGAGAGAGGCTGCATGTGCACAGTGTCCTGTTGGGGAGGCTTTGAAAGAGATTATCCAAACAAACATTTGAAAGTTGCATTTTCCCCGGGATTCTGGATTTCCAGGCAAAACTTCCACTCTGAAGTTCTGTCTGAATGTTCCACACACAACAAAGTCGGGTCCACTGACCACCTGACATTGATTGCTGTCAGCAGAACAACACTGAGGATAAGGAGAAGACTGAGATTCTCAATGGCTTTTTCTTTCTGGATAGGAATATCCAGAGGGATCTGCGCAGGCTGGATTGCTGGGTTGAGGCCAATGGGATGAAGTTTAACACGACCAAGTGCCAGGTTCCACACTTTGGCCACAACCCCAGCCAGTGATATAGGCTAGAGGCAGAGTGGCTGGAAGAAATGGACCTGGGGGTGCTGGTTGACGCTCAGCTGAACGTGAGCCAGCAGTGTGCCCAGGTAGCCAAGAAGCCAGAATGCAACCTGGCTTCTATCAGAAATAGCGTTGCCAGTGAGGGAACAGGAGCTGTTCAGTCTGGAGAAGAGGAGGCTCACAGGAGACCTCATCCCTCTCTACAACCTGAAAGGAGGTTGTGGCGAGGTGGGGGTCAGCCTCTTCTCCCGTGTAACTAGTGATAGAACAAGAGGGAATAGCCTCAAGTTGTGCCCAGAGAGATTCAGATCAGATATTAGGAACAATTTCTTCTCCAAAATTGGAATGGGCTGCACAAGGAGGTGGTGGAGTCACTATTCCTCGGGGTGTTCAAGAAACGTTTAGATAAGGGACTTAGTTTAGTCTGGAAATATTGGTGGTAAATGGATGGTTGGACTAGGTGAGCTTTGAGGTCTTTTGCAACCCTGCTGATTCTATGAGTCTGGGATTCTGTGGATGACATTCTTGTGTTTATGAGTCGAGCAGTATCCCCTCTCCCAATTTAACATTTAGACAGCACTAATGCAACCTGTTTTGTTGTTGTTGTTGTTGTTTGTTTGTTTTCTTTTCATAAATACTTCTGTTTTCATTGTTCTGCATTTCCTGGATGGCTTTGGGACTAAAAACTTCTAACAATTTAAATACAGTGCTTAGCCCTTGCCATACAGTTCACTTCTTGGTGGAGCTGGGCTTGCTGCTCTTGAGCATCTGATTACAGGATACATATTTTCAGTTTTAATTCCTTGGTGTGTCTTTTCTCAAATTACCTCTTTCCTTGCCAGTGGTGGAGGTGAGGTCCACCACAGAGTAATGACTAGCACTGGCCATGTGCATACTTCTCCCTTCTTGCATCACTCAGCCCCCACCCAGAGCCTGTGTGCCAAATGCCTGTGTGGTCTTAATAGTAGCTGAGACAAACGCAGAGGCTCTCAGACCTCTCTTATTTTTGTTACCTGCCTACAGCTGGTGACTTCCTACCAGCTCAATCCATTAAGATGTGTAAAGGCCTTGTTCAGCCTCACAGACTGTTGGTGGCATAGCCACAGTGCCCTGAGAAACTCTGATGTGCCTCTTGCAGCTGCTGGTGAGTTGTGGCAGAGGACTGTGCTGTGGTGCAGCAGTGGGGGTAGTCTCCTGCAAGGGGAAAGAAGGCCTTCTATAACTGGACTTTAGCGGTAGGAATGGGATTTTTTTAAAGGCAGAATTGCAATTGCCAGAATATATATCTACTTTTCTTCATGCAGATTTTAATAGCCCTGTGTAATTATTTGAGAGATGGAATCCTTCTGAATTCGTGATCCTTTATCACACTTTAGACCCAGCAGAAGAAATCTGTTTTCAGCGAGCCAAACAACTTTTTCTGTAGTGGCTCCCAAGAATACAAGTGGGAAGCCAGCAACTTAGCATTCCAACCTTCTTCCAGTTCTTGACTGTGAAAGGCAAACGTTTTAGCTTTGTTCAGTGGAAGATGGCAGTAAGCATGCAGAAGTTTGTCTCTGCTGCCAGTTCTGCCAACATGTGATGTACATTTCATTGCTGCCAGTCTGAATCTGCATCCTGTGCTGTCCAAACACTCTGGGGAGGAAATTAGTGTGATCACCATGGCATTGTTCTCATGTGAAATCATCAGAGCCACTGTCCTCTTTAAACTTACTAAATGAATCTTTTGGGAAAAAAAAATCTTGAATTTGAAAGAGTGAAAAATTGTTTATTCTTAGAAGCGTAATATCAGTGCTCCAGGTCTGTAATGACTGCAGGCAGCAGAAGGAGCAGAAGGCTGGCTAAGCACTACTTCTTACAAGAAGGAATAAAATGGAGTCAATGAGCATCAGGTGTGTAGGACATGGCTCCCTGGCTGCTCTACCCAACACTTCACTTGTTTAATCTTGTTCTGCTAGGTGCTAGCAGTTTTTGGCAGTGTGCAGTGATTAGTGCTCTGTGTCTTTCTGCACTGTTCCTCTGTGTATCCTGGGGCTAGGATTAGGTTACATCCCCAAAACAGCACAGTTGTCTGCATTGACTGAGAGGTGAATGGGAAGGGCAGAGTGGTGTTGATGGACTGAAATGTCTTCTGTGTTTGTTTCCCTTCTCTGGAGGAGGGATGACATTGTTTTCATTTGTAGTCTCTCTGTCTCTGACCTAAACGTGTGGTGTCCAATTTCCTTCCCTGGCAGGTGACCTGGAAAATGAAGACTGGTGTCTGGGTTCAGAATTCACTCCAGCAGCAATAAAGACTGAGCCAGCACTGTGCCTGACTCCAGCAGCAATAAAGACTGAGCCAGTGTTGTGCGAGACATCAGGCCTTACTCCCTCTGTCAGTCTCACTGTCATTGCCACATCGCTGGAGGGGGAACAAGCTGAGCTGCATACTGATGTCCTGGTACTTACAGACTTTCTCTTCTCTTTCTGCAATTAGATACAGATTCTCCTAGAACACTGCCTTCTCTGTGCCAGAGGTGTTGATTCAGGTTTCTCACTGTAGTCTCTGCTTTAACATTTTCTAATGCTTGCTGATAACCCACTACTGCTATAGAGTTTGTATTTCAAAACTCGTATCTGCATCTTCATGTTTTACTTGTTAGATGCACGGCTTTCTTTTATGATAGACAATCAAAAGCCTGGAGTTGATGCTTTTAAAAAATGTTTAAACAGTCTCAAGTGAACCAGGCACAGGTGAAGTGACTCAGTTGTCCTGTGGGGTCTGTCTCTAACAAGCAAAGAGCTTTCCATAATTACTTGCTTTAGTGCTTCTGTGTCTTCCCCTAATCAGAATGAGACCTCATGATGGAAAAGTTTTCCTTTTTGCCTGCTGTGTCGCCAGGTCTGTCAAACCCTGACACTTTGAGGTGCTGTTGCTTCCATACCAACTTGGTGAATAAGACACCTGGAGCAGCCAGTAGGCATCTGTGAATGCTAAGTTTGGCTGTGGTTGAGTTCAGGAGGATGAATGGCAGCAGCTGATGGCTCCCCTTCAGTGCAGGAAGGACTGTGACACTTCTCAGTCCCTGGTGTGCAATTACTCTGGGTGGAGCTAGGCCATGATGAAAATAAACATTCCCTCTTGGATGGGGATCAGAAATATATGCAACAGATTTTTTTTTTTTCCTTCAGAAACTGGGTAAACTGAAAAACATTAGTTTCTCATAGTTGTCTTGTAGTCTGCATATACTGTCATCAGTAAGTGGTCCTGTCACAGCTTGGGATGCTATGATAGTACAAATTGTATCTTGTAACTAACTGGTAGCTCATTACCATTGCACAAATTAGTTATACTGTTTTCTGGGAGAGATTTTGGCCCCACTGAGCATGTTGAGGTGCCAGCCTATCTTCCTCAAGCCTGCGATTGTAGAATTCAGGCAGACTGGATGGCAGCTTGGCAGCCTGGTGAACCAGCCGTGTCAACAAGCAAGTCAGATATCCTCCAGACATCACTCGGCCGTGGCTGTCTCTGTTACAGTTCCTCTGCACAGTGAAATGAACTTAGGCTCAATAACACAGTGCTTAGCAAGTGGCACTTCAGTCTCACTCCCGGATGACAGTGGTCTCAAATGGATTCTCCTTGCTGCCAGGAGCATTGCTATCTCTGCTCAAACTGGCCGTGTAGTCCAGCAGATCCTAGCGGGAGCTCTGTTGCTAAGGGAAGTAATTTGAGTGGGTTGCTTGCTAGCTTTCAGTCTGAAATGTCATCTCTGAGGCATAATCTTTTGTTTAACTAAATATAGTAATAAAAAAAAGCCACAGCAGGAGTAGTCAGGGCAGCATTTTCTGTAGCCTGGCTAAGCAGAACTGTGTGAAGCACTTAAAGCTTTGCCTGTACCAAAGTAGGAGAGGGAAATCTCTCCGTTTATGGAGTATTCATCCTTGTATCCTTCAATTAAGATCTGAAGATGTGTGCTTTGGGTTTTCATGCTCTTAATTTCTCTTTTCTAGATGAAACCACTGAGCCAGAAAGCTCTTCCAGAGATTAAATTGGAGCCTCATGAAGTGGATCAGTTTCTGAACCTCTCTTCTAAGGAAGGTCTGTTAATTACCTATCTAGCAGGCAAGGAAGATGACCAGAATGCACGATGAGTGTACTTTACCCTGATTAAATATTTGGCTTCCTTGTTTGCCATGTTAATCTTTACGCTGAAGCTGTTGCCTTCTAGGGATTTGAATCCGACTGCTAAAAAGCCAGTCTTTCTGACCTAATTATGTGTGGTGTTGTTGTTTTTCTTATTTTGTTTTTGTCTTGCTCATCACAAAGAAAGTGATCCCTGTATTGTCTGTGACATGTTAACAATTATACAGTTGCTGGTGGGAGCTTGAATCATTAATGTACAAAATTATTTAGATTAGAAGACATCTTAGGAGAGAAGATTTCTCTTCTAACCTAAGATGGAACTTAAGGAGACATAGAAAATAAGAAAAACACAAGTGGAAACCTTGCTGGTTTTACACCTCTTTGCCCTAAACTGCAAAAGCGAGGATGTGAGTTTATATGAAATTAAGTGCATCTGATTTTAGTGTATTTGTTTTAGTTCAGGTTTGAGAACCACCAGGGTCCCTTTGTACTATATAAATGAAGCAGTAGGAAGAGTGATGATCTCTGCCCCTACTGTAAAACACAGCTTTGTGGCACATAATCTACTGACCCAAAAAAAGTTTGAAAGAGCCAAATATTCTGGCTGAAATTTAAGAAGATAACTGCATCTCAGTAAGGAACACTTGATTTTCTGTTGGTGAATTAATTTATGTAGATAAATAGAACTGCCTTAGGAAGGGAAGCAACTGACTTAGCAGGTGGGACAAAGGGAGTCTTAACCTAAAATGTAGATGAAATTGCTCGATTTCTGAGATTAAAGACCTTACTGTCTTGCAAGACTAAGCAACTGCTAGAATTAAGATGCTAGCCCAAAGGAGCTCGTGTAAAATAACTTTTTTTTGTTACTCTTTTTCTCTCTTTGTTCTCTACCACTTGATTTTCTCTTCCTACTCCCAACTGTGATTGCTGTAAATTTATCTTTAAAAAGAGCAGATGTCCAAAGCAGCCATAATTCAGTTGTTCATGAAATATAAGTAGGTGAGACGTTGTGCTCTTTCTCTTGATCTGGTCCCATTTGGTCATAAGCAGCACTGGGCTTGCCAGTTGTAGCACAGGTTCTCTTGGCTGCCAGTGCAGTGCAAGTTTCCTTTTGGCTGTGGATAGCACAATGTTCAGAGAGGTTCCTAGGGTTGCTACTTTTGCTGCTCCTGGTCCACTAAAGCCTTCACTGTTGAGAGATTTTCACTACCAACCAGTTGTGTCAGACCAGATCCTTAGGGGATAGAATTTCTCCTTCCTTAACATGTTGTATGAACATTGTCTTCTCTTGAGAAGTGCTGGTAATTTGTTAAATCCATAGTAAGGTTGGGAAAGACTGTTGTTTTTGGAGAGAAGGCATGCCAGCTCAGAGCCCTCTCTGTTAATGTGGTTTCCCAAGCAGGGTATTTATGCTGGAGGCTTATACTTAAATCTCAAGGCTTTTGGAGAAGTGCAAGTGTAGGCAGAAAGGACTGGAGCAGGAGCAGATCTTTGTTATGTCTGTTGGACCTAAAGATAGCTGTTGTGTTTCATTTCTCTTTTGGAGACCTGCATGCTCTGAAGATCTTCCAAGTTGCCACTTTTGCTTGAACCATCATCCAGCAAAGGGTCCAAGTCCTGGAAAGTGTCTGGTCCTGGAAATTGGCTGGTGAAAGTTTATGTTAGCACCTCTAATCCTTACGTTGTATTTCTCTCTTGCCATGCAGCAGTTGATCCCCTGCATTTGCCTCCAACCCCTCCCAGCAGTCATGGCAGTGACTCTGAGGGAGGGCAGAGCCCAGCTAGATCTCTCCCTCCTTCAAGCCCAATCCAGCTGCAAGCCACGGCTAAAGTGGCATCACGCACAGCATCAGCGCTCTCCAATTCCCCTCTCCTGACTGCACCACATGTAAGTTGAGCTTTTTCTTTTTAACATCTGTCAGTTGGTTTTTTTTGTGGTTTTTTTTTGTTGTTGGTGGTGGTGTTTTGGTTTGTGTGTTTGCTTTTTTGCTTTTAAATTTCAGTTTTTGCCATACATTTGCTAATTTCTATTATTCTTTGGGTTAACCCGGCTCTGGTCAAAACTGCATATCCAGTTATTCTTGCTCATTTATATATCCTGTTCCCACAAGGAATGACATGTGCCTCTGAGGCGGGGTTGAGCATTGTCATGAGGTTTCTCCCAGTATGGATTGTTAGGACCCAGCCCTGCTGAGTTAATTTGTCCCTAGTACATCTGCATCTGTCCTCTTGTTGCTACGTCTTGGAAATCAAGTGGTGATTTTTAGGGAGGGATTTTCAGCAATGCTTCTCATTTGTCTCTTTCCTTTCTTGAGTCAAGAGAAGCTTTACTGGTGGCCTCAGCGTGTTCAGAGCTAGGCTGAAAGCATCTCAGTCTCTAAATGGAAGCTGTCTAAAAGGTCTTCACCCTCCATTCATTCCAATTGCAAGAGACTGCTGAGTTAGTATGTGGAGTCTGTGTTCCCTAACACCTTTTCAATGGAGCTTTGTGCACTTAGTGTTACATTTCATTTCTGTGACACTTGCAGAAATTGCAGGGGACTGGCCCACTCATCCTGACAGAGGAGGAGAAGAGGACGCTGATAGCAGAGGGGTACCCAATCCCTACCAAACTGCCTCTGACAAAAGCAGAGGAGAAAGTGCTGAAGAAAATACGCAGAAAAATAAAGAACAAGGTAAATAATGTTCATTTAGCAGCTTTGCTGGGTAATTCCTGCTCAGCCTTCATTTAAAAATGTTGCAGGGTTTCAGTAGCAGTGACCTGTAGTACTGCTGAATGTTGTAAGACGTCTGTTAACAAAGTATTTTTCTTTGTTCCTAAACACATCCATCACACTGTGGCAGTGCCCCTCTGTCTAGGTATTTACCTGAACACTTGAACAATGGAGTATTTAGCAAGCAGGGTATCAAGTTGCTGTTGCCTGGCTCCATTTTAAAAACTGTTCAGTCTTTTCCCTTTTGGATAGGCGAAGACTTCTGTGTTCTTTCCATGGGAGTGAAGGTGCTCTTTTTCACCATTTGATGTTTTAAAGTCTGACTTTGTATTTCATTGCCCAAGTCTTCTGATCACTGAATTCCTCGATTTTTAAATGAGTAGTTGACAACAAGGCTGTCTTCTCTTTCTTCCCAAATAGCAAAGAGCTAGTGGAGGAAAGCATTTTTTCAGATGTAACCAATTCACTCATTCTGGAGAATATTAGCGCACTTTTGAAGGTTGACGTATTCTGTTACTGGTTTTGCAGACAGAGGTGTAAATTTGCTCACAGTGAATTGAAATACTGTCTAGTTTTTTTTTTTTTTTCAAAAAAATTGTAAAGTTTCCTTGTGCATTTTATCATGTGCATTATTAGAGACACTTGTACTGGGGGAATTGCTAAAGGTCTTTTGATCCAACTCCATTCTCTGAAAGCAGAGTTAGCTTAGATCTAGTTACTAAATGGCTTGTCCAGTCATGTCTTGCTGTTTGAGTGATGAGTCCCCAGCTTCTCTGGGCAACCTGTTTCTGTATGATGTTGCTTTTCTGGTTAAAAAACATAATACAATCTTAATGTTTAATTGGAATTTCCTTTGTTGCAGCTTGTATTTGATGTTCTTGTCATTTTGCTGTATACTTCTGAGAAGACTGACCTAATCTTTGCTGCAGCGATAGGATTCCCTCCGTACCTTTCTCTTTTTAAATCTGAACAAACCCAGATTTCTTTGCCTCTGCTGACACATCATGTGCTCCAGCATAATTATTGTAGCAGAGGCTATCCTCCGGACTTACTCCAATATGTCCCAAGTATTTATTTCAAAGCCCCAAACTTCACATGGTTCTCAACTGTGGTCTTACATGTACTAAGTAGATGGGAAGAGATACTTCCTTTGACCTACTGGCTACACTCTCATAACATAGCTCAGCTCTGGTTGCTACGTGGGCACATTCTTGATTTATATTTGACTGATTGTCCATCTGCTTTCCAACATATGCACGGGTTTTCCTTCTCCCAGAAGCAAGACTTTCTCCTGTCTTTTAGTATTTGTGCTAGGATATTCTCTGCAGATGAATCTGATTTGCTTTTTAAGGTTAGTTCTGTAAAGCAGAGAGTGATCTTTTTTCTACTACTGAGAGGAGCAGTCTTGCTTCAGAATGTGGAAATGGACCAAGTCAGTACTTTGCTTGCCAAGAATAGGAATGAGAACAGAGCTGAAGCCTGAATCTAATAATGTCAGGGCTTTTTACTAGTTTATTAATTATCTCTGCTGCTTTTTTCTTTTTTCTTTTTCCTTTTCAAATATTTGGTGTTTTGCTTCCCTTTTCCTTAGATCTCTGCCCAGGAAAGCAGAAGAAAAAAGAAAGAATACATGGACAGTCTGGAAAAAAAGTAAGCCAGCCCCCTTCCGGTTTCAAATGGGCCAATAGCACTGGTTGCTGAAATAGGAAGGGATCCAGCTGTTGATGATGGGACTGTTTTGTGCACAAAGTGCCAGCTGCCATCTCGTGGTTGTGACTGAGAAAAGGCCCTTCTTTAGTCTGCCTATACATTTGCTGAGGTGCTGCGTACGTGACAGCCTATCACCAGCACATATCTAAAGTGCTGGCAAAGACCTTCAACATTATATAAGACAAGACCTGTCTGCTATTAGCCTTCCACTCAGGCAACTGTGCTAGTCTAGTGGAGAGGCACTGCCCACAGAAAAGTAGGGTTAGGGTGAGTATAGTCTGTCTTCTGGTGCCAGTGTAGCCAGAAATAGGAAGTGTGTGAGCCAAGATTTCCTGGGAGAATAAGCAGAGAAAAAACGTGACCAATTGCCTTCCTTTAGCAAGAAAGGGCCTAGCCCTCAGTTAGTGATTTATATCCCAGATTAATCTTTCTTCTAAGAGAGAAATGTTCTGGTATTTTTCTTACGCACTTCACCAGATGGATCTGCTAAAAGCCATGAACCATTTCTTATGATACCCTTCATGTAATTTACTTTTGTTCATGTCTCTTTATGGATGAGCCTTGATTTCTCAGAGTTAAGACTGTTGTGAAATTCCAGCATATATGTACAGATATTAAAGTACTTCCCTTTCTGTTTTTCCTCACAAAGCTATTCAGGATGGTTCTGCTTGTCTTATAGGAGTACCATATTTTTACTTTGACTTCTTATGTAGCAGGTCAAACGATAATATCCTTTAGTTTAGGGGAGTTTTCAGGGACAGTGAAGAAATGGGTACTCTCTTGGAAATGAATCTTCTGGCTTATTAACCTCTATAAACTTGAAATTCAAGGATCTGATTTCAGGAGCATGGCATTTGTTGCATTACTTAATGCCTTATCCTAACAATGAAATGTACACATGGGACACTCTTGCACAAAACAATTGCTAACAGTGCAGACAGCATATTCAGTGACATTTGGAGTATCTGTCCTGTGGTCTGATGCACAGAGGAGGTCATAGCAAGGTCTTTCTTATTGCTATTTCAAGGATTAAAAAGTTGTCATAGACCACCCTGAATAAACTGGGCCAGTGGTTTAGTACTATAAGCTGATGTTCTACAGCTAGTAGTATCTATTGCAATGCCAACAACACCATGAATTAGGATTAAATATTATCACTCAATTCAGTTGGTGTAGCTTTTTCATTAGATATAGGCAAAATCATAGAGCTCTCTGTGCAAGAAAATTTGGGTTGTTTTACAAGTTCTTGAATATAAAAAACAGTCATTTTTTAATCTTTCCTTGTGTTGTCTCCAGAGTTGAAAACTGTTCAAATGAAAACAGTGAGCTACGTAAGAAGGTCGAAGTCCTGGAAAGTACTAACAGGTAAGGTATGAAAGGATTAAAAAAAAAAGATGGAGCGTGATATTACAGTAAAAAATAAAATCTCAAAATTAAGACATCGGTTGAAATGTGAAGAATAGCTGTATCTGATCTGGCTAATGTCAGAGAAAAAGATGGAGAACAGTTATTGTGACAGTGCAGTGCAATGTAAGACACAGGGGCTTTGATATCAGCTCTTATACCATCTCCCTAGCCTGTCGTGTGTTTACCTTTTACTACCCTTCTTTGTGTTCTTCCTTTGCCTAAGGAAACATGATTAATATTGATGCCAAACAAAAAACTGCAGCCCAGTTCTCCAGATTGTCCTTTGTCAGTGAAAGACTGCTTTTACAGAAGGCCTTGACCTGCAACATGACACTTCAAGACGTTAGTCGCTTAGTCACTGGACTGCTAGATACCATTGCAATTGTTGTACACTGTTCTGATCATCTGACATACCATTAGTATCTTTCATTTTAGGAAATACAACTTCCTTTATAGGGATAATCAGCTTCCCATTTCATCATTTTGAAGAAATAGGTGTCTCAATGGTAACTTTATCAAAAGACGTATGGCAGAAAATTATCTATAGCTGAGCTTTGAATTGGATATTATCCAAGAGTGGAGTGTCAGTCATGGCTTATGCTCAGTGTGTTCTCTAATGAAGGCAGGTTCCAATGAGTAGGTACTAGATGAGCCCATTGTTAATGCTTTCTGGTTAGCAGCATATGAAATGATGGTTGAATATTGCTGCTGAACATGATGGTAGCAATGAAGTGTGGGAGAAGGCTGGATTTTATAGATAAGACCCACAGCCATGAAAAATGGCCCTAGAGGTTGTCTGGCAGACAGTGTATTGCTAATTGAGTGGCATGTGTTGTTTCTAATCTCCGGATCCAATCTCTAATTTCATGGAGCCAGACCCTCTAGCACTGTAATTTGCTAGAGAGTGTCTCCCACACACTTCTCATGCATAAAGACATCTGCTGCTTGTTTGAAGGGAGCCAAGCCATTTCTGTCCCTCCTGTATCTTCCTGCAGGGTTTTACATAAAAGAGGCAGGAGTTGTTCTGTAGGTGTGGAGTAGAGTTGTCTCTCAGAATCTGTCCCAGTACTGAAGGTGCTGAAACCAGTTGCTATAAGGAAGAGTGCATCTGTGAATGACCACTCAGGGACAACCTGTTGTCAAGCTTTGAATTTTCTCCCTAGTTTGCATAAGTTTGGTCAACTTTTTACATCTCTTGAGTTGTTGAAGCTATAGTTACGAGAACTGCTTTGTTAATATTTTTCAGTTTTTTAGGCAGGGCCTTTAGCATCTTCTTGTTATTTTATCTATACCCTAATGCTAACTGCTTTAAAAATGCATATCTGTCTATGTGATATTATCCCTCATGCTCAGAGCATATGTGATGAGTTGTATTGTTTTCTTTCCTCTGCAAGAGCACCGATACTGATTTACAGTGTCCTGCAGAGAAGCAGATGTTCCTGACCCTCTTCACAAAAATTCTTGTATCTCTTGGTGATGCTGGTTTGGGTATTTAGATACAAACTGTACCTAAAAACTGCTAAGGCTTCAAATTTGAGTACTGAAAAAATTGTAAAAGTTCCTTATTTTTCTAAGTTCCTAGCACAGTCATGCACACATATAACTTATTTAATATGCCCAAAACATGGACCCAGTTGACTTCGGCTGCAGCTTTGAGGATTTAATGCAGTAAAAAAAATGAAGACTTCTTTTAAGGTTTTATTTAAAAGTAGATCTGGCAGTGACATAGCTGAGTTGTTGGTTTTTTTTTTTTTCAGAAAATCAGAAGACTTGAAAAAGATAAGAACAGGAAAATAGTACTGTGATTGTATGTGGAAATGCTCACGTATTCAGTGTAGATGAAGAAAAAGTTGTTGTGCTTTTTAATGTTGGAAAATTGGTTTGTAGCTGCTCACCTAAAAGTTTATGCGAATGTATGTGCAGTCAGTGTGTTTTTATAGTCTGGCTGGAGTTGAGAGGAACTGACAGGCAATTTCCTAAATATATAGCTATTTAAACATCAGAGTTTTCCTTCTGTATGTGCAACCAGTTTTTCAGAGTATGTTGTTATTCTCTATAAGAATATATAGAACAAATATTGCACACATACATACCTAGGGAACCCTGCTTACGTTTTGAAGTCTGGCTCCAAATCATGGAAGTGCTGCAGTTAATTCTGATAAAAAACATGGCATGAAAAAAATTTAGAAGAACCTTCCCTGAGAGACTGCCTTAGCCTGAAATTCCAGATCTGAAAAGATTTGATGTAAAAGGTGCAAATGTGGTCCAAAAAAATTGCATCCAAAAGTATCTTCTTTGCCTTTCATATATCTTAAAAGGCAAGGCAGGAGTCTGGGGATCAAGATGCAGGGGAGTTTTTAATTCTCATTAATATGAGTGGGTGTCTGCAGCTTTTTTGGCTTCTTCAGTATTAGAACACTAGCATATGTTTCTTCTCTTAATTTAAGTGACTCAGCCTCTTACAAGAAACCCTTCCAAGTTCCTTCCTAGGTAACATTCTCAAAACTACAGGAATATCTTATTACAAGTGTGTCTTTTAAGTCTTGTAGCCCCAGGTGAGCCAGGATCTCATTGGCTTTGGGTCACCGATGTCTTAGAAGGATGTGAGAAAAAGCTACATCAAGACTTGAGCTGACTTGTCTCCGTTGCCAAGAAGGCTTGATCCATTCATCTGGTGACTCTGGGACTGAAGGCAGAAACTGCCATTGGTCTAGGCTTTGATTGTTCTCCATGACACCAGTGCTGTGTAGCTAGGAGCCATGGCTATTTGGGCTTAAAGACAGGATTGAAACACCAGGTACTGTGTGTGTGACACATGAGAAGTACCTTTGTTCTTCACTTCTATTAAATCTGTATTTATAAATATATTGATGGTCACTTGTCCTGGAGAAATTGGTAGAAATAGGGATTAGCATGTGATTAAGAGTGTAAATATTGCTGAGACGTGAACAATGCATGCAAGTAGCTGCTAGAGTTGCTCTGGTGAAGTAATAACTAGTAAGTTGTGCAGACATCCACTCTGAAAGTACCTTAAAGGCAGTGGTTTTATAAATACGATTGGGATGTTTTCTGCAGTGCTCTTGCTTCTGCTTAAGATGCTGTTGTAACTCTCAGTCAAACTGAATTGCATACCAGTCTGACCCACCAAGGGTTTATCAGCACCAAAACTGCCTGACTTGACTGGTTTACATGTCTGTTCCTTCATTTGAGGCTGATAAGCCCACTTTATCAAGCCTTTTGCAAGAAGGCTTTGCATCTGGATTTAAGTTACGATGAGACATCGTGCACTCTATACCACTTTCAAAACAGCTGATAAAGGATGGCAGCACTGGAGCAACTCCTTGTTTTTTAAGCATCAGGACAGTGCTTTTATGCTGAAGCTTCTTTGATGAAAAAAATACTGGGATTTCTTGTTTGTGATTCAAATTAGAAAATTAGAGGATTTGTTTGTTCTGTTTATTTTGCTTTGGAGTATTCAGATCTTTCAGTGAAAACCTTACCTTGATTGGGCAGGCAGAGGAGTAATCTATGTGTAAAATTGGAAGAGAATGTTTTTTCTCCTTTTTTATTAATCAAAGTTAAGTTTTGATCTTCAAATACTACGTTGAGGAACACTGTGTTGAGGAGGCGTCCCATATGACTAGGTCCTGCAGTAACAAATTTCCTCTGCTGACTGAAAACATCACTGGAAGCAGAGGGGAAGCCTTGACTTGTTCCTTACTCTGGTAATGAAAAGAATCCTTCTGAAGAGCATTTTGTGAATGCACACATGAAAATAAGACATCATGGGCAGAGTGGATTTGCTGGGAGTGCTGGAAAAGAAAGCAGGAGTCTTCAGTTACTTTACAGCTTTCCTATTAGGTGGTTGTCTTGGCAGGGAAAAGTGTGAAAGCACGTTCACACCTCCTCCGGAGGTGACCCTCTAATTGAATATCACTGGGAAATGTGTCAGACACAGTGAAAATAATCCCTGTGGGTACAAAACCCCTTCTGCATGCTGCTTTGGGATTGCATTTTCTCTCGTTAGGATTTAGCCATTGACAGTATGTTTCACTAAGAGCGTTCTTGGTCTTCCTACTGAAGTTTAGTGGAAATATCTTGGTATAAGCTAAGTCCTTGTTCTTCAGAGCAGTGAACTGCTTCAGGGAACTGCTCCTTAGCCCTCTCTTCTTCGTCCAGATCATCGTTGTAGTCATCCACTAACAAGGCAACTTGAGTGTGGGAAAGATCTTTTCACCTTGGAATCCAATCTTCCAGCATTTCCTATTCAGATAGAGCGTGAAAGCTTCCATTTTGATGATGTCAAAGTAAACTTCTATTGTATCATATCTGAGCCAGTGTCTGTTGTCCTCTCAGCAGAAGTTCTGTTGAAGTAAACAAGGGAGAAAGACATTTTATGTGAATGTAGTTGGTCAGAAAGGTGAGAGATGAATCTTCTTCTGTGTATACCTGCATAATTATACTCTTCAAAATGAACATTTTGGAATCAGCAGTCCAGGCCCACTCTTCCCAGCAGGTTGTTTAAATTGGACACAAAAAGACAGAGATGAGCAAAACTACGTATTCCCTCTGTTGGTATTCTCAACAACCATTAGCTGT
The DNA here is from genome assembly GCA_013399175.1 of Odontophorus gujanensis. NCBI lineage: Eukaryota > Metazoa > Chordata > Aves > Galliformes > Odontophoridae > Odontophorus > Odontophorus gujanensis. Next base: position 166,547 of record VXAB01001185.1, read on the forward strand.
TTTCTCACTGATGCCTCCACAGAAAGAGGCAAGAGTGATCAGCATTTCAAGTCTGCAGCCCTCAAGCTGAGGAGGAGGAGAAGAACTCCTTTCTTCTCAGGCCACAGAGCTCTTCTCTGTCAAACCCAATGACTCAAGCCTGAAACAGGTTGGGAGTGATTTAGTCTTTCATAATACCACAGAAATTGCAGGGCTAAAAAGGCATTGCTGTGTAACATGGCATGTGGTGGGAATACTGTATGTAGTGTGTACTGTGCCATGAAATGATATATCCTCTGTATGCAAGTCTTTTTGATCCCTGTGCAGTGAAGTGGATGGGAGGAAGAGACTGGTGAGAGATGTTAGCAGAGAGAAGAGTGTTAGGATGGTTTCACTGACATGATGGATGTTGTTTTCATCTCTTAATTTGTCTGTGGTCTCTAACAGTAAATGAAGGACTCGAATGCATCAATTTCCTCTTTTTAATACTGAGGTGCAGAATAACCTGTGTTCTTGAGAGCATGCAATACACCCTTCCTTAATAAGTTGAAAAGGATCTGCTGGCCCAGATAAATCTGTGCTGTGAGCATGCCTTGTGCTCATTTCAGGATGCATTCCTGAAGTCCTTGAATGCATTAAACTCTAATTAGCAATGATCATTGATGATTAAAAAAAGTTTATAATAATGCCAGACAAGTGTATATTGAGCTGTAAAGGCACCTCTGGGTCTGTCCTACAATTAGCTTTTAGCTGGTTTGATCTTAAAATAATCTTTCTATTTTCTCTGACATCCTAACCTTGCCTCTCATTCTAGCATTTGATGTCATGGTCTCCAAAGTTGTTGCCTGGAGTTCTATGGGGGTTACCCTCGGAAACAGATAGTGAGGCTTACATAACAAGTGAAAAATAAAATTGGAAACGAACAGCAAAATTGATGTCTTGATGCAACATTGTGTGATATTTGACTGTGTCCAGGCCAGGTGTTTGGGTTGTTCCTTCTCTGTTAGAAAGCTCAAATGAAAACAAAATGGAAACTGCTGTGAAAACCCAGTGTCAATTATTCTTTGAGATCGTTTCCCACTTAAATGATAATATTCTGACTGTAGCCATTGGTGATGCTGCAGCAAAAGAAAACCAGCAAGTGAGGCAAAAGGATACCCTCCTGGTCCACAAAAGTTGACTCTAACCAGAAGAGAATTGCTATTGTCGTTGTTACCTCTGAAAGGCATGGTCGGAGTTGCTGCTTCAAGCAACTGTGTTTTTTGTAGACTCCTGGAGGGTTTGGCAAATAGCAGTGAAGTACTTCATTTGGCAAATGTATTTATGGGAAATTAAGTCTACGCTTTAAATCCCTTTCTTCAAAAATGATCCAATTCCTTGTATAGCAAGTTTTCAGAAAAACAGTGTAGAAGTATACTTCTACCACCAGTAACAGCAATGACAGACTTGCTTTTGCACCATTTCAAATAATTGTGAAACTTCTGCTCAATTCATGATAGGTTGTACAAGCAGTCACTCATTTGCACATAGAGCAATTCCTGTTGTTTGAACACTGTCCAGAATTTCCTAGAGAATTTCCTAGAGAAATTCTGGAAGTATTTTTTATTTATAAGGTCTGAATAAGGTAAAGAAGTCATGGTTCAGGAATGTCAGCTAAGGGAATGGGAAAAGATCTTTTTGAAAGATCCACTACTAATACATACTGGATTTTGTAAAAATTAGACACATTCCTTACTTTTAATTTCAAGGGGAGGACTTCAGTCATCTGTGTCTTACTGTAACAGCTAAATGTATTATTGCCAGATAGGTGTAGAATTTGAAGCAAAAAAGCAAGTAGATCAGCACATCTGATGCTCACATCTGTTGTCTTTGCTTTCTAGAACACTTCTGCAGCAACTGCAGAGACTCCAGGCCATGGTTGCTGGGAAGGTGTCCCGTTCATGTAAGGCAGCTAGCACACAGACAGGGACCTGTCTTATGGTGAGTACTCTCTAAAGCCAGGGATTGTAGAGGAGTGAGGTTCTGTTTCCACTGCTTAAAAGCACAGCTCCTGTTCTGCTAAGCAGAACACTTAGAAATTCTCAGGTTGGGAAATTTCTCTTGATAATTTAACACTTCATTCTGAGGGAGGTGAGACTCCTGACTTATGAAGGAAATGCAATAAATTGTGGAGGAGGCCAGGCCTGTGCTTTTGCTGGTCTGCTGCACCACTGAAGGAGGCAGCGCTACTCCTCTTGGTGACCTGTTTTATTGTTTCCTACAATTTTTTATGTTAGAAATGGTATCTAGAGCTGTAAAATGAAAACAAGGGTGCCCTTTGATTTTTAGATTTTAGATACCAGTAAAAATAAACTTGTAAATCCGAATAAAAACATGACTAAGGCTGTAAATCTACATCTGTTCAATTTCAGTAATGTCTGTCAGGATAAGAAAGGGGTTAGTATGAAGCTCTTCCTTCCTTACACTCAGCCAGCAAGTTCCCTTTATGCTTGTGCTATAAATTGATGGAAATTATATTCAAGGCCTATGCTGTTTTCATCGTCTGCCAGCCTCTCTGTCACTTTCAAGCAAGACTGGGGCCAGCAGCAGAAATAACCTTAGAAATTCCCAACAGTATCTGTAAAACACACATGGCAGTTGTGTCTGCTTTTCAGCTTTGGGAAGAAATAAGGCAAGAGGCCAAAATGATGTCAGACATTGAAGACAAGCTCCAGCATTAAAGTGCCGAATGTGTTCTTGTGTATGTGCCTTTGCTAAGAGGTGTTGTAGGTAGTGACAAAAATAGCCCCAAGTCACTTGTTTTGATAACATATCAGATCTGCTTTGTGTCATTTCTTTGTTTTGATGTGCATGTGGCACTGAGGAACCTGGTTTAGCACACATGGTGTGGATAGGCTGGCGGTTGGATAAGATGATCCTAGTGGTCTTTTCCAACCTTTATGATTCTATGTGTGGGTCAAGAGGTGGTGCACCTAACCTCTTTCACCTTCTCCCATTGCCAGATGGTGGTGCTGTGCTTTGCAGTTGTTTTCGGCAGCTTCTCTCAGAGCTATGGACCATATCCTTCTGCTACCAAGATGGTGTTGCCCAGGCAGCATTCCTCACCAGAGTCCTACACAGACTCCATTGGTAAGTGACCACCACCTGCTCTTCATCACTTCTTTTCCACCTCCATCCCCAAAGCCCTCCCCAGGCACCTCTTGCTTTTCTGCTACTTAGGTGGCCGTACCTTGCTATACCTGTGGTTTTCAAAAAAAGATATCTTGGCAAATTATGCTGATGGCAGCAGACTTCATAAAGATTAACAAAGCCTTTCCCCACCAATCTGCTTGGTACTTCAATTTAAAGCCTTTTTGTTTCTGTTTGAGGAACTAAAGCTAGTAGTCTGTAAGAGGTAGCAGGAGAGCTTGATTTCTGCTCCTTTCCACATGTTCATACTGTCAGTAAGAACGACTATCAGCTGGTGTTTCTTTTGCCAGTGTCATCTGAGGGTCCGAGGATTGAATTGGGAAGCTTAGTATTGCATAGCAGTTAAGAATTGGTTGCATTAAACTTATATTATTAAAGTGATTACTTCATTTTGCTCTTGTTCTGTGAAGAACTTCTTTGATCCTGCCTGGATCATTGCTGCAGTGTCTTCCCAGAGCTACCAAACCACCAATTAATCATGATGAAGAGACCTTTGTGTCTCTAGTTTCGCTCTAACGGTTTCCATTTCCTGAGATGACCAGGGCTGTGCTCTTTGACCTACTTGTTTCTCATCTCTCTTTTGCCTTCTGTCTTCGTATCCAGTCAGATCACGGAGTTTGCTAATTTATGAAGAGCCTCACCAACTGGAGGAGTCGTCTAGCCCGATCTCATCTGCAGATCGAAACGACAGGCATGCAGATCTCCCTAAGTATGCGGCGCTAGCTCTGGAAGCTGTGCCAGTGATGCAGCAGGATGATATCATGGAGTTCACAATAGCCAACGAGACGCGGATAGAGAAGTCGGTGCTGCTGGGCCTACAGCAGCACAGGTGAGTGCATGGTGGACTGCTTGTGAGTGAGACAGGTGTTTGAGGTTTCTTTCATGGAGCCCAGCAGTAAGACTGTGCCATTCTGGGCACTGTGTAACTTGAAGTAACAGTTCGGTCTGTCTGAGCAGTTTATAGGCAAGGATACTGTCACCTTTGTTTGGAGAAGTGGTTGCAATAATGCTCCAGTAACAAAGCTACTGAACTCAGTGCTAGCCCCTGTAAGCCCATTAGTTCTGCCTCCTCCACTTCTTTAAGCAGTTATGTGCATGTCCCCTAAAGGAGTAAGTTTTTGCCAGTCGGGTGGAACTGTGAGGCTGTGACTCATGGGGCTTTGTAAGAGGTTAGGGTGTGAAGAGCTGAAACTTCCCACAGCAGCAATCTTACTAATGCATGCTGAGGAAAGTTAGCAGGATTTGACTTAGGAAAAAAAAAAAAACCAACAAAAAAAAACCTGTAAGGTTATCTGAACTGCTAAATGTGGAACTCTTTCATAACTTTTTTTTATCATGAATGTATGTTTGGGTCCTCTGTGAGGAGAGATTCACTAGTTAAATACATGGGTGCAGTTTTTCTTCCAGTGTACCTTTACTTGTCCTGCCACTGTTCTGTTGCCTCAGGTCTTGGTCTCTGGTAACAAGCAGTAGCAAACACATTAAAGAGTTGGATTGTGTTAGGAGGAATGCTTTTCAGAGGTCTAGGTTGAGCAGTGTCACCCCAAGTGCGCCTTCTGAACACGTGTGTCAAAGTTATACCAGGGCCAAAGAGATGACTAATTCAGTGTGTCATCATACTGCAGTTGACAACTGCCTGTTAAAGTACTGTGCCTTTTTTGGATTAGCCAATTTGAGAAGGATGTGCACTTTTAAATATGACTATTAGTGTTAACCTTCGTTGTTCCTTTCTTTTTCCCCTACAGAGTCAACTCCGAAATAGAAGGAAACGAAACACTGAAGATAATTGAAATAGACAGAAGAGTCAATGCCACCTCTTAAAAATAAAAAGGCCTTTTTTCTTGACTTCCCTCTTTCCCAGATATTTTCAACCAAAGTCCCCCTGACTTGTCATCCTCAGTGAACCAAAGCACAAAAGAGGGAGTTGACCAAATTCTGAATTGACTGGTGAGATTGTGACTGCAGATGGAATCTCTCATCTTGTGACTCCCTTCCTTACTTCACAGGATCCCTATATTTGCTTTTATTTCTTTCCTGTCTGATAATACAAGGGCAGGGTTGAATTATGATGGCAGACGATACCAGCAGTGTGCTGATGATTGCTCTGTGTATGTGTGTCAGTGCCTGCATGTATACATTGTCATCTGTGTATAAAGTCATTGGGTAGAGGAGAGGAATATGCAAAACTGATGGGAGCAAGTGGTTGATGACTTTCTTGAGAGAATGTAACTGAGAGAAATAGGAGAGGCAGCATGCTGCTGCTCAAGCTTGAGTTGTGGCTCCATGCCCACTGGTCTGTAGTACTTGAGACTTTTTAGAAGGAGGGAGAAGCGTGTGCTTCATCTGCCTTTGAAGGCACAAGAATGGACCCTGATCCTGTTGGGTTAACAGCACAGGCAGGAGATATATGGGCAATGACGGCGCTGAATTATCCTCCCTTACATCTTTCTCTCTTCTCTTCAGCAGCCCCTATATTGTTTAGTGAAACAGGTTTCTCTTTGCATTGGAAGCAAACCTGGTAGGTGTCCCTACTGCTTCTACCCTTGTGGAATTCAAGCAAACATCAGTCACTGTCTTGTCACACTGTGTGGGAGAAACAGAGTAACTTAACTGACTCTGTTTAGAAAGCAGGTTTTGTTAACTTTAGGCAGTGATTTGAGTGGATGTTCTTTAGTCTGCTTAAGGCTAATCTGTTTAGTTCGGATCAATTCCTTCCCTACAAACTAAATCAATGTTAAGTCTTAAACCGAAAGTGCCTCCTGAGAAGACCATATGGATTTTATTTATTGGATTCTAGTAGCGTTGATGGAATTTCTCATGTAGACCAAGTCTTGTGTTTTCCTTTTTTTTTTTTTTTCCATCTTCCTGTTACTGTTGTAAATAGTATTTATTAGCTTTGCAAGATTTTGTTCAAGGAGTTATATTGGATAAACATTCCCTCCCTTCTAAACTTGAATTGCTCTAAAATAGTCATAGGCCTCCTCTTCTTCATATGTCTTTTTCTAGGGATGAGGTCTTAGACCAACTGTTTGGCCAAATAAGATGCATACAGTTCAGGCCTGGAGGTGGTTAAATGCTGTATTTAATGTATGGCAAGGCAGTCCCTGACCTGAAGAGTTGGTATGTAGGCAGCAGACAAGCCAAAAAAGGAATGAGGCAGGCACACAGGGAGGTGAAGTGACTGGCCCAAAGTGTAGTGGAAAAACTTAAGAACAATATTAAAATCTGATCCTAGTCCAGTCCACTTTTTACTTTGCCATGCTTCCTTTTTCTCCCATGTAACTGTCACCTAGGACTGGTCCTTCTATTGGTACCCTGCTCATGCCTTTGCCTGACTTGTGCTTCTTGGGTTGGCACAGCCAATTCTAGCCCGTGATTTGAGCAGGGATTGCTCTTATTGCTACAGAATGCCCAGATTTCATTGGGGATGAATTTGATGTGAAAATCTTAATTCAGCAGACTGGCATAGCTATTTTACAGTTTAACATAAGTCAATTAAGAAAAGGAAACAACAAAACAATTTTATAACTCTTTTTTTTCCTTCTTTTTTTTCCCTTATGATGAATAAGGGAAAAACTAACTAACTTAGCCTTACAAGTAATTTTTTTTACTATGTACAGTAGATATTTCCTGCAAGTATTCTGTTTTGTAAAATATTGGGTTTGTATTTTATTGTAGCAGCTGCCACACCCACTCCTTTCTTGTTCTTCATCCTCTTTAGACTTTCTTTGGTGTCCTTTTTGCTACCTGCTCTTAGACCTAACTCAAAGCTCTATGAAAGAAATGGAAAGAATTTGGTGGATAACAGTGGGCTTTGGTTTGGCCTCCACTGTGCCATTTCAAGAAGGTATTTCACCTTAGTGAGAGTGAAATGTGTGCCCGACTCCATGAGCTAATAGCGAGCGTTAGTTTACAGATGTACTTTTTATTTTATGTCCTATTAATCTATGCAAGCGTCTTTTTAATATTTTACCTTTGATAGAAATGAGAGAAGAATGCCATTGTTGACCATTTTGCAAGAATTCCCTTCTTAGCATGGATCAGTGACCCCTTAAAACTTCTTACCCTTCACAGTGATCCTGTTTGGTTCTCTGCATCATTCCAGTATTCCACAATGGCTTTTAGATGTTTTTTTGGATCAGTGATACAAGGCTTCACCTAAATAGCAAGCACTACTAGTGGGTGCCAATGAAGGTGTCACAAGGGATAGCTACATAGTTCAGCCACAGGAGGTCAGCAAAGTGTCACAGAATCATAGAATGGTTTGGGATGGAAGGGACCTTTAAGATAATCTAGTTCCAACCCCCCTGCTATAGGCAGGGACACCTCCCTCTTGACCTGGTTGCTCCAAGCCCCATCCAGCCTGCTCTCGAATGCCTCCTGGGAGGGGGCATTCACAGCCTCACTAGGCAACCTGTTCCAGTGTCTCACCACTGTCACTGGGGTGTCAGGAGAAAGCTGGGATTGAACGTTCCACTATGATATGGCTGGCCCATGTAAGTGGGCAGAGTCATAGCTTAGAACATTCCTTAAGTGATCTATTTGTTTCAGAGCACCCACGGTTTGCCACACATCATGTATGGATTTATTATTAAATACCATTTCTTTATAATAGAAAATCCTTTGCTTTACTTTGATATGTTTGTGACCATTTCTCTTCAGGGGCCTTAATAGAACAGATTTCTCTTTATAGTAGGAGCCAAGTATCTCCCATCATCAGCCTCCTATGGGCTGGTATGAGACAAGAACCCTCTGTCCCTGGCGTGAGCGATGGCCATGCCTTAGCAGAGGGCAGGCCCACTGAGATCCAAGGGGAAATGTTGTTGCAGAGGAAGCTATCTGTATGTGCTAAGGACATTGGGAAGGAGCAGTAAGGAGTGTTCAGGGAGGATGCCAGTGCTTATAATGTTATCAGCCATATTACTTGAGTCTGTAGCCTAACAGTATGCCTTTTGCAGAGGTCAGTGACATGGGCTGATGTATGTGTGTGGACAGGGCAGGCAGAGGCCTTGTGCTACCTGATATCCACTTCCATTAGAGGACTGAAGCAATCCTTAGAGTCTTTAGCTGTAACTGTGTGCTGTTTGACATCATGGTTACATGCTAGTAAACTTTACTTTTGGCCCATTGTGTTAAAGCATGCCTAGATCTGTCAGTTCTTTGCTTCTAGGGAAATAAGCTATGAATGAATTAGGGCATTATTTTATACATATATATATATATTTAAGAAGTATTGAAGTATTAAGCACAGGGCATGTGACAGTTCTAACCTTGTTACCTGTGTGTAGATAATGTTGGTGTTGGGTTTTTTGTTTTGTTGTTTGATTTGCCAGGCTATTTATAGTTATTTGCTGCATTTCTTTTATTCCCTCCTCACCACTCAATGTTTTCCAGCAGCACAGACTAATGTTGGATTAGGCCAAGGTTCTGAGGCTCCTGGCTGATGCAGCATAGCTTCTCACTCACTGCTTCCAGGCACTGCGGGTTGATCCATGCTGGCAGGAGACCTCTTCCACAGCTCTCTGTACAACAGTGTGTCCCAATGCAAGCTTATCCTTGATTTCTTTAATGTAGAGCTGAGAAAGAATCTAAAAACTTTCCTTTTTTTTTTTTCCCCTGCTGAAATCCCCACCTCTGCCCCCATCCCCCGAACCATCAGCAGTGAGTTCTGTCTAGTGCATTTAGAATGTGGGTCAAATAAATGAATGATACTAATTGGTGTGTTGGGAGGGATTTCCTCTGAGTATTTGGGCTCTAGATTCTAGCTAATGCCAAGAGGCCGTTGTACAAAACTCACGCAGCCAAGAACAGAAGTATATGGAGTATTTTTATACTCGGGTGACTAAAATATTTCTTTCTCAAGTCACTAATTAGAAATGGAACATTTTGTATTTTGAAGGTGAAGTAGTAGGTCAGTGCTTTTAACTATGAAAGTGAGAGTAGCCTATATAAGTAGCCCTGTGCTATGGTGCTGCTGCTTTGCATGGTATGTGTTGAGATAAACAGCTCTGGGGGTTGTAGAGGTGCCTGAACTGGCTCATGTGCTAAAGGCTTTATAAATAAGAGGTAGGGATTCAGTCAATGGGCCAGGAGAGTGTACTCTTCCTACAGTCTACAATCAAGAGTGAGCATCAAGGTCTGTGAACCCAGTTAACACTGCATTGCTAAGATCAATGTTCATTGGAGACTGCAGGACTTAGGAGGGGAATTGCCATCTGTTTTTGTGATCACCATGTCAGACCTGAATTAACTTTGTATATAGAAAGGAGTGCATCTTACAAAAAACAAAAAAACAAAACAACAACAACAAAACAACTCATTTGTGATGCAGGAAGAGTTTGGGTATTACTTTAAGTTATTGCTAGTGGTCTCTGCTCCACCCTAAAGCCCAAGTCCATACTTTTCCTCAGGAACTGGAACTGCATCGGTAAGAACAAAATGTGGGAAAGCTGGACTTCCTAGATAAACATCCTAGTTCCTAATTCCTTAAATCAGCAATGATAGTATTTTCCATTAATTCCCACCTTGATTTCTCTGTACTTTTCCCCTCGCTCTTCACTGATGTGTAGTCCTGTTTATGTAAAATGAATGCATACCTGACCTTTACTGTGTATGCCACCTTCCCTGCCAACCTGTAGGCAAAAATCTTTCTGCACTTCAACAACCTGTAATTAAGGGAGGGGAAAGGGGGGTTGGGTGGTGTGGAAGGAAGCAGAGCCAGTGGTCGATTTTTTTTTAAATAGAACTCTGTTTGTACTTGACTGACAATTCCAATTCACTGGTGCTGAAGTAATAGCATCTTGCTTTCTTCATGTGCCCTGTCAGCAAGAATGAGTGCTTGTGTGTCTGTGCACGTGTGCATGGTGAGCAATTAAAAAACAAAAAACAGAAAACAAAAACAACAAAAACCCACACAATTGCAGAGTTATTTTCTTAATGTAGTAAGTGCCCTTCTATAAAGGCAACTGCCCGAGTGCCCTAGGCACGTTCCTCTTGGTGCAGCAGAAAGCTCAGGTGCTTCTCTCTAGCCACCCACATTCCACACTGTGAGCACTCATAAGTCCAAATCTGTCACGTGCATTGCTGTATGATTTCTGTCCCTGCATTTTTGTTGTGCAAAATTATGTTTTCAGATGCTTTTTTCTCAGTGTTATACATTTGCCTTTAAAAATGGCAATGAAAAAAGGGGAGATGGAGAGCTGGGAGGACCCACAGAGGACCTGGCATCCCACTGCTCACAGCACCATAGTCTCTACAAGGGCTGTGCCATGGTATGAACACATTGCAGCTCCAGTGAGATTTTGCTGGGCCTTCTGAAGGTAAAGTTACCTGATGTTACCCTTTGGAGAGAAACAGAGGCTAAATTCATTGCATGGGGTCATGAGAAACAATACCCTGTGATTCTGAGTCATTCTGCCTGTGACACCCTGAAAAGAGTTTCAGCTGATCTTCTCCTTTCCCTCTGTACATGTAGATACTGTATGAGTTTGTGCAAACACTTAAACAAAACTATCTTAGATAAAAAGAACGGTGATGTTAGTTGTATGGGGACTGCTGAGTCACGTCCTGAAGCACTGATGGAGCACCTAAAGGAAAGACCCAGTCAGCCCTGGGAGCACTGATGAAGTCAATTCACCTGTGTGACCAGAAGGGGTGGAGCCAGGCTCTTAGACCTCATTTAAGGGCTGACTGCCACAGAGGACGGATCTTCTGTTGGAGATCCTCCCTTTGGAATTCTTTCCCTGGGAGCCTAGATCCTCTGAGATGAGTCAGCATTCATTTTTCTTTCCTTTTGTAATGTCTCCCTATTTGCGCTGGTCCTGTTGCCTTTACACCAGTGCAGAAGCATCTCTCAAATGTCTTGGTAAACTGCATTGCAGCCTCTCCTGGATGCAGTAATCTCCATTCTTTTGACAAAAGCCCATTTTACTTTGTATATGTGTGCTTGATGGCCTCTCCATTTTTATGCAAATGCTGTCACTTGGATGTGTTACCACCTGATTGTTCACCTGCAACCATGTCCATTGGGTGTAAAGAAGTTGCTATTTTTTCCTTTTAAATTGTCAGCTTGGATCTACAAGAGAACAGATTACCTGACTTTGTAGCCTAAACATGTATGTACGTAGCAAAGTATGTTATGCTTTTCATTTCTTTCAAATAAATATTTTCTGTAGAAAAAGCAAGTATAGCTTGTTTGTTTTGCTGTGGCTGGGAGCAATGGGATCTCTTGGTTTGTCCAAGCGTGGCACAACAGAGAAGGCTGAAAACAGCACTCTGGGCTCCCAATGAAGCTGGCTGCCCTTAGTTGTTGGTTTTTTTTGTTTTTTTTTTTTTTCCTGAGAGGAGAGAGGCAGCTCTACTGTGGTGGTTTTAACCCAAGGACTGCCTTTAGTACCCACCACTTCACACAGAACTGCACGATGGCAGCTCTAAGGAGGCCCAGTTCCAGCATGACAGCATCGCCCCCAGCCCCCATCTCAGCAGCTTTGGTTCTGTGCCTGCACAAAGGAGGTGGGAGGAGAAGGGCCTTGCTTTCTCCCTGAAGTTCTGCATCCCTCCCTCTACACTCATCCTTTTGAAGGTTGCTGCCTTTCTTTCAGCTCTGGATGCCCCTTGCTTTCTAAGCAGAAAATTCCACTTGCTGGAGCTATTGATCCAGGGCATTTGTTAGCAGCATCGAGCCACGTGTAACATTTTTACAGGGAAATCGTTAGACCGTGACTGATGGGTGAAGTTACCCACAGCTTAGTTTTAGCTGAGCTCAGTTCCTCGGAGGATACAAAATACCAGCTGGTGATTAATGGTCCTCAGTGCTCCCCTTAAAGCTTTGCGCAGTGGGTGGCACTGCAGGGAATCTGATTTAAGAGGAAACCCACGCATACAGAGGAGAAATGCTGGGTGATGAGCTGTCGAGGGCACTACCTACCACCCCTGGGTGTGTGCTGTCCTTTGAAACTGCACTGCTGTGGATCTCCAGGTTGGATGCTGATGCTCTCCCTTGGCCTGGTTCCCATTGCAGGGCAGAAGAAAGGATATGGTGTGGCTTGAAAATGTGGGTTGGGTGGGAAGTCTTCACCTTTCTCTCTTGTATATGCCTCAACAAGGGCCTCAGCAGCCCTGAAGGTATTTCATCACCAGTGCTCTCTCTTCTTGTTTGTTTGTTTATGGACCTCATTAGATGGGAGTTTAGAATCTTGGAACCATAGAATCACTAAGGTTAGAAAGGGCCTCTAAGATCACCTAGTCCATCCCCGCTAAATGTGTCCCTCAGTACCACACAGTTCTCAACATCTCCAGGAACGGTGACTTAGCCACTTCCCTGAGCAGTTTAGAAGCCATGAGCAAAACTTCACACCTTTGACATAACTAAAATCATTCTGTAGCAGCCACACAGACAGATGCTGGCTAGGGATTGAGGAGATGAGCTGCTGGGTTGAGCACTGCAGTGGGCAAGCTGGTGAGCTCAGCTAGCTCCTCTCTGCTTCACTTTCCTGGTTATGAAATGGGGCAGGGGTGGCTTTCTACTCAGCATAAAGGTAAACCAAATAAAGGGGAGCCAAAGGAGCCAGTAATTAGAAACAAAAGCACATTTCACTTCAAGTAGAATCACAGAATTGTAGGGGTTGGAAGGGCCCTCTAGAGATCATCGAGTGCAACCCCTCTGCCAGAGCAGCTCCCTAGCCCAGGTTGCACAGGTAGGCGTCCAGGCGGGTCTTGAATGTCTCCATGGAAGGAGACTCCACCACCTCTCTGTGCAGCCTGTGCCCGTGCTCCGTCACTGCACTGTGAAGAAGTTCCTTCACATATTGGTGCTGAACTTCCCATGCTCAAGTTTATGGACATTTCCCCTTGTTGTGTTTCCACAGTCTGCTGAAAAAAGGTCGGCCATGCCCCTTTTAACTCCCACACTTAAGATATTTTCAAACATTGATAAAATCACCTCTTGAGTATTTTTTTCTCAAGGTTAAAGAGACTCAGATCACCCAGCCTTTCCTCACAGGGGAGCTGCTCCAGGCCCTGTATCATTGTAGTTCTCTGCTGGACCCTCTCCGGGAGATCCCTGTCTTTTTTGTACTGGGGAGCCCAGAACTGGACACAATACTCCAAGTGAGGCCTCACCAGGGCAGAGTAGAGGGGGAGGGTCTCCTCCCTCGACCTGCTGGCCTTGTCCTTTTTAATGCACCCCAAGATCCCACTGGCCTTCTTGGCCACCAGGGCACACTGCTGGCTCATGGCCAACCTGTTATCCACCAGGACACCCAGGTCCCTCAGAACTCTTCTCCAGCAGGTCATCCCCTAGCCTGTACCAGATCATGTGGTTATTCCATCCCAGGCACAAGACTCTGTGCTTGCTTTTGTTAAATCTCATCTGGTTTCTTTCTGCCCAGTGCTCCAGTCTGTCCAGGTCTCACTGCACAGCCTTCCAGTGTGTCAGCCATTCCTCCCAGTTTCGTATCATTGGCACACTTACTGAGGGTGGATGCTGTACCCTCATCAAGGTTGTCGATGAAGATTCTGAACAAGACCAGAGCCAGCACTGACCTCTGAGGTACACCCCTAGTCACAGGTCTCCAACCAGACTCTGCACTGCCTCTGAGCTCTGCCAGTTGGCCAGTTCTCAACCCACCTCACTCATCTATTCCATGCTTTCTCAGCTTCATTATCAGGATGTCATGGGAGACAGTATCAAAAGCCTTGCTGAACTCAAGGTAGATGACATCCACTGCTTTCTCCCCATCTACCCAGACAGTGATGTCATCATAGAAGGCTATGAGGTTGTTCTAGCACAGTTTTCCCTTGGTGAAACCATGCTGACTCTTCTCGATGACCTTCTTCTTTTCCAATTGCCTGGAGATGGCATCCAGCACAAGCTGTTCCATCACCTTTCCACGGGCAGAAGTGAGGCTGACTGGCCTGTAGTTTCGTGGATCCTCCTTCTTGCCCTTTTTGAAGACCAGAGTGACACTGGCTATCCTCCAGTCTTCAGGCACTTTTCTCTAAGACTTTTCAGAGATGATAGAGAGCAGTTCAGCAGTCACCTCTGCCAGCTCCCTCAGCACACATGGATGCAACCCATAAGGGCTATGGATTTGTGCACATTGATCCCACCTAGAGACTCCCAGACCACCCTCTCCTCAACCAGAGGGAAGTTCTCTATTTCCCAGACTCTCTTCCCTCCACAGTCCAGGAGTCAGGAGGGGGAGTCTTTGAAGTGAAGACTGAAGCAAAGAAAGCATTCAGCATCACCACCTTCTCAGCATCTCCCATTACTGGAACATCTCTCTCCTTCAGCAGGGGACCCACGTTATCCCTACTCTTCCTTCTACTGTTAACATATTTAATATTATCTTTTATCTCTTTCACCTTTTTTAGCTCCAGGAGAGCTTTAGCCTTCCTTGTCACTTCCTTGTAGACCGTGACAACACTCCTATACTCCTCCCAAGAGGACAGGCCCTTTTTCCACATTTCACAGACCTTCCTTTTGACTTTAACCATGAGCTCCTTGCTCATCCACACAGGTCTTCTGCCTCCCTTCTCTGATTTCCTACTCTTAGGGATGCACCAATCTTGACCTTGGAAGAAGTGCTGTTTAAATGTAGCTCAGCTCTCACAGGCCCCCTGTACTTCAAGCACTCAAGTCCATGAGATACCTCCAAGTAGGTCCCAGAAAAGGTCGAAGTCGGCTCTCCAAAAATTCAGGGTAGCAATCATACTTTTTGCCTTACTTCTACTCAAGATCTTGAATTCCACCATCTCATGATCACCACATCCCAAGCTGCCGTCAGCCTTCACAACCCTAACAAGCCCATCCTTGTTGGAAAGAACAACATTCAGAAGCACTCCCTGCCTTGTTGGCTCCTCCACCACCTGCATAAGAAAATCACATTCAATGCATTGCAGGAACCATCTGGACCACATGTGCCTGGCTGTGTTGCTCACCCAGTAGATACCTGGATGATTAAAGTCCCCCATGAGAACCAGTGCATGGGATTGTGAGGCTACTCCCAGCTGCATGTAGAAGACCTCATTGATTTCATCTTCCTGATCTGGTGACCTGTAGTACAACCCTACAACAATGTCAGCCATACCAGCCCGCCCCTTAATTCTCACCCACAAGCTCTCCACACGTTCTTTACCATCTCCTAGGTAGAGCTCATTACATTCCAGTTGCTCTCTCACATCAAGGGCAACTCTTCCACCTCACTTCCCTAGCCTGCCTTTCCGAAAAAGGACACAGCTCTCCATGACAGCATTCCAGTCACGCAAGCTGTCCCACCACGTCTCTGTGATTGCAATGAGATCATGGCTCTGTGACCATACACAGGTCTCCAGCCCATCCTGTTCATTTCCCATGCTACGTGCATTGGTATACAGGCACTTTAAAGAAGCAGTGGGTGCATTTACCCCTTACACAAGAAGATTTTGGATGGGGTATTCGCAACATGATCTTCTCTGAGGAGACCTCATATGATCCTATGGGACAACTCAGAGGTTTTTCCCTACAATCTCCAACAGTGACATCCCTCAGTCCTTCTGTCTCACATCTAACTCCCCTCCCTTCCCCCATCAAACCTAGCTTAGAGATGGACAGTGCCTGTGTTCTTTGTCTCCCTCCAATTTGTGCTTCAGAAAGTTGAAGCAATCTTAAGGGTTTTTTTCACATGAGCTCTATCTGTTGCTACAATTTCTGTATATCACCAGTGAGAAAGAAAAGGGATGTCCTGGCCCTTCTCTGCTGTGACACAACTGAAACAAAACCAACTGCTGCATTCCCACGTTTGCTGGGTCACCTCACCCCCATTTGATGCAGTGGCGCTCGAGTTTGGGTTGGCTCCTCGCTGAGCCCCTGCGGGAATGCCTGGGCTGAGCTGTGGTTTTGGTGCAGGGCAGCACCCAAGCCAGGATCAATCCCCGTGCATGGCTTGAACGCCTTAGCAACAGGAGCAGGGACTATTTCTGGCTGAGGCAACCTACGTGTGAAATGGGAGCAGTGCTGCGAAAAAGCTGAAAATTGGTTTAAAAAACAAACAAAAAAACCCTGAACCCATCAGAAAGCAGCTCACAGATTGCTAACCAAACAGAGCCAGCACTGGTGAGCTGCTCTGCCTGGCAGACCAAGCAAGTGGAGTTGTCCCTCCCTTCCCTCCCCACTCCCTGTTTCCGTATATTCACCTCTGTGCCATTAGGACGGGTCTTTCAGTCTTCCCATCCTGATCAAAACCCAGCACACTGGGCTGCTCAGGATTGGATTTAGCAGGCATACGAGCAATGGCGTAAGCCTCCTTCAGAGGGCCAAATTCCCTCCCCTCTCAGCATTTCCCTCCCCATCCCCACCACCCACCCTACTGCCCTGCTGCTGGAATTCTATGGCTGCGCTCACCTCTCCCCCTGGTGCAGCGGTCCAGGACTGCAGACACATCCGTGAGCAAATGCTGTTGGTGCCTTTCCAGAGGCCCAGGATGACAGTTCTGCCACAGGTGTAATTGCACAAGCAGTGCTTTCACTCCCTGACCTCACATTCCCTCGTAATTGCTCATATTGAGTAAAAGGTATAGGAAGGAAGCAGCTTTAGCATTTTCCTACTGCAAATGAGTCATGCAAATTGCAGCAGTCGGAGGAAAGCCAGGTAATCCCAGAGCACGGTGTAATTGCAGTCATGTGGGCAAAATCGCTGCTGACAAGCAGGAGCCGCAGCGTGGTTTTTACCGGGGAAGGAGCACGTGGGTGTGAAAATCCACACGTGCTGCAGGACCACGCAGCAGTGCTGTGGGGGCTCCCGGGACACGGCCCACAGGGCTCCCTCCCATGGTGCGGCGGCAGGCGGGCTGTGCGGTGGGGGATGTGCAGAACAGATTTGGCATTACAGCATTTTTGTTCGTGCCGTGCCATTGGCATCCACTGGTGCCCCGGAGCTCATGTGGAGGCTTCGGAGCAGTGTGGAGGAGGCAGGGATGGGCTCGCAGTGCCCCTGGCTGTCTGCAAATCTCCGCACGTGGCTCAGATTGTGTTTTACAACTTCTTTAATGGTTCTCCCTTCAGTTTTGTTTCTCCCGAGCCACGTTTTGCCTTGCTTAACTGTCCTTTCTTCATTAGTAACTGAAAGTATCCAGCGGTATGGGGGAGAAAATGTATGGGCAGACCGGGTGACGTGTGTGCGGACAGATCATATACGCGTAAGGACGGAATACTGTTTCTAAAGCAGGCTGAACTTGAGCCATGGCACAATACCCTTACCACCACTCTCCTTTATTGCCAGTGGGACA
>VXAB01001185.1:187605-204358 GCA_013399175.1 Odontophorus gujanensis
GGGGCCGAGGGCGGCGGGGAGGCGGCGGGTGCCGCCGGGGTCCCGGAGGAGCCGGGGCTAGCGGCGGCGGAGGAGTCGCTGGAGGAGAAGCTGCGAAACCTCACCTTCAGGAAGCAGGTGTCCTACAGGTGGGTGCCTCCTGCTCGGGCACGGGGCGGGAGTCGGAGCCCGCAGGCTGCGGGGAGGACCTCTCCTTTGTCCGAAAGCACAGAGTACCCCCACTTCGTCGNCCTGGGGATGTGCTCTCTTAACCCAGGGGACAGAACACGCAGAGCTGTTCTTTATTTTGCCTCTGCGCTTTTTGTCTCTTCCAGCTGTAGGTAGGTAAGCGGAGAAGCTCCCCGAACACACAGATACTTTTTTAATGTGTTCATGCTGTCAGCTTACATCTGAGATAGATTCATAATGGTTTGAGCCTCTGCATGTGGTGCGGCTTAGAAGTGATGTAATTAAGCACTCCTCATAGCTGAAGTTTTATATAATCCTTCTTACTTGCGGAGAGACCTCCACATAAGGCTGATGCTCTTGCTGATGAGTATAAAGTTTGGTATGATTCATACAAGGCTCAGTAAGGTGAGCGATGTGAAAAGGAAAACTCACTGGACACGTCAAGGGCATGACAGCAGTAACTTCTTGGTGCTTCTGCATCTCTACCCTGGTAGTTTTCTGGTGTATGTCATTTAGCAGCTCCTTGTCTGTTGCAGGTAAAGGCAGGCTCTGTAGGTGGGATTGTGATGTTACTGCTGATGGGGCAGTTTTGCTAATGGGTTTGCTCTTGGTAGAGAGGGCTGGGGGTTTGCTTTATGGTTTGCAGGTGCTTCTACTCAGACCATACATTTTCATTTTTATTTCAGCAGCTTTAGCATCTTCTCCATTTGAGAAAGGGGTTGTGGGGTCTCCTTCTCTGGAGATATTCAAAGCAAAGTGTTGTAAGGGCTTCATGATAAATGTTAATAGGAGAGGAATGTTAGATTTTTCTTTTTCTCTTGCACCTAGGCAGGTGTACAACGATTCCCAAACCTTTACATATGAAAGTCTTTTCCTGAGCATCTCTTGATGATTATTGCTCATTCTTTTGACTTAGGCTATGTGCAAGAAAGTACGTGTTCTTTACATCCTTGGGTTTCCACACTTTTTTTTTTCTTTTGAGCTGATTTTCCACAAGTAATATGTGCTCCCTTTTTTCCGTAAGGAGAATTAACTGAATAGATGGAAGAATGGAAGACTTTCACACAGATTCTCCACTGAGCTCCCCAAGCTCCGCATCCCCCAACCTCCTTAAGTTAAATTACTGCCGTTATCTCTGCAAATTATGGTTTTGGAATACATTTGTAAGTGTAAATGACTATTACACAGCTCCTGCTAACAGTTCTGTGTTATTCGCTGCCTCTCATGCAAGAATAATTTACCTGAATTTGGCTTAAAGCGTTGTCCTATTTTTTTTTTCCATTTTTGTTGATAGAGTGCAGATGCTTTATTGTAAAGTGAATCTATTTAACCAGTAGTGTAGTCATTGCATATCAATCTCATGTCTCTAGAACTGTACCAAAGCATGAACAACGTGATTCAAAGAACAACATATGGCACTGACCTGACTGGTGGTGTACAGAGCAGAAATGGTCGTGCTAAGTATGTAATGGACTGGTGTGGTAAATACATACATTAGATGTGCACGTTGCCTGCATCGAAACATATTTTTTCCTGATATAGAGTGAAAGCTCACAGTATATACTATGGATATGCTGCATGTGGAGCTCCATAGCCCTACTGACGTTGCTGTGCTCCCAGCCCATACGTACCCTCCATGAACTCAGCACTCCCAAAGCTCTCTGTGTGCATCAAAAGCTCTTTTCTCCTTCAAGAATAGGTGTTTGTTCACTGTTTTCTTTCCAGTGATGCACTGTAATTACATATACATACACAGCAGGGATATGCCACTTATCTGTGCTTGTGTGTGGGCTAATGGCTTTAAAGTGTGTCTGTTGGTGTGTGTGTGCTGCCAACATGTGTTACTTAAGTGGATCTCAATTTGCAGCCAACTCTAGGAAGGGCAGGGAGGGAGAAGTGGCCCCAATTTGCAGCTCTCAGTGAAGGGCATCTAGCAGGGCTGCTGTCTGTGCAGCTGAGTGAAGGCTCAGAGAAGTGGTTGTCCTCTTCAGCCTCATGTGCTTGATGAGGCCAACTGACTTGAGAGCTGGATGTTGCCTTCAGAATGCCAGCATATAAGCAGCCATTGGTAGGGTTCATTTTTACCCTAGATATATGGAAATAAATGTCTTAAATACCCTTTGGGTTTTCTGCTTAGATATCTGAACCATGGCCTCAGAGTGAAAAATATGTTCTTCTCACTGTCTGATAAAACCCAAAATCATGGCAGAGAAATTGGGAAATCACAGAATTGCAAGGATTGGAAGGGACCTCAAGAGGTAGAGTCCAATCCTCTGCAAAAGTAGGTACCCTACAATAGATCACACAGGTAGGCATCCAGACAGGTCTTGAATGTCTCCATAGAAGGAGACACTAAAACCTCTCTGGGCAGCCTGTTCCAAATGAAGAGGGGGGGCCAGGAGGGGAAGTAAATCAAATGTGTACCCTGACAAAGAGAAATGCTCTTTGGATGTTGACTGGCTCTTGTACACCTCCTCTGTTTCTAGACCCAGATGACCTGGGTGGTCTTGATGCAAAAGCAGTAGGCAGTACTTTCTTTCCTTAAATTTTCTTTCATTGTTTATGTCATTGCAAAACTCTGTGAGGAACTCCATCATCTGTTTTAGCTAAATTAGGCATGAATTTAACTTCCTTCAAAATAATTTTTGAAATAATGAGAAATTCAGATTTTATCAAGAAGGAGCTCAGTAAGAATGTTTCCACAATAAAAGGCTAGAGAAAACTATGGGGAAAAAAAAAATCTACAGAGAAAGTTATGGGTTATAAAGCTCCATCCTGCATGTTTCCTGACGGTGTTTGCAGCTCTGAAAACTTCATCTGAAAAATAATTGTGTTATTTTAATTGTTTAAGCTTGAAGAAATAGTAGAAGGTCCAAAAAACAGACAAGAGCAACAAAAGCTAAACAAAACCAAGCCCAAACAATCAATAATGCAGATGGCTTTTAATTTCATAATTATTATTATTTAGAAATCCAGGGAATCTTGGTTAGTGGCATAGGAAATAAAAACAAAGTTCTAAGTTTGAAGTCTTAATGGCTCTCTTGTGAGAGCTCAAGTAGTGTCTGGCAAACATTTATCACTGGGGAACAATTTATCTTGAGAAATGTGATCTCACTTTGACCAAGTGGAGGAATCCTGCTTGATGTAGTGTGGCAGACATTAAGGTTTGTGTCCATATATGTCTCAGGCCACCCCCAGCTGAGGCCATTAGGATTCCACGTGTGCTGTTCAGCCATGGTGGCTCTCCTGAGCCAGAGACATTGAGTTTTACTTTGAGTAATGGAAGTGACTGGAGGTGGTGGCCATGCCCAATGTTTCTCTCTGACCAAGCAAAGCTGCGTGAGGCCAGCCTTGTGAGCTCCCCCAAAGGTCAGTGGGTAGGTCTGCTGAGAGAACACCTGCAATCTCCTGTGCCACCAGCAGTGTGTGGTCGGTTGTTCTGGCGTGGAGGGTCAGGAATTAGAGTGGGTTTTATTCCTACGTTTGAAGGAGAGAAGTTGTGGCAGAGAAATCCTGGGAAGATCCCCAATTAAACAACCTAATCACTGCTGATGTGCTTAGACAAGACAGAGAATGTGAGTACCTGGGACTTCAGATGAGTCCTAGGACAGAAATAGAAACTTAAGGATAGGTGACATCCTTGTTTCTTGCTTCATTTGTTTACAGACATGATAATGATCGTAGAGCCCACATCACTTCTCAGCAAATATTAAACACAGACAGGATGGTAGAGGTGTCTCCTATTACTAAGATTTAATTATTTTATGAAATGACAGCATTTACTAGCGTACTGTGAAGCACTATAAATAATTAAAGCTGACTGACATTTGTAAAAATGAAAACATTAAACACAATTCGTTGATCTTTTGATTGTGTTGATTTCTTACACTTGGGTTTCTTTGAATCTTAATATGTCCTATTTCCATGAATTAGTGTGGTTGTTCTCCATGAAGATGATGGATGAGTTTTTTATCTTCTATCAAATGTCAAGAAAATAATTTTCATTCTCTGGCCTAATCTTGTAAGATCTGCTTGCACCTTCTTTGTTAGAGTTTCAGGTATTTACTGTGCAGGGTTGGTACCACCCACGCTCATAACAATGACTCAATTTACTTTGTCTCCCCAAACATCCATCACCGCTTTATCATTTCCTCCAAAGCACATCACTTCACATTTCTAGGTACACGAAGAGGCCTTCATAAAGCTGCCTTTCATACCTAAAGATTTGAGGAATGAAATGGAAGCTCTTGTGTTGAAACAAATGCAGAAAAGACTAGGATATTTCTGAAATAAGACTAATGCCATAGGAAAAAAAATGGTTTAAATTTAGAATTTGCTATGCACTTAGAGATGGAGCTCCAAGGCTGACCATCAATGGTCACAAGGTCACAAAAAGTAAAAAGATCGTCTCTTTGAATTTAGAGCATGTCTCTGCTGTTCTCCTCTTTGTTATAAAGTTAGAAGTACTTTGCAAAAGACACTTGATGAATGATCACTGCACTGCAGTGGCATTATGTACGTGCTCCCAAGTGGATAAATCCACATGGGATTTAGAAGAGGGAAACCCCATGAGTGCAGGATGAAGCTGTTGTGCAGACTGGGACCTGTAGGCTCGGATGGCCCCTCAGAGTGGAACTCTTGCAGATGGAAAATGCTATCAGGTAACAAGTGCTGAATCAGCTGCCATGTGAGTTCAATGAGGTAGAAAGACACTGTTGTCCTGGCTAATCCTTTGGAATAAATGAACAGGTAGGCAGTTCTTCTCACTGAGGTCGATCATGGGGCTGATGAAACGCTTTGCTTAAAGCTTCTCCAGGCTTTTGGCAGTTTTTTATTTGGCAAAGTTGACAGCTTGGCCACAATACTGGGGAGGTGATGCTTTTGTGCAGTGCTGTTTGTGCTCTTCTGCTTTGCAGCCTGGACACGTAACATTGGCAGTTAGCCAAAGGATTTTCCAGATATTAAGAAAATGAGAGAAGGTAGGGAAAGAAGAAAACTGCTAAGGGAGACATGCAGCATTGTGACCATTTCTGGTTTCAGAACGTGCTACAAGGAAGCTCACTGTGGAATAAAATGGGGAGGAGAGAAAAAAGAATCACGGAAGAATCATAGAATGGCTTGAGTTGAAAAGGACCCCAAAGATCATCTAGTTTCAACCTCCCTGCTGTTGGTGGGGTTGCCAACCACTAGAGCAGGCTGCCCAGAGCCACATCCAGCCTTGTCTTGCATTCCTTCAGTGATGGGGCATACACAACCTCTCTGGGCAACCTGTGCCAGTGCGTCACCACCCTCTGAGTGAAAAAATTCCTCCTAACATCCAACCTAAATCTCCCCTGTCTTAGTTTAAAACCATTCTCTCTTGTCCTATCACTATCAACCTGTGTAAACAATTGTTCCCTGTCCTGTTCATATACTTCCTTCAAGTATTGGAAGGGCACAATGAGGTCTCCCTGGAGCCTTCTCTTGTCCAAGCTAAACAAGAGCAGTTTCCTCAACCCTTCCTCGCAGGAGAGGTGCTCTGGCCCTCTGATCATATTAGTGGCCCTCCTTTGGACCTGTACCAAGAGCTCTGTTTTTATATGTTCACATTTTTATTTACCCTTTGTAAATGGAAGACATGGTAACTCAGTTATGCTCTTCATCTGTATATCTCAATGGCTTCCCCCCCCACCTTTTTCTCTTTTGGTTTTCAAGTGGTTTGATCACTTTTCACTCTTAGCAGAGAGAAGCTGTGTGGAATGGAGTGTATATGAAAAAACTGTAAGAGAACACTGACAGTGGCTTCTGTATGTGCATGTATATATATATCTGTGGAGTCCATAAGTGCCTTCGTGTCATCTGTGACTGTGTGTAGGAACAGAAGCAGAAGGGTTGCTTGCCCATTGTATTGTGTCTCCGTTTTTCAAAGTGTATTTAGAAAGAGTGAGGTTCTACACTGACTTTTTTAGGTAGACATGATCACTTATGGATTACAGCCTTACGGATGGTGGAAGATGAGGCGAAACAAGGTACAGTGAGTCACTCAGGATGCCATGTGGTGTCTGTGTGCCAGTTAACTCCAGCTATAAGAGCAAGCCTTCCCTAGGTTAAATGGAGAAGGGGAGGCAGGGAAAGAAGCAAAACGGCAACTTTCAGAGAAAACCCAAAGTCTGGGGAAGGAATAGAGAACATTCTGTACATGAACTCTGTAATTTGAACTTGATAGCAAGTCCCATATTCCCAAATTTTGCCTCTGAATTATTTGTGTATGTAGCAAGTAGGACTGTTCATTTTTAAAGAACTACAGTAGCCTAAGAGCTGCCACAAGACACTAACTGCTTGTCTTGAGTTTCTTTATGTCTCCAACTAACTTAATGAAATGGCTCAGTTTAAAGGTGGATAAGGGTTTGGGGATAAAGGGAAAGATGCATTCATTTGTTCTACTGGTCACTAATGACAGCAGTCTTGACTAAGTAAGTGTGTACAGGGCTTGGTTAGTCTTTGCACTAGGATGTCTGATACTTTCCCCATAGTTTCTGTACTATGTTTTTTAAGGAAACCTGATGGTCTGGAATACTTATGCTAGAAAAAGGCTTGGTAATGAGATCTTGCACTTTCTGTTCTGAACTTCCCAGCAAGTACAGCTCTGAGCAGCGCATCCAGACTCCCCTTCTGATTAACAGCTGTTTGAAAGCTTATCTGCCTACAAAAGTTACCATTCATAATGGGAAGCTAATTTTTATCATCTGGTCTGTCTGAATTTTGAGGGGTAGTTGTTTCCAATTCCTCCTAGAAGATTTTTCAGATCTCTGGCCCTACATGCTTCCTAACACTGATCCCCATTGTAGTTGACACATGGCCACATATTTAGGGAGAATGGAGGTGTTTAATTGAAGCTTATACTAACTTTCTGCATCATTGCCTCTCCTGTGTTCTTTTGTGGATGAACACTAGGGCATGAATAGATGTAGGATGTTACTTATTCCAGCTGTAAGTGAAGAGGCATAAGCCATCAGCAATGAGTTTACTCACTGGGATCAGAGAATTGTGCTGCTCACTGCCCTATAGTCTCAGCTAGACTTTAGATCCATTGTGGAGATGTTTCAGGTTGATAGTTTAGGTTGTTTGACAGTGTGCAAGAGCACTCGGTGGAGAGATGTGAGCTACTTCTGAATGTTCAGGGACTTGGAGGGAGGTGTTTTGACTGGGGATGAGATGTAGGCTTGTTAGCGGGGAAAGAAGTAGGTGAATAACTTGTCTTTCTTTATATTATAATCTTTGGATGGATTAAAAATTCTTCATTTTCTCCTTGCCATTACTAAACTGTGTTTAATATGCATAGCTCTAACCAGACATACTTTAGATCCATGATACCCAAGTGTTTGGGGTATGACCCAACACTTTCCAAGTGTGGAAAAAAGGAAGTCTCATATTTAATATAAACACTTGCAAAAAATACTGTGCTTATGTATTGCTCATCTAATATTCATAATTTATTCCAAATGTTTCTGAGCTAGGCTTTTCTTAAAAATAAAAAGCAAAACCCCTAATAGCCAGATGATATGCCTTCTAAACTGTATGACTCATCAGGAAAGTTGACCCACTGGGGAGCATTTTGCAAGTGGGGCAGGGATTAAAGTTCAATTGCACAGATTCATCAAAGACGATGAGCTGGACAACTTAGAATCCCTCTGTGCTGTGAAACTGCTCCCTGGTGCTGTGAAATATGCAGGAGAGGGGACTGTCTGTGCTGTGTGAGAGGTGCCATGGGGTTTCAGGGCACCAGAGGAGAGGGTGAGGAAGCAAAATGGCTTTGAAGCCTGTTAGCATTAAAAGATGATGAGAAAATACCTTCCTGTCATCACTTTATTTCATTAGGTTGCTAATGAGTTTCCTCTAGGGATGGTAATGGGGTAGTTCTTATGCTTTTATCCAATTAGTGAATGATCCCAGGAGTACGTCCTTTTGTTGTGAAAACACATTGAGTTTCATTCCAACCAGAGCGCTGCATCCTGCAGGTTCTCTGAAGGCAATGAAATACCATATGTAGGTGCGCGCTAGACTAGGTCCTTGGGTATTAATTGCTGATGTTAGCCTGATTTATGGTTTCAAGATGATGCCCTGGAGGGCAACGGACTCTCGTGTGGAACAAGTGAAATGCCAAAGATTTGAATAAAGTTTCATTATGAGTTTTGGGGTTAGTTGTAAGTTGAGACATTGAGACAACTGGCACATCAAAAACCCATGTAGGCAGGAAATAAAAGAAATAGCCTTTGATGCTATTGCCGTAAGGGATCTCCAGTACCAGCATGCTGTCAGCTGCTTGTACTCTTAGGATCCTTTGCTGCTGGTTCTGCAGTCTGCTCCAAGTCCCAGCCTGATTTAAAAAGACATTGAAGAAGGAATTAGATTCACTACCCATGCATGTTTGGTTGCGGGTGGCCTTCCATTAGCTGAGAGGAACATAAGCTATTCTTCATTTTACCTCTGCAGGTAGCCAGTAGTTACAAGTGTCACTTCTGCAAGGCTGTATATTTTGCTTTGGAGCATGTCATTTCTCATTGTATCTGTTTTGTCTCTGACCACTTTTCCTACATTAAGATTCTTGCTTTTCTTTCGTGTTTTCTGAGCTGCTCCCTCTCCCTTCTCATTCTGTAGCTTGCCTTTGCTGCCCTATCTTCTTCCTTGCAGCATGTTTCTGCCTTTTTCCTGATTCCTGCCAATACACTGGTGCTTTGTGTGGGTTTATGTATCTGTGTAGTGCATGGTGGAATGAACAAAGAACATGCAGTGACAGAAATACTGTGCTTCACACTCTAGAAGGTTACATTTAAATTATTCAGTTTGCTCCAAGAGGGTTTTTTCCCCGTCTGTCATGGCCGGTGTGAGCTTCAAAGACTGGTACTGCATCTCTGAAGCTTTACTGTCAAGATTCTCTTAATAAGCTGCTTCCTTTCCACCTTTCCATTTGCGATACTGGCATTTCTCAAGATCTGATGTGGAAGAGTATGCTATAGTGGCTTCGAAGTAGCTATGTAGGTCTTTTAAGTGCAATTGAATATAAAAGTAGAGACAGTTTTTGGACTTCTGAGTCACTGTAATGCAAATCTATAGCAAAAAGAAGGATGAAACTTTTGCCTTCTTCAGCTCTTTTATGCTTCAGAATTTGAAGGAATGCTGAAAAGTGCTCAGCAGGTCCTGTTGATAAATGAGAAGCAATACTGGAATAGACCCATAGTGGCTTGAATACAGGGTTGTGTTCTGATGCTTGGGTGGGCTTTTTTGACCTTGTGAATCTTGATTAGTTATTTGCTGTTCAGGCTGGAAAAATGTTTTTTCATTTCACTGAGTCTGATGTGGACTACATAGTCGTTTTACAAATATGCTGTGATCTTAGGTAAACAACAAGATGCTGAGTGTTGGGATATTTGGTCTCTGTCCTGTCAGCTCTTGTCCTCTCTTCCTTCAGTGAATGGTGAGGTAGATGACTCGTGTTGGCTGTGATGCTGGGACAGTTACAAGTTGGACTGAGATGATCATAGCAGTTGAGATGGCCCCTCACAAAACTTGTGTGCCATGTTTAGAAACAACCAACTTAGATGGAATTCGGGCAAGTGAGTTAGCAGTGACAGTTCTGTAACATAACCTTACCTATCGTGCCTTAATCCATCTGAAAGGGAAGAAAGCTAACTCCTAGGAGGTATGGGTGTTGACAGTTTGGCCTGGAGTTTTTGGGTGCAACACAGCTTTGTATGTGTCTTCCCTGTGGGCAAACATCCTCTGGTCTCTCTCAGCAAATAAGTTTCTTGCAGACCTGCATCTCGCCCTTCTTGGGAATGTGATGACCATCAACAGAAGCCAAATATGACCTTTAAAAGGATTGCATGAACTCACTCAAGTGTATAGGCAAATTCAAGCTGGAAGTGCTCTGGGAAATGCTTTCGAGGGCAGGATGGACGCAGAGAGCTTGTGTGAGCTCTCCCATTAATGAACATGTCTTAGAATATGACGTGCTCTGCTTCTTTTTTCTTTCATTTAAAAAAGATACAAGGGTAAGTTATTATTGTTATCCAGAAGAAATCTTCAGTGTGACATACAAATATTTTTTATTTCTCTGATGTAGTCTCCCAGAGTCAGCACATTCAAGACCAAGTAATGTATTCTTCACAGTTTTCACCTCAAGTGTGGTGAAAATAAAGAGATCAAATGACAAAAAATTGTTAGGAAAAGCCTCTTTTTATTCCTGAGTTGGATAATATGGTCATCTTCTCCCTACCTCCTTAAGTGCGGAAGGAGAAGTAATCAAATGCAATTCTGTCCTCTGCTGTGATAGGGCTGTGAAAATGTCTTCAGCCTGTTCTCTGTTTACATTTCCAATTCTCTTTTTTTCTAAAAGGCTTTGAGCTTAGCATTTGTATTAGTACCTGGTCTTGTAGAGAATTCAGATGAAACAAGTAAACAAAGCAAATACAGAGAGTAAGGCACAGCTGCTGACCCCCTGTGTGGGGCTTCTGTCTTTTCACAGATCTTGCTGTCTCTCCACTTGAACAGAAAATGGGATGACTAATTTTGGGAGGGAGATAGAAGGAAGTGGGGAGTTGACCCGTGTCTGTGAAAGAGCTGTGTTCTTACTTCCTAGCTCCCTAATTGATAAAAGGCCTTTGTTTATTCAGGGAAAGTGGTAGCACAGGGAGCAGCACTGAAATCTTCCATCACGTGGGTTGCACCTCTCTCCCGACTTAGCAGAAAAAGAAGGTAATTCACTTTTTTTTTTTTTTCTTTGGCCTTTATCCTGAGATTACTCATGCTTTTTGCTTCCTGAAATTCAAAGATTGTTCTCTGTCACACATGAACTGCCAAGATACCAGATGGCCTTGTCTTTCTGCCACCAATGACCTTATTTTCCTGCTCTCTGCAGCTGCATTATGTCCTAAATGAAATCTGTAGCTGAAGGTAGAATCATAGAATATCCCGAGTTGAAAGTGACCCACAAGGATCATGGAGTCCATCTCCTGGCTCCACTTAGGACCACCTCAAAATCAGATACGTCTGAGAGCATTGCCCAGATGCTTCTGGAACTCTGTCAGCTTAGGGCTGTGACTGCTGCACTGGGATGCCTTTTCCAGGGCCTGACCACCTTGTGGTGAAGAGCCTTTTTCTGATATACAACCTGAACCTTCCCTGAATGTCTCCTGGCAATTGTGGGGGTGAGTTCCCAATTGGGTCTGGAAGCTCAGTAAGCCATTAGTGATATGAAACAGAAAGGAAAAGAGGAGGAAATAAGCTGGAGTGGAAAACTGTAGCCCAGCTTTCCCTTCTCTGATCTGAAAAAAGAGGGAGATGTTAATTGCCCTCCAGTGAGAGAAGCAACCTGCTCTCTTAAAAGGCTGTTCCCTGGCAAATTAGCTTTCCCACCCACTCATGCTCAGAATCACAGCCATAAAGCACAGGTCTCTCCTAGGTCTCAGGGATGAGCCATGCCCAGGTGCTTGCCCTTGCTCCCTGCACAGCAGTTGTGTAGGGTTCCTGTTTCCCATACCCTTCCCTGCTGGCTCCTCTGCCGCCCCAGCATCCTGCTGGAGTTTTGTTTCTGATTCAGTCACTCTGAAAACAGTGTCACAATTTGTCAGGTGCTGAGAGTGATATTTGCTTGATGGAAATGTTGGCCCTATTGTGAATCAATTCTAAGAGCTTTTTGCAGCAAGATTGTAAGACAGTGAGGTGAACTGATTACACATGCAGACAAAGCAGCTTCTATTATGTGTGAAAACATAAATAATAGGGGGATAAATGCAAAACAGTGAGATCACCTCAAATAATCTTTTCCAGGTATCATTACTCTTTCCCAGGCATAATAGTACATGTTGGTGTGCAGCTGTAGTGGTAGAAGAATGCAGCCACGTCCATGAGGCAACCAAGCAGGTAGGTCTGAAGGTCTCAACCCTGAGCCACAACATGCATACAAAAATGCAAGGATGACCTTGCTGATCTTGGTGAGACATCTGTTCAAGCAGAACAGCAATGGGCAAACGCATGATTATTCCTTGAAATCAAGTGACCTCTCATTGTAAATTGAAAGAGAAGGAAAACCAGGTATGAGGCAGTACCTCTGAAGATAACACAGCATAGTCACTTGTAATTCAGTTCTTCTACAATGGAGAATGATGGCTGAAATATTTCCCATGGAACATTTTTTTCTAGTCATAACCATGTTTTCCAATTGAAATCTTCTGGGGAGGATGCTAATTTTGTTTTCAAAAAAAATAGACAAGCAACACATTCAAATATTCATCATAACTTGTAATCCTATTAACTGAAATGCAGAATAGTTATTATAATTCCTTGGAATGTCTTTTTGCAGGTTTTTTATTTTTTTTTCCCCACTGATTCAAAAGAAAATTTACTTTTGTTTTGATTTGAAAGATCAGAATTTCCCAGAGAATAGAAATGCTGAGTTTTGGCAAGCCAAAGTCATCTGATAGCATCTGTGAAACCAGCTTGGCCGTAATTAATTTTCTGTGATAGAAATATGTTTCAATAACCATATTTAGTGTTAATCAGCTGAATGATACTTAGTCTTTTCTGAAGGACCGAAGTCTGAATGAACCTGAAAGATGAGTTGTCCTTAGGCTGCTAGCAGAGCTGCTCGATGTCATGGTTGAAGTATATTAACAGGCTAATATCGGATAGTGATTGGCCATCTGCCACTTCATGGGTAAACAGAGAGGTAAATCTCCAGGAGTGTTTGAAAGCCGTTTTTTGGTTGTTTGCTTTGTTTTCTTCCTTCTCTTTCTAAGAATATTCTGCATCTGCCTCAAGTACTGACAGCATGTACCAGGTGATATTAAAATCCAAGCAATCGCTTATTAGACATTTGTTCTCTGAATAAGACAAGAATTAAAGTGATCTCTGACTTTTAGGAATGGAAAAGCCTCCATAGTCAAGAAACATTACTTTTTATTTTCTTTCCTGTTTCTGCTTTTTTTTTTTCCCTCTGAACCTTGGAGCAGTCAGATCAGTATCTACCCCCTCAGCAAGGGGTACCCTGTGGTGGATCTCAGCTGGATGGTGGTGTCTGTCTGTCTCCCACCATGTTCTGGGCTTATGCCAAGTCTGCTTGGGCGAGAGTTTCGTACAAGCCAAGTTGCTGTCAGATTTGTCTCTCAGAACTGAGAAGATCTCATCCAGCTGATAGGGGCAGCGGAGGAAGAGAGTGCTGTCCCTTTTAATGGATACATGTTGAGGGTCACTGACCATTTTCTAGTTGAGACTGAAAGGTGTTGATAACTGCAGCATGAAGAGGATTAGAGTTGATATGCAGGATTTATTATAATGTGTCTGGGTGGTGGATTGCTGGCTTGCCTGTCAAGTAGCAGTGTTTGCTTGTGCTGGTTTTGCTGTTCCCGACATCAAACTCCCACAGGACTTAAGAACTTTCTTGGGAACATATTACGCGAGTGTGCAGTTCTTGCTATTAAGACTAATGCATTTCCTTCTAATGGCTTTGCTGTGATGAATCAGTCCCCACGTGTATGCACTCGATGTTAGGTGTCACTTCTTACTGGCTCTGGAAAAAAATGTGTGCCCTGATATGTATGAATAAGTGAATATAAGAAGGGGAGGAGCAATCCCTGAGGGATAACTTTGGGCTAGGGAGGCTCTCTTCCTCAATAGCCATTAGCAAGCAAGAGAGTCTTCTCCAAAGGGCAATTCTTCTGACTTAATTCAGGCTCCGGCTCCTCTCTGTCCTCTGGAAAAGTCCACTTCTGTTGACTGCAGATCTGCTGGTGCAGTCTGTGGTAAGCAGTCTTACAAAGCTAGAAGTAGTAGTTCTCATCTGGACCCCTCCTACAAGAGGATGAATAGATGCAAGTGTACTTGTTAATGTTTGACACATGTTTCCAAAGAGAAAATGCAAAACATGGGAACTCCATTTGCAAAATCAAAACCAACCCCTCCCCTCCCCCCCATATTTTTCTGGGGTGGCAGTTTGAGGGCTTTTTTTGGAGAGGGAGGAGTTTGGGGGGAGAAGAGGAAAATCTTATTTGAAGTGGAGATGGTGACTTGTTTTAGTGAATGCTGGCAAGAGTATAATTGCTAGAGTATTGTGTCCAGTTCTGGGCTCTCTGGTACAAAAAAGACAGGGATCTCCTTGAAAAAGTCCAGAGGAGGGCCACAAAGATGATAAAGGGCGTGGAACACCTCCCTTATGAGGAAAGGCTGAGAGACCTGGGCCTGTTCAGCCTTGAGAAAAGAAGACTCAGCAGGGATCTGATCCACGTCTATAAATATCTAAGGAGTGGGAGGCAAAGGGACGAGGCTGGACTCTTCTCAGCAGTGCATGGTGATAGGAGGCGGGGAAATGTCCACAAACTGAAGCATAGGAAGTTCCACACAAATGTGTATGGGATCTTTTTCACAGTGCAGTGACGGAGCACTGGCACAGGCTGCACAGAGAGGTGGTGGAGTCTCCTCTGGAGATATTCAAGACCCACCTGGATGCCTACCTGTGCAACCTGGGCTAAGGAGGTGCTTTGGCAGGGGGGTTGGGCTCGATGATCTGTAGAGGTCCCTTCCAACCCCTACAATTCTGTGATTCTATGAAGTATGTCAGTTTTAAAAATGGCTGCAGTAGCTCCACAGCCAAATGGAGATACTGCCATTTTGCCTGCTGTGAACCACATCTTTAAAAGGATTTCCTTTGCCAGCTGCGAGGGCTGTTGTTTTGTATTTCTGTTTCAGTCCAGAAGACCGGAGTAAATCTCTTGTCCTATGCCTATCCTGTCTGTGGAATTTAGGAACATGGTCATGTTTTCTGTGAACTACATAAAATACTTGGAAAGTAAAATTCATGTCTTGCTCGTGGCAATGCTGGTCTCTGAGGACTGTTCTTAATGGTTCAAAGGCAGGCCTGGATATACCATGGTCTGGTGAACAGAGCATTTATTAGAGGTGGGCTGGCATCTCTGTGTAGCTTCTGGCACTCGTTCCAGCACTCAGTCCTCGTGCATTGATGAGCTTTGCTGTTAGCTTAATTCTCACTGGTACTTCAACTCATTCACCTCACCTGAGTGATGCAAACTGAATCTGTGCACAGCATCTTTATCTTGAATATGCCACATCTCAAAATGTTGATTATTTGCTGAATGATACCTGGGTGACTTGTGTTTAACCTCTTCGTTCTTTTTCCTGTCTTTCATTTGTTGGGAGCTTGGAAATGTGCAGATGACATGAAAAAAAAGGCTAAAGAAGGGTACTGTATATCGCTTCAGGCATTCCAGCATATTTGTGATTTTCTGCAGGGAGGGAGATGATAGACTGTGGTTATTTAATTTGAGTAGAAGAAAATATGATGAAATAAGTGAACCTAGGGGCTTTTCTTTTGCTCACCATACATAACTGTTTTGTGTGTATTTAGTAGGGAATTCAGTGCTGCAGGAAATCATGGAATGGAAATATTTAGCAGGATCCAAAGAAGGATTAGTCTTTTATGTGAAAATGAATCGTATTCATAGCAAGTCTGCCTGCTGAGTATACTCACGATGTTGCAAGAATTGCCAATGTTTTCTTGCTTCAGGGGGCAAGAGAATCACCTGCTATGGCTGTGAAGGGATTATCTCTGTGCTTTCCATCCTTCACTGGGCACATTTCTGCTTGTTTTTCTGTTTGC
The DNA here is from genome assembly GCA_013399175.1 of Odontophorus gujanensis. Lineage (NCBI taxonomy): Eukaryota > Metazoa > Chordata > Aves > Galliformes > Odontophoridae > Odontophorus > Odontophorus gujanensis. The sequence continues at coordinate 203,423 of VXAB01001185.1, forward strand.
CTTACCTTAAAACACAAGGTATTGGTGTGATATTGAGAAGGGGCTTCTTGAACTCAGGGGGCCAGTGATTCAATCAGGCATGACAGCTTCCAGGGACCTAAACAAATAAAGTAGGAACTAATTCTGCTCCCCCATCTAAAATTCTAATCTTGTTTGTGATGTCATAATTGGTTACCATAGGAACAATTATGGTGTCATAAAAAGAGGATTAATTATGAATTTAATTGAGGAATAAGCAGCTGGAGCAGATGAACTTTTCAATAACTTCTGTCTCCTTTGGAATCTACTGTTTTTATGCAAAAAGATATTGTTTCAAGTAAAGAAAGATGGGCTAGAAGAAATTCAGTAAATGTGTGCTGAAGGAATAGTAATGCATCCAAAAGTATTTTGCTCTAAGCTTCTAGGTCTCTGAGGATGCTGCATTATAAAGAAAATCTCATTTATTACAGAGGGATGCTAGAATGAGCAGCAGGTCTCCTGTCTTGCATGCACTTTTTCAGGTGGTAAATCCACAATTTTTCATGCTATGAATTATTTTTTGGTTGAAGTTTTAAGAGTGGAAAACTACTTTCAACTAGGGTTAATGTTGAAATTTAAAAGATGAATGAATTTTGGAGCAACCTGTTTGCTAGGTGAGGATGTTTTAAATTTTGATGGCTTTTATTTTCACAAGTCTTACGGGGAGTAGCAGAGGGAACTGAGATTGTTCAGTCTGGAGCAGAGGGAGCTCAGGAGAGACCGTATTGCTCTGTACAACTACTGGGAAGGAGGTTGTAGTAAGGTAGGGGTTGGTTGACTTCTTCTCCCATGTAACAGCGGTAGGACAACAGGTAATGGCCTCAAGTTGCACCAGAGGAGGTTCAGGTTGTATATTAGGAAACATGTCTTCTCAAAAATTGTGGTGCTGCACTGGAACAGGCTGCCCAGGGAGGTGGT
>VXAB01001185.1:204539-244588 GCA_013399175.1 Odontophorus gujanensis
CACTGGAATGGCCTGCCTAGGGAGGTGGTTGAGGTACCATCCCTAGCGCTGTTCAAGAAGCGTTTAGATGAGGTGCTAAGGGATTTGATTTAGTAGCTTAGTGGGTAGGGATGGTGATAGGAGGATGGTTGGACTAGGTGATCTTGTAGGTCCTTTCCAACCTAATGTATCTATGAATCTATAAGGAAAGGGTAGATGTGATACCAAGGGACTTGGTTAGCACACAATATTGGAGGAAGGTGGAGGGTTGGACTGGATAGATCAGGCACGTCCAACCGATGAGCTACAGGCTGCATGTGGCCCAGCATGGCTCACAGTGCAGCCCCACCCCCTCTTCACCTCATAAGGGCAGCTGCTCTTCCCCACAGAGTGCCCCCCGCCCCCTGGGCTCGTGCCCATTGCTCAGCAACAACCAGACCATTAGGGTGCAATTAACTGTGTGTCAACTGAAAGAGGGGCATGGGAAGGGTAGTGCTGTGCAGTGCTGACTCAAGTGACAGCAAATAATTGTATGCGTTTTGTTATACTGACAAAACACATGGCTCTGAACAGCAAAGTACTGCCAGAGATGGCTGTTGGTGATATGGCAGTAGTGGTTGAACCTTTTCACTAATATTCCATTGAATTTTGTTGCTGTGTGACAGATGGCAGCAGAGGGGCTGTGATAAAGTGTGTGTGAGGCTAAGATGTGTTGCTTAATTCCTCCACAAGGAAAAAATGGCACCCACTGACATTCACCAATGCTTGCTAAATGTTTATTGAGACCAAACAGTGGATGTGAGCACAGTGAAGCAGTGGGTGGTGCATTTCAGCAGTGGTTATAGTAGGTCACCTTTGCTGGTGCAAATTTTGTTGAGAGCAGCATACAGGCTCTTGTTTATTGCTGGTGAAAATGCACAGCTAATGGAGATGGTTGTGTTGAAATGGCGTTTTGTAGCTGAGAATTTGGTCTATCAAATAAATAGGAGGCATTACTTTTGGAACAACGTACATATATGTGGTCCAAGACACTTCCTATTCACTAAATGCAGCCCAGGCAAGCCAAAAGGTTGGACACCCATGGAATAATGATCTTAAAGGTCTTTTCCAACCTTAATGATTCTATGATGATGATGATGATGATTTTTATTTTTATCACTCCTACCTCCCTGTAGTTTGCAAAGCAAAGTTTTGGATGATGCTGAATTACTTCTGTAGCATTAATATCTGTGCTGATTGCTTTGCAGTTTTGGACATTCTTGCATGCTTTCTTGGGGTCAGGCAGGAGCTACTTGACTTGAAACTTTTCACTGCTGTTTACTGATAGGACCGGAGCCACTCAGTCAGTAACGCATTAGCAGAAGGGCCATTAATTGAGAATTATTAATACATAGCAAGGTGCAGAAAGTGGTAGCTGAGGGTAGTGCTCGGAATGGGACTGATGGCAACAAACTGCCTGAAGGCTTGAGTGTGGGTGTATTTTGGTGCTCTTGTTTAGCTGCTTGTTCTTGTGTCATTTGCTTAGCTTTCTTGGCCTCACTCCTCTCTCTTTTTGTCAGAGAAGATAGTGTGCTCCTGTCTGCAAGAGAGCTGAAATGCAGGGCTCCTAAGGTTTTGTGGGCAATATTTGCTCTTAGCCATGACAGTGGCCCTTGCTGTTGCTTTCTTCCATGAACACAAGCAGCACTGTTTAGTTATTGTTGCTGAGGGTACGAGCACAGTTGCTTTTGCATCCCCTGTTATGATGTGCGGATGCCATTACCAGAGCTTGCAAACTGTTGCTGGCATGCCAGGTGTCCCCGGGATGCTGTGCTGGGAGCACAAACCTCTCTCTGAAGGCATTTTCTGGGAAAAACAACAGATACTGGAGACTTCTAGTGGGGTTTTCAAAACGCAGTACAGAAATAAATGAATCCCTGCAGCACTGCTGAGATGGCAGGGAGCAAGCTGTTAGCCTCTTACCTTGGGGAATGAGATTCAGAAGTAAAGGCTAAACTATAAGTTTTCCAAAAGTTGGCTAAAATAATAAATAGCTCTTTTGGCTACTTGTTTGGGATGCAGATGAGCTTGGAGAACCTGTTGGCAGAGGATCTTTATAGGATTATCAGAGAAGTCTGGGTGCCATGTGGACAGGTTTGGATGTTCCTTCACTTTCCGCTGCATTTCTAGTACAGTATTTATGCTGTCCTCTCTCTCAAAGCCCTTGACCTTCGCTCTGCCCAGCTGAAGAAGCCCTGTGTATTACTTCTCACCTCAGCCTGTGCTTGTGTTCACATGCAAAGGATCAGCTTGCCAAGCATCCTATGCTACTGTTGTGCAGTACTCTGGAAATAGCTTACAAATGCAGTGAGCAATGCTGTGGCTGGTCCTGCCCAGTAATGTAGGTGCTTTGGAAAGTAGAAACATCATTGCATGAGCTGTGCAGATGCTTTTGGGAGCTCTGTGAAATGAAGTCCCAGAGCAGTAAGTGGAGAGAATGGCAGAATTAAAAATCCAGAGATGGGCAGATGGTTAGTGCTAACTCAGGCTGCTGCAGATTGGGCTTTCATTGGCTAAAGCCCTGTGCTGCTTTAACCTGGGTTGTTCCCTTTGGAAACAGGCAACTTTGATTTCTTACCAGATCCAAATAGTAATTCTTTGTGTGATGGCTCAGAAGACACTGGCAATTTGATCAGCTCCTCCAGACTGAGGAAGTATATTCACGGTTTGGCATTTAACTTCAATTAGAGACAGTGATACCCATAGTCTCATGTGTGTGTATATATATATTTTTCCCATCTGTGCTCATCTCAAAGCCCGCAGGCTCCTCCCTGAATGCCCAGAGGTGCAGGGCCAAGTCCTGGTGAGAGCAAAAGGTGGTGCTTTATTCTGGTGGCAGGGCTGTCACTAGATGTTGCTGTGTTGTCAACTGGCAGATGTGCTATGTAGACACCCCCTAATGGGGTGATTGGACAAGGGTAAATTGTTTCAAACTAAAAGAAAGGAGATTTGGACTGGATATAAGGAGGAAGTTTTTTTTACAATTGGAGTGGTGAAGCACTGGCGCAGGTTGCCCAGAGAGTCGGTAGGCCCCCTGTCCCTGGAAACACTCATGGTCAGGCTGGATGAGACTCTGAGCAACCTGATCTAGCTGTGGTGTCCCTGTTCATTGCAGGGGAGTTGGACCAGATGACCTTTAAGGGTCCCTTCAACTCAAGCAATTCTAGGATTTAATTCTTGGAGTAAAGAGGAGGCATGTCAGTATTCCTGGGACAAAAGTAGAGTTGGATGGTCTCATGTGCATCTTTTTCATGCATTAACCATGGCTGCTGTGCATAAAACATTACAACCACATCTCTGAGAATGTGAGAGATGTACTGGCCTGTGTCTGGCAATGAGGTGTACGGTACATGCCTCCAAGCTAAGCAGGAGAATGTGATTCATGGGTGATCAGAGGCAGCTGACAAACACATGATAAACTGGACCTCTGGCTACCTCATAGCAGAGAAAAACTGAGCTGCACTTGCTTGCTCACCATTGGGTTTGGTGATGAAGTGCCCCTTGTGACAGGAGGGTCTCTGTGGGGAGTGAGGAGGTCTGCAAGGGCTCCACTCAAATGAGGTGTGAAATGTGTATGGGTTAGCGCAATTTTTTTCGGAGTCAGTGCCTGGAAGCATTGGTCTTGGTGCTCCTGGTGCTGGGTGGTCATGGAGCTCTCTGCCCCTGGGGGAGAGGCCCCATGCCCATGGGCCCCCTGACCTGAGGTGGTGTCACAAGCAGAGCTCAGCCACACGTAGGTGCAGTCTGGCCTCTGCCAGAGCAGAGAGGAAGTACACTAAGCAAGGGGAATTTTTTCCACCTGGTGATATACAAGCAAGAGTCATGAGAAGGTTTCTTTTACTGTAGGCACATACGTAGGTGCCTTGAAGTCTGTGGACTGTGCTTTCCAAAACAAGGCCATAAGGCCAGCTTGTTCCACCTTCCGTCATGTAAAGTCAGCTTTCAGTTGTTAAGTCTTTCATTTCAGTTGTTCAGAAAACTGTAATTTCTGTGGGTGAAGACCTTGCTTTGGCTTTATTAACAATTTTCACAGCAAGGTCAAGGCTAGGTGCTGAGGCTAACCTTCAGTGAAAACTAGAAGGGAGCAGTCTCCCAGATTGCATTTATTTCAATAGGATCTACACTCCCCACTTCCATCTTTTCCTGTTCTTCTGAAAAGCGGTTGCAGGCTGTTGAATTAGATCCATCTCACAGGAGTCTTTCTGGGGCCAGGGCTGTATGATATACTGCCTCTGCCCACACTGCTGGTGAACAGAGCTTTTTTCATGATGAAGCTGTAGTGGCTCATATCAGGCTTCAACTTGGGCCTCGCTTTTTAAGGCTCCACTTTTTGGGTACTTTAGTAGTACTAAGTGATAATTTCTACTGTGAATTGAGGGTAGATGGGAAATTATTTCTGGATTGTTATTTCATTTCTGAATTGGTGCTGTTCAGTTTCATCATGAGGATTTTGATGAAGCTAAATGAGAAAGAGAAATCCATCTAGCAAAATATCGCTTGTTCTGAGCCCCCTTTTCATATGAATCTAGGAACATGAAAGTGTGAATCTGTCTCTTGCTGAAAAAAAAATAATTTCTGTTCTAATTTGTAATAGGTCTCTGGGTGCCGAAACAATTTTCCTTTCTCTGCAGATTCATCCTGAGCATTTCTCAGTAGTCCAGAACTGAACAAATGCTTAAAGTACACCCTACTTTCTCCTATCTTTGCCCTTGCATGCAGTATGTGGTATGGCTATGGGTAAGCCAGCTGCTTACCAAAATGATCTATGGAAATTAAAGCGTTAAACGGGAGTCAGAGACTATCGTATCTGAGGGTGAGTCAGCTTTGGTTAAAAAAAAAAGTGGCATTTTAAAGAAGCTGTTTGGAAAAAGTGCTGAATGGAAATATTTCAGAAGAGACTCTCAGTCTGAGAGAAGATGAGGATTTATTTATCTTCATGCAGAAATTATAGCAAGCATTAAAAGTAGTGGCAATGATGAGATCGCTCTAAACTGAAGGTTCTCTGGTAGTATTGTACCCAGTGGCCTGGCTTGGTCTCTTATAACAGGAACAGAAGATATATGAGGTGAAAGAATAGGTCAAGGTCAGCGATGTAAATTCAGGGCAGTGGGTACCTTGATTTACTTGAAAGAGGTGCCCAAAAATGTGGTTGCTGGGATGACCCAGAGGGCAGGCTACAGTGCTACCTGTCTGAGCTAGCTAGCTAGCCTTTGGAGCTGGGCTTAGAGGAATAACAAGTGGTCATGCAGGCTTGTTGCCATCCCTTGGCTGGTAAAGCCCAGGTGAGCTTCCAGAGGTCGTGGTCTTGCTGCATGTGGGGAGGAGATCTCTTGGTATGTGCTCTGAATTGTGGCCTTTTTGGTAAGGGGCGTTAACGGGATGTGTGCAATGGGGAATGGGAAGATTAAAGAACTGACAGACATCTATGAAAGCGTTATCCCCTCCAGGTCATTTTTTTTATACGTGCTGCTTCTCATATTTCATAGCTTTACCTTTTTAGAGAAGGGACTATCAGCCCAAAGGGATAATCCTCAGCTGTAAAGCAGGAAAATGCCAGCAGCAAAGAACTGATGATGTGTGACACAAAATTGCAAATGAACCAACTAAATAGACATCCAAATTCCCAGCAGAAAGGGCATGTTGACAAAAAAACAGAAGAGTTGCCATTAACATGGAATGGGATATTGCTGTGCACTGTAAATTAAGTAAATTTATTCCTGAATCCTTTCTGACTTTAGTGTGGCTGTAAGCAGAGATCCTAATGTTTCTAAGACAAATATAGTAGCTTCTTCCTACTCATGTAAAGAAGTACCAGGAAAATGTGGTACTGTATTATTATACTATTACAAAGGTAAGTGTTAGGTGCTTTGCCAGACCTTGTTACTTATGAAAAGCTACAACACCTAGAGCTTTTAGCAAAGCTGTAGTGGTTGTTATCTGAGGTAAAGGCAATCGATTCCTGATTTCATACTCTAACTCTTGATATCCACAGTCCTTGGACTTGTTTTAGGAAAGATTTTAAATAAGACTTGCCCCTCTGCTCTGCTTTTGTGAGACCTCATCTGGAATATTGTGTCCAGTTCTAGGGTCCCCCCAACACAAGAAGGACATGGAGCTGTTGGAGTGGGTCCAGAGGAGGGCCACAAAGATGATCAAAGGGCTTGTGCACATCCCCAAAAGGAACAGGCCGACAGAGCTGGGGCTTTTCAGCCTGGAGAAGAGAAGGCTCCAGAGGAGACCTATTAGCAGCGGCCTTCCAGGACCTGGAGGGGGCCTACAGGAAAGCTGGGGAGGGACTTTTTATAAGGGTATGTGGCAACAAGGCAGGGGTAAATGGCTTTAAACTGGAAGAGGATAAATTTAGACTAAATATTAGGAAGAAATTAATTACCGTGAGGATGGTGAGACACTGGAACGGGTTGCCCAGTGAGGCAGTGAATTCCCTCTCCCTGTAGGCATTCAAGGCCAGGCTGCATGGGACTTCGAGCAACCTGGTCTAGACGGAGGTGTCCCTGCCTGTTGCAGAGGGTTGGAACTATATGATCCTAAAAGTCCCTTGCAACCCAAACCATTCTATGATTAATTCTGTGATTCTAAGACTTCAAGAAGATCTACAAATTGTATGAGTTTTGCTTGCCCTTAGTTTTCTTGCTGTCCTGACATTCAAACATTGTCAGGTTTTCCATGGAAATAATAGGCTAAGGAGGTTCTGTTTTTTCCTTTTAGAACTATCTACTACTCATATTTTGACCTAAATATAAAAAATGAGAAAGGAAGTGAAGCCTGATGATATGACAGCAGTTCCAGTGACATCTCAGGACCCACCTCTTCTTCCCCCTTCCATCTTTTTTTCCACCCAAGTCCACTGGGGCAGCCACCAGGAACATCTCAAGTCTCCCAGGAGTGGCTGCTTTCCTGATGTTGTGCTGGGCTGTTCACGCAGTTGACAAGAAAGGCTGGCACTCTGTGTTGGGGGCAGAAGAAGGTGGCATAAATCATCAGGGATGTGGGACCGGTGGAAAGACAAGCATCCTTGGCGTACACGGAGGTTGGAAACTTGTATATATGGTTGTGTGTGCACACCAGTTTGGTCAAAGTTGACATAATGTGTTGTGTCAATGTGTTGTCTGTTTGTATGCTGTAATAGAATTTATGTAGTAGAGAAAGTTGTTGCTTAAAGTTTCACCCTGTTGGATTCTGTCACAGCAATTTGGATGAGGAGCTAAAGGGGAATTTTCTTTTGAAATGTCACCAAGGACTAAGTGGCAGTAGATGGATGGTGTGGAACACTGGAAGTGCTGGTGTGTGACGAAGGACTTTGCAGTCTCTGAATAATATTACACTTTTAATAACCTCTTGTGAATTTATGCCTTCAAGTGCAAAAAAATTTGAGGGGGTTTTGTCAAGGGTGGAAGGACCCAAATTTGACCTGCCTTGGGAATGAAGTTTGCTTTAATGCTTCTGATCTCTGCAGTTCTCTTTCTCCCTGCAATGAGGGTGTGATGTTCTGAGTTTGATGGATGCTCTCTGCTGTTGACCTGAAGGCAGCAGGTTTGGAAAGATGGGTTACCTTGTGACTGCTGATATACTTAAGCAACTTTGGCTCTATGCCTGACTCTTTGGTTACTTGGTTGAGTAGATCGTGTGTTGTGGTAGGTTATTCCCCATTTGATTTCCACCGGTGGATGGAAATACCTTCATTGAGGTTTCCTGTTTTACTCCCTTTTTTGTTAATGTGAGCCTATTTTGGATAGCTTCAAACTTAGCAGTTTACAATACAAGCTTTTGATGTGTTCTGAAGTTCCCTGCAGTCAGGGTGTTTTCTGTTCTCACCATGGTCACATCACTATGATTTAGGAGACAATTGTGTGTGTTTGTAGAGGGGAAGCTCTATGAGCTTATAAAGCACAGCACAGAGGGTGTTAGATACAGAATAATTTGGTAACCCCAATTACTAGTTCTAAATTTTCACTTACTAGTTATAATACTAGGTGTAGCTTTTCATTGATGCAAACTGATAACTTTATCTTTTCTCACCTGCTCAGTTTGAAGATGCAGCCCCACAGGTTTGCTCAGGGCCTTTCTTCATGGAATCTGCTCCCAGGCAGGCACTGACCATCACAAATCCCCCTTCTGCTGTCTTCTTGGCCTTTAAGCCTTCATGCTCTCTGCTGTTGTATTTCAGCCTCCTAGTGCCCATTTCTTACTCTGGCTCTTAGCCTGCTTTGAACAGGCTTCATCCATGCCTCTTCCCATTTCATTCTCTATGCAACATCTTCCACTTAAAATCAAAACTAAAACTGATCCATTATTAAAGACCGTAGGATTAATGTACTCAGTTTTGTGCTCAAGTCTTGTATAATTTGGTGTCCATTAAGACAGATAGACTTGCACTGATTACTGTTGCCACTGCGTTTTGTCCCTACTGCCCAGCTGTGATTTTAGAGCAAATTTAGTTGATTTGAGTATACGTAAATGACTATGAGCAGCTGTAGCAGTGGTCCAAGACTCTGTATCTTTCTTATGTCTCTCGTGTACTTATTTTCAAGTTTCACTAAATTGTTTTTTATTATTTCTTATTTACTTCAGACAACTGTGACAAGAGATGGCAGTGTAGAACTTCAAGTGGCATTACATTTTATTTTACTTTCAATGAATTTGCCATTTCTCTAAGTTAGGGATTTGCTTAGCTGAGCTCTTAAACAGTGTTAGTTGGGTTTTTAACCCAACCCAATTTTAAAATTGCAGGTTTAATACTATCTAGCAAGAAATCAATTTTTATAAAACTCAATATAATGCAGCAAAAGTTATTCAGGACCTTTTTCATACTTTATATATATATCATATTTATGACTTAAAAGCCATAAAATTTAGCCTTTTGATGGCACTGGTTGGTGAATTTTGTTTTTAAGAAATTTAATAGCTGACTAGCACTGAAGTTATTGCTGTGTTGGGAAAAAAATGGGTGCAGAGAGGAAACATTTGTTGATGGTGCTATAAAGTAAGCGCATTCACTTTTGGGGTTAGTTGTTGTGATGGAAGATAATTTTCTTGGATAGGTCTACATACACTTCTTCAAGTGTGTCTGGAACAAAAAATCTGTTTTCCTTTATCTGTGGAGAAAGTACGTATGTTGGAAATATGTGAGATGAGAAGTGGTGGGGATGCTGCTCGAAGTGGTGGATGCTTTGGATATGATGTTGTGCAGAGGAAGATCAGCAAAACGCATTGCTGCTTTTCTTTTCACCTTTGCTGTCTGCTCACCTTCCGCTCTGCTCCATGAGGAACTGCAGCTGGTAGGGGCAGATGAAGTGATAGAGAGCCCTAGAAGGTATCTTGGTAAGTTAGTGTGTTTTGTTGGGGGAAAAGGGGAAAAAGGTGTGTTGTGGGAGGCTATGTTGATTGCTCTGGGAGGAAGTGTTTGAACCTCCTGAGAACAAGAGTGCTGTGTTTTCAGGTCAGGCTCAGAGCCTACTCTATAGCTGAACATAAAGACAAGACTGAGGCAAGGGACTGGATTCATTTCACGTCCTGACTTGAAATATCAGCGATGCTGATGACAGTAGCTTTCTCAGAAATAATTCATATTGGGATGGGAGATCTAAATGCTGCTAGAAACATCAACCAGCTGATTTCAAAGCTGTTGTGTACTTAACCTCCTTGCCAACCACACAGTTCTCCCCACCTCCTCTAACCACCCTCTGAATTCCAGATCTTCATCTCTATTTCAGGACTTCACTGGTCACAAACATCCTGAAATAAGGGAGAAAGCTCAAGGAGGATGTTAAATTTGGATATTCAAAGATGTTAATTGCAATAGAATCAATTTCCTGATGAGTGCTCTTCTCCACAGAGAAGTAGTCTCATCATTATTATAGAAACACCACCATAATTAACAAGAGCTGAAGCACTTACTGGCAGCTTGTCACAGACAGGGGCCCAGGTTAGTGTGTGTCCAGATGCCGCTGTCTCATTTTCTCACAAGAATGATATCTTCATGCTCAAAGATGTGGTTTATTGGCAGGGCTTAGCTGCTGCTGCTGTGCTGCTAATGAAGTATCACTGTTCCCTGAACGATGAACTTGCAGTTCTTCTGTCTACCTATCAGGACTTACAGTTATCATGTTTCAACATCTCTTTGTGCAAAGTAATCCAGCTGTTTCCCAGAGTGTGAAATATGCAACTCAACAACAAAAACAACTCTGGAAAAATGAAGAAGGCAGCCTTTCTTTTTCTCCTGGGTCCCTTTTCCCTAGTTCTGTTTCCCTCTGATGGCATTTTAAGTGTGGGGCTTACCGTGTACATTTGGATGCTGAAAAGAAGATATATGCTGCCTGTCTGCCTCAGGGTGAAGAACAAATGAATCTAATTCCTGTTTTCCAGGAAGGAGAATAGTGCAGGGTAAATTACAAAACTGTTCAACTGGAGACAGTTTTTGAAAGGGCTGCATTACAATTAACGTGGGGATCTTTCACCTGAGATAGCCACATTTGAGATCCTTTCCTAGCTCCTCAGCAGGGTCATTCACTTATGCAAGTCAATGGGACCTGAAGGTCATTGTTCAACACTAATATCAAGGTCTTCTTTTGAAAGTAGTGGTGCATGTCAGCTGTACTGATCAGAGGAACAGCAGAGCCATTTGCACAGAAAGTGAAGTCATGTGCCCTGCTCTAGGTGTTTCTAGCAGTTGGGTGATGGCTATGAAACAAAGGTGCAGAGAAGTGTTCTTCACATGTGAATGCTCCTTAATCAGTACAGAAGTGTGGCGGAGGATGACTTTAAGAATGACTGCATTTGGTACTGAGGATGCAGATTCCCTCATTAAGTCTGGTTTGTGCACTCTGTCCACTTCAACCTTATCCAAAACCCAAGCCTTTTTCCTACCCTCACAGGCTGCATTAGCACTCTGTCCCCATTCCTCCTGCGTGACCAATGACTCACAAGTGTGGTACCTTCTGATCTGGGCAGACAAGGCTCCCTGCACACATCCCTGAAAATCAGGAACATGTTTGCTGGCTCCTACTCCATCCTTTTTCTGCACACACATCCCACTTGTCCCACCTGTTGACTGTTGTGGGAAAGCAGGAACAAAAGTGTGAGCATGTGTGCAGAGCCCTTTGTAGCAGCAGAGGCACTGATCTGAGCAAAGCTCTATCTTTGGCAAAGGTCTGTTTTCCTTCACTGCCAGTTTTCCTTTGCAGCTCAGAGTCCTTCTGTTGCTGGCATAGGCAATGGGATGCTGAGGTGGGAGCACCTCTTTTCTTGACTTACCTTGGCATCCTCTTGCATGTATGGTGATCNGCAGCTTGTCACAGACAGGGGCCCAGGTTAGTGTGTGTCCAGATGCCGCTGTCTCATTTTCTCACAAGAATGATATCTTCATGCTCAAAGATGTGGTTTATTGGCAGGGCTTAGCTGCTGCTGCTGTGCTGCTAATGAAGTATCACTGTTCCCTGAACGATGAACTTGCAGTTCTTCTGTCTACCTATCAGGACTTACAGTTATCATGTTTCAACATCTCTTTGTGCAAAGTAATCCAGCTGTTTCCCAGAGTGTGAAATATGCAACTCAACAACAAAAACAACTCTGGAAAAATGAAGAAGGCAGCCTTTCTTTTTCTCCTGGGTCCCTTTTCCCTAGTTCTGTTTCCCTCTGATGGCATTTTAAGTGTGGGGCTTACCGTGTACATTTGGATGCTGAAAAGAAGATATATGCTGCCTGTCTGCCTCAGGGTGAAGAACAAATGAATCTAATTCCTGTTTTCCAGGAAGGAGAATAGTGCAGGGTAAATTACAAAACTGTTCAACTGGAGACAGTTTTTGAAAGGGCTGCATTACAATTAACGTGGGGATCTTTCACCTGAGATAGCCACATTTGAGATCCTTTCCTAGCTCCTCAGCAGGGTCATTCACTTATGCAAGTCAATGGGACCTGAAGGTCATTGTTCAACACTAATATCAAGGTCTTCTTTTGAAAGTAGTGGTGCATGTCAGCTGTACTGATCAGAGGAACAGCAGAGCCATTTGCACAGAAAGTGAAGTCATGTGCCCTGCTCTAGGTGTTTCTAGCAGTTGGGTGATGGCTATGAAACAAAGGTGCAGAGAAGTGTTCTTCACATGTGAATGCTCCTTAATCAGTACAGAAGTGTGGCGGAGGATGACTTTAAGAATGACTGCATTTGGTACTGAGGATGCAGATTCCCTCATTAAGTCTGGTTTGTGCACTCTGTCCACTTCAACCTTATCCAAAACCCAAGCCTTTTTCCTACCCTCACAGGCTGCATTAGCACTCTGTCCCCATTCCTCCTGCGTGACCAATGACTCACAAGTGTGGTACCTTCTGATCTGGGCAGACAAGGCTCCCTGCACACATCCCTGAAAATCAGGAACATGTTTGCTGGCTCCTACTCCATCCTTTTTCTGCACACACATCCCACTTGTCCCACCTGTTGACTGTTGTGGGAAAGCAGGAACAAAAGTGTGAGCATGTGTGCAGAGCCCTTTGTAGCAGCAGAGGCACTGATCTGAGCAAAGCTCTATCTTTGGCAAAGGTCTGTTTTCCTTCACTGCCAGTTTTCCTTTGCAGCTCAGAGTCCTTCTGTTGCTGGCATAGGCAATGGGATGCTGAGGTGGGAGCACCTCTTTTCTTGACTTACCTTGGCATCCTCTTGCATGTATGGTGATCACCCCTAGTCTGGTGGGAAATTAGGCTAAAATCCAAAGATAAACTTTTGCTATTTTCTGAAATTTCCTTAAAGAGGGATTTAAAAGCATTGTACAAATTCCTCCTGCATGTGACAAAGCTTTGTTCTGCTAAGGAGCCAGTAGGTTCCCAAAGCAGCCCATGGCATGTTATGCCTGTGGTCTGCATGCAGCCAATGGGGCCAGACCCAGTATCTCACACACACACACTTAGCTGCATAGAGCCTCACCCCACCATGTAACTGGTCATGGGAGTACTTCTGCATGTTAACAAGCCTTGACTTTTGTCAACAGCTGTTGCTAAGGGAGGAAGGGAGTTATGCTCATACCCCAGACCTCTTTGTCCTGGTGTCCACAAGTACCAGCTAGCACAGATGACTGAGAGGAGCCGGGCATGTGAGTAAAAATGGAGCACATTTGGGTGGGTTTTGACTGGCTCTGTCATTCCATGATGGGGGAGTGCAAGAACTGTAGGAGGAAAGTTGGATGAAAGAGGGTGGTTGGGGGAGGATTTTACATATGTGCAGGACTGTGTGGTTTAATGCACCAAGAGTGTGTTGGAGGTGAGGAACTAGAAAAAGAGAAGTTATCTTAATGAGACTGAGTCACTGAGAGAGTGGGGGTGGTGGCAGAGAAGTCTTAGTGTAGCAGGAATTCATAAACTAGGGAGGACACTGAAAATGTGCATGGGATGTGCTGGGAAAGGAAAGCAATGAACACTGCTGTGCCACACTCTTGCAAAGAAGCCCTTGAGCTCTTTGTGAGACCAACCTATTTCATTACTGCTTCTTGCCTTATGAAGTCTGTGAGCATGTATGACTGAGTGACTGGGAAGTCTAATTTCAAACAAAAAACAAATGATTGATACTTCCTGGATAATTTTTGCAGAATTTTTCCATTGTCCTCTGGTCATCCCTTTCTAGTTCAGATGTGAACTCAGTGCATGCATTAGCTTCTTTTTAAGGTCATTCAGCTATTAATCTCTGAGCAAACCTGGGGGTGGGTGGCTCATGGGAATGGAAGGAGAAGAAATAACCTGCACAATGTTTTACTGCTGGATTGTGCAGTCTAATAGCCTGGAACATGCATTACAAAAAAAGGGGCTAGCAAAGCTACTTGGGATTTGTGTTCATGTCTTTACAAAAGCAGCTCTCGCAGAGAAGTGGCAAAAAACAAAGCAGAGGGGCAAAGAAAGCTTAGGATTTCTCTCCTGAAGAACAGAGGTCATGTCTATCACAGTAAAGAAATTCTGGACAGAAAGAAGCTTCATTTAAAGTAGGAATTTGCAGTATTGTCATGGATGAACTTTAGCAGAACTTTTACTTAATGTTACTTCATCCATTTTTCTGACAATCTGTGAGATCGACCATGCATGCATAAATATCTCCAGATACTTATCTCCACCCAGATATTTATCTCCACCCAGGGTTGATGGGTGTTGTTTCTGGCCCATATTCTGGTGGGAAATATTAGGAAAGTTGAGAGGTCCAGATCCTAACGCCTCACAGTTCGGCACAGGATGGGCTAGTACAGGTAAAGTTTGCAATAACAGACTTGAATATTTGAGTCTTCACCTGTATTGTGCCTAACCCTCTGCTGTGCATCTTAAATTTAAAGGTGGCTAATTCAAGAAGGTATATTTCTAAAAGAGGGAGATAAAGAGCAGAAGCATAGCTGCATTCCTGCTGAACAGATGTAAGAGCATCCTGCATGCTGGGCAAGTAAGGAACATTAATGGTAGTAAATGTAAAGTGCAGCAATGGGGCAACTAATTGGAAAAGATGTTGGAACAACAGCTACTTCTCTGTTGCTGGCTTGCCTGAGCCGACAGATCTTTCAGATAAACTAAGAACAGCCCAGGTCTCAAATTGGATGGAAATCATCAGCTTAATTCTTTGAGCTGCCCCCTTATCCTCTGGGGGAGGCTGATTCTTACAAAATCTTCCTTAGGGACATGAGTCATATACTTGTGAAAAATCAGTGAAGATGCCATGGATATGCCCAAATGATCCTGAAAATCGTTCCTCTGATATGGTGTGTCTGTGTTGTGTTGTATACAGGTAAGTAAGTTTCAAGTAAATCAGGACTCTGGTCTGTAAGCCTGGTTGAGTATTGTATACAGCATGAATCTAGTCCCTCCGTCTTCTACTTCTTCCCCTTCTTTCCATCCAGACCTTATTAAAATTACAGATCTTTTTTTTCCGTGTGAATGAATGAGAACAGGTCACTCTTCCCTGGATAATATTGGTTCTGCTACAAAGCACTAAGAGGAGAACAGGTTCACAATCTGTGCATTCACTGTATGTATATGCCTGCTGAGGTGGAAAGCATGGACAGATTATTGCATGTGAGCATAATACCAGACAGCTTTATTCTTTTGCCCAGCATCCCTTGCCATTTCAGATTTATCTCTTTCAAGTAAATACAAGGAAGGAGTAAAAAAAAAAAGGTGCCTCTGTGTGGGAACTATCACCTTCTATCGATTGGCATAAGACCAGCTGAAACAAGGTTTGCTTGTGACCTACATAGTTCCAGCCTGGATCTTCAGCCCATAGAAAGAAAAATCCTGCTTTGTGATGAAAAGCTTTAGGCCACTGCAGACACCTTCTCTTTTTGGTATTTCTTTTGTGTTTAGCTTTTTCTTTTTTTCTTTTTTTTGGTTTTGCTTTCCCTTTTCAGCTTATGGCTCTAAAGTGATCACTAATGGCACAAAAATTGCACTGCTGAAGTGTAGTGATGTAGGATAATGCTGGTGTTGGGTGCTGCAGGAGATAGGATGTGACATGGGAAGTTCTGGAAAGCTTTCATCTAAAATGAAGATTGGCTGTATTTGCCACTGTAGTGATTGGTTTTCAGCTGTGCTATCCTACCTGTTGCTGTCTGCTTTGGCTCATCTTTCCTTTCTATCTGCTGAATCTGGAAAACACAGGCCTAATTTCCCCCTCTGCTATGATGGCTACTTCTGCCAAATTCTGGATTTTGGATTTAAGCTCATGGAAGCTGTAGAGAACAGTGGAGGGAAAGGAAGGAAGGTTGTGAGATATATTCTGCTCCTTTTGATTTGTTCTGAGGAAGGGAGGACTAAAGGGAGGAGAGGGACTGAGCAGATCGTAAAGGAGAATACTGATGCTAGCTTATTTAGCAAGCAAAGCAGATAAAGATTAGGGTTCCTATGGCAACTGGCTACCAGCAGAGGCACCTCAAGGATTTGGGGGGGGTTGGGGGGAGTGGAATGATGAAACAGCTTAGCAATAGGCCCCAACATTTTGCATTAAAAGACTTCTTCCCAGCTCCAACAACAGCAGCTTCTCTGCTGAAGAACCTCTCTGTGTAATATGCGACAAAAACAAAGGACACCTTCTCCATGTTGGTTTAGCTAGGCCTTAAGGTTTTGAGGTTAAGGTTGTGAGACAGTGTTTTACAGACAGTCTTTCATTAAGTTCACTTTCTGTGTGGTTCAGAGGAGGAAAGTGGGAAATGATGAGGAGATGGCAGAAACTTAAAAAATCTGTGGAAAGTACAGAAGGGGCATTAGGGCTTGTGAATACACTATGTTGTCATCACCTCCTCTCCTGGAGGTCTCAGTGATAGTGCTTCAACACAACTGCCCTGAGAGCCATGGCTCCTTCTACCAGATACAATAAATTCCTGAAGAGCAGCTTTCTTCTCTGGTCATCAGACAATCTCATCTCAAAATCAGAAGAATTGCATGTACGTATAAGTTTGCTTTTACAGCAGAAAACTTAAGAGTTAGGCTTTTTTTTGTTGTTGGTTGTTTTTTTTTTTTGGGTTACATTGCTGTAGTAGCTCCATGAGCCTGGGTGCTTGGTGCCTCTGTTTTTCACTTGCTACCAGGCCCTCTGTTGAAAACAACATCTCTCACCAGGTATTGCAGTTTCCCATTTAGAAGTAAAACACCAAAGCATGCAGTCATTTGATTTTGGGAGTGAGAGAAGGCCAGAGGAGATTAAGTACAGCACTTGTTCAGATCAGCACAGCATGGAAAATAACCATCTTTGTACAGCCTCAAGGTTCTGTACTGGAGGTCCTACTGAATGGCTCTCTGATCAACCCCAGGCCTGGGAAGTTGATTGAGTTCCTTAATTGGATTTTGTTTGTTGGTTTCAATTCCTTTTTCTTTCTTAGTGTGTGTGTTGTTTTTTTTTTTAATAACTAATTATTATAATGCCCTTCTGTCTACTGAAAAAAAAAAAAAAAAAAAATAAAAACAGCACCATGCTGAGAAAGAACAGTATTTTTCCTTTGGCGTCTGGTGGTTGGCATAGCTTCCATTAGAGCTCTCATTACTGCTGAGCAGTGGACACAGGGCAGCATTCCCTGCTCATTTTAATGTGTATACATACATGCACGCACCAGTTCATGCCAGCAAAGGTGTGAAACGTGGTCTGCCAATCAGTATACAGCTAGCAAAATCCAAAATTGGGCTGCTTTTGATGTCCATATATTTAATAGCAAGTTATATGATTGTCCCACCAGAAAGAAGAATTGTTAGAACTGCATGGCATAATACATGCTTGGCTTAATGTATTTTGGCTATCCAGGGTTAAACTGTGGTTTACCGTAGATTAGGAAGGCACATGGAGGATGAATGAACGAAGATAACTAGCAGGACTGAGGCATACATGAAGCCTATAGACAATGCAGAAGATGGAAGAGTGTTGAGAGAGCACTTAGAATCCTTATTCCTGATGACAAAAACTTATGTCCAAAATGTTGGTGATCTGTGACTATTATTTAAGAGGATATACCCCTAGGACAGTTATAGGGTGGAGGGTAGAAGTGGCATATACAGGGGAAGGAAAATGTAGGAGATCAGAGTACCGTGAGGAATGGAGCATTGTGAGCCTGGCAAAAGTTGATGCAAGAACCTGAAATCAGGAAAATGAAATCTAATGCATAGGTTTGAAACACTGACGAGGGGAGGAAGGGCATAATGCATGCTGTGTGGGTAGGAATGACATGGGGGAGTAAGGAGATAGCAGGCTAAAAGGGGAAGGGAGGAATGGTTAACACAGAAAGGGAGCTCAGGGAGAGGCTGTAAGGCAGTGGGAAGGAAGGAGGTTGATGGAGAAGGTGGAAGGCAGGGAAAGAAAATAAGCTTAAATTAATGATAATACTGAGTTAGAAAGAGAAGCGTGCCAAGAAGAAGGTACTAAAATGTGCGATAAGAAAAAATGAGAAGAGAATGTCTTATTAGCTAGGGAAAGCAAAGGTTTCTGGAGGGACAGACCTCTTATTTTAAAGTAAGAGGTGGAAACAAGGTTAAGTGCGGAGAGCCGTGGACATCAAAAACATCAGAAAAAATCAGAGCTACAAAATGAAAAAGTGTGGGAAAAGTTAAAGATGAAAGAAGAAAGCAAGAGTTAGGAGAGTCTGTGTTACTTTACAGATACTGTGCCACTAAGAGCTCCTCAGATAGTTATGCTCCTGTGAGCTCACATCTCCAGCTTTTCTTTGTTCCACTCTGTCGTGGAAATGCTAAGTCAGGGCTTGAAGCAGTTACTGAGTATCTAGTGGGAAGGCAAGGCCAGCCCAGGAGGGCTCAGGTGCATACAATGTACTTGAGTGACCAGAAGGGATGAAACCAGGACCCACTCTTTTCCTGATCTCGTTTAAGTGTTGGCAGTGGAGGTAAGGGCATCTTGCTGGAGATTCCTCTATAGATAAGGTCTTCTGAAGGTAAGTAGCTTCTTTCCTTTATTTCTGTGCCTATGGCTGTTGTGTTTGAGCAAACCCTCACTTGTTGCAGCCTAGGACCTTGCTGCTTTGCTGTCATTGCTGCACTTTCCATTGTGTTACACCTTCCAGGTCTCTAGAAACCTCATCTCCATCTATGTAGGCAGCATATAAACTCCTTTTCCAAAGGAAATGAAATCTCCACAGCACCACATATGTCTGCCTTGGCACGAGAAGAAAAATGTTATCCAAGACACCTCTACCCATGCACTCCCTACATAAATTTAGGGTCAGGGCACTCCTATTTCCTGTTTTCAGTGCCTTTCTGCTATTTAAAGAGCGCCCTTAGTGTTCACTGACTAGGTATGCCTTAAAGATAAGGATGTGGCAGCAAGAGCAAATGCTGCTCTCAAACAGCAGATTTGATCTGTGTACCTTGAGTGGTTGGCAGACTGAACTCCGCAGTATGTGCACTACTTAAAACTTGTCCTTTGACCAATGCCCAAACTATCTTAAGAGGGAACTTATCGTTCCCTTCTGCTTGCCTTAGCTCAGGAGCATTCATGAAAAGCTGTGGTGGACAGAGTTGTAGGGAAATTCCTACTAGCTAGGGTTGTATAACAGCAAAAAGTAGGAGAGTGTATGGGATTCTCCTGTGAGTCCATCCAAGTTCTTACAGCAGCAGTGATGTGCCTAGAAATGCCACATCCCTACTCCAGACGTCACAGCATCTTGTGCTTTGAATGAATTCATGAGCATAGCCTGTGGCAACTATTCTTGATTATTTTTTTTTTTCCTTCTGTCTGCCTTTAACCAGTGTGTTAAGGAAAGCTGTGATACCTACCCTAGGCACTTACCTGTGGCTAAATTCTGTCAGAGGGAAGTGCCTTCTGTGGAAATGTCAAATATGTACTCCAGTTCATAAGAACTGTGAAGGAATTCTCCTACAGGGTGTTGCAGCTGTGCTACCCCTCTGCCTACCCAACCTTTTCTAAGTTTCTGTTAATTGCAGTCAAAGATCAAACCAATAGAGTAAGTGGTGGCTGGATGGGGTGAGGCCTCAGGAGTCTTCAGTCAGGCAGAATCTGGTAGACTCTGGTTGAAACATTACTGTGTAGTCTCTTAGTGGCATTTCTGTTTCACTTTCTCAGGCTTAGTTTCAACCTATGTGGTATCTCACCTTGCCCAGTGCTGATTTACAGCCAGATGATTTTCTTCTGTAGTTGTCACTGTCAGGAGCAAGTTGCAGCTTCTCTGATATGCCCTTTAATTGGGAAACAACGTTTCCCTTCACCTGGAAACCTGAAAGTACAGGTAAATGGGTAACCATTTCATAGTCTGGGTTTGTGGGGAAAAATATCTTAGTTTTTTCTGTATGCCAATGGCTTCTACTGCTCTTATCTTGTGGGTAAAGTGTTCCTGATCCCAAGGATGTCTCCAGTTCTGGGTGCATGAGCAAGGCAGCATCAGGCAGCTGAGGGCCTGTGTGGGTAACAGCACTTGTGCTCCCTGCCCTCTCTCTCAAGTAGTGGCTTTCCATTGTAAGGAGGACAATCAGAGTGGAAATTAAAGGAATGTAAGACGGTATTTCCAGCCTGTGACATCCATTAAGTCTATTGAAGTAAGCCAGGAGTTATAAAGGAGGTTAATTTGTTCTCTTACAGAATCTCAAAATAATAGCATAATCTATTGAGGCTCCAGCACTGATCCCTGGTGACTGCCTCCCACTCCTTTGGTGGGGTTAACCGCTTTGTGCAAGCCTGACAAAGACAGGGAAGGTCAGTCATTCTCTGCTTGATCCCTGGTTCTCTGTTTCCGTAAGGACAACGTGCACTTTTTTTCTCTAAATGGTATTAGTACAGCTGTGCCTAAAACCTCTGCCATCCTTACTGCAGGACACGCTGGTTTGTGTTGAACTAGCAGTCTTGTTTTAGGAAATTCTCTTGTTTGTTTTAGACATTAAATATTTAAAGCTTCCATTTTGGTATATGTATGTTTTGGCTGGTGAGAGGAAAGGCTGTTTGAATGGCTTTTTTCCCTCCCCCCTCTTTGTTTTTCCCTACTGTGCTTGCCCTCCAGCACTGACTGGATAAGCAGTTCTACAAAAAGCAGCTTTTTCTTTTGTTCCTGATGCAGCTTTTCATGGTGGTTCTGGGCTGTGTTACTCAAGATGAAACCTCCACCTTATGCAGATTTCTGAAGCTTTTTTAAGAAGCCATCCTCCTACTCTTCAAACTTGTGTGGCTTTGTACCACCATTCCTTCTGTGTGCCTGCTGTCTGGCATGGAGCTGCACTGGCGTGTTTGGTTTAGTTTCTTTTTCCCTTCCCTGTGCTCTGAGCTAGTGCTCTTGTCATGACTGAACACTGGCCGTGTGTAGTAACAGCTCTACCATGGTAAATGGTGGGAGACAAACAATTTCTCTTATTGGAAGTGGCGGATTTTTTTATTTTTTTTTTTAATATCTGATTGAGATTTAGGACCAATTCCTTATTTTTCACATAGCTGTACTCTTGCAGACAGAAATGGCTTTCAGATTGACATTACTACTAGGAAAGAAAATGAGAGACCAGAGCGCATGTGTCATGTGTGAGCTCATGAGCTCTGAGCAGGGGGAGGTTGCTACTGCAAGGGCAAAGCTGATGCTGATACCTCAGCACCTGCTGGACCAAATGCTTGGCTCCAGCTGCTTTCTTTAGGCAGGATGAATTTCTGTAGCTTGTCTTATTTGTACTGATGAAGCTTAGTTGGCTGCCAGTGAGACCTGGCAAACAGAAAGAGCCTGTGTTAGTGTTTGTAGAGGGAAGGTGCTAAGTTTCCAGAAATAAGCATTTTACATGAGCCAAAAAAAAAAAGTCAGTTTGATCTGCAAAGTGCAACTGGACACAGTGACTAAGACAAAGGGAGATAAGCACTTGTCACAAGCCAAGATCCAAGCGATGAGCTGTGCAATGGGGTGAGCCTGCTGCAGAGCCTATGTGCATCTGGCAGAGGAAGCTTCTGTGCTGCAGGACAGGAGGGAGTGATGAGGAAGGTTCATCTACAAGTAGGTGTAGGTGAAGGGCAGCTGTATGTGGTGTGGTAGCTTCCATCTCCCAGCCTCTGTGTGATTCTTTGGTGATGAGAAAAGTAAGACTAAGGGTTTTCCAGCTGGAAGCCTATCTAGCATATCTGATCAGTGACAGGCCTGGGGGTTGTCCTTGCACCCAAACCAGTAATGAGGCTGGAAGGTTTGCTGCTGATTCAGAGCCCTGAGCCTAGTGCCAACTGCTTGGAGGCAGCTGTGATTGCCTTGTTCTCCCCAGCATCCAGCCATTGCCCTCTGAGCCTGGCCTCCGAGCTGCTGAGTATGTGCGCTTGTGCTTTGCAGAGACATCTTGGGGCTTAGCACCACTGAGTTTTGCTTTGTTCTCTAGCTCTCACGTGCTGCTGCATGCTTAGCAGCAAGATCTGCTGCGACCCTTCTTGGCCCTGTCATCAGAGAACCCGACACTAGGGAAGTATTTTAAGCTTCATAGCTGCTGCTTAAGTGAGGGGAAGAAAAATAAAGCATGCTTTGCAAACTATGCTTAAAGTTTCATAAAATGGGTATTTTTAGCATGCCATAAAAATATAAAGCCCACTCTTATTTTTATCCTTTCAATCTATGCACAATTAATTGAAAGCCTTTTTACCTTGCTCCCATTCAATTTGCTGACTTTCAGAGACTAGCTAACTTTAGGACCCAGGAGGGAGGAAGGCGTCATCAGATGCTGGCAAATGCTGGCCATGTTGTGTGTCTATTTATAGCAGGCGTGTGTCGAACCACCTTGTCATTCTTTTCTTAGCATCAGCTGGACGAGCTTGGCTATCAATTATCCATGAGGCTGATGATGATACAAGGAAAGCTATGTAAAGCAGGTGCTTGGAGGAAAGGGAAAAAGGGGAGGTGGATGACAGGACAGGGAGAGATGAGGTCTTAGGAACTGGAAAAGATCCTTTTGCTCAGCTTGAAAACCCTTATTATCTGTAATAATTATTAATAACAGGGGTGTCTGCATGAAGTCATTGTGACTGCTTTCAGCTGGTGAGTCCCTCCCAAATGTTATTTTCCTCATTTATTTTCATTCTGTTGTCAACCACAGGCAGTGGGCTTTTCATCTTTTTTTCTCCCTTTGCTTTTCAAGGAGCTGAAGCCAGGTGCTCTCCCTCCCCCCTCCCAGTCCCAGGTTCTAGTATTTGGGTTGCTAATAGCAGGTTCTGGTTTCCTTGTGTAAAGCTGAGTCTCTGGCTTTTCTCACACTTGGAGATGGCACGTCTGCCCCCTTGTTTCTCTTCTGTCTCCATTTCAGAGAGGATTTTGCGTGCAAAGCCTCTGGAGGAGCAAGCAAAAGGCTGTCCTTTCTCTCCTCGCTGATGACAAAACTATTCACCAGCCATTTATCAGCCCTTTTAGGATGGCTTGTCTTTACTGCTTTCTAAGCACAGGGGAGCAGGACAGCACGATCTCTGCTCCTGACAGCAGCTCAGGTTCTGACACCATCTGCCACTTAATCCTCTTCCAAGGAAGGGGCTGACGTCTGCATGCATGTGTATGCACATACAAGTTCCCATGTAGCCATTCATCATTTCAGCAGACTTGTACTGACCAGCTTGCAAGCGCCACTCCTTTGATGAGAATTGGCCTTTAATGATACTCCTTTTCTTCCGTCTGCTTTAGATTTCCCAATTCAGTTTGTCATAGTATAGTGATAGTCAGGAAGGGGCTTTTGAGTTGAAACTGGAGAAGATTTCCTGGGAAATTGAACGCCTCCGTTTTCCTACCTCACCCAGCTCTTTTAAGGGACTGGATTTTCAGATTTTATCTTTTCCTGGAAGTTATGAGTGTGGGATGCATGGATTTCCTTTGCAAAAGCAGCAGGAAGCAGAACAGGTGTAAATTGTCCGTGCCAGGCTCCTTGGATAGCTGGTAAGTGAGCTCTTGCAGGAACTGTTGATTTTTAAAGCTGTTCAGTGACACAGTAGCCAGTCTTGTTTGATTGCTGTCTGTAGGCACTGAATGCATTTTGAGCTTTTTATGACTGCTTCCTCTAATAATGCACAATGAAAACAGTTAATACAGCAATGCTGCTGTATCTTCTGATGTTTTTGGTGCCCCTTATTCAACACTGTTCACTGTCTGCTGGATCATGTTTGCTCTTGGCACACAGCGTTGGGAAAATGACTTGAGAACTGAGAATGGGAGAGAAGGGAGGCTTTGGGATGGAGAAATTGTCACTGGAGGCATTTGAGAGTGCTAGCTGTTCTGCTTGTAGCCCTCAGTGGTTATACTTTTTTGGAGGGGGTGGGTTATGGTAATGATTGAGCTGTCTTCTGGAAGACAGGATCTCTCTGTGACATATCTCACACTGAGGTGCTGTGATTTCTTCTTCCTGGTTGCTTTTGTAGACCTTCTCCCCCAGTTTCCAGGCACATACTAATGGCTGGAAGCTATTTCCTTGTGACCTTAACAACAATTTCTGCAACATACTGAATATGGACCAGAGGAATGCTGTTGTTTGGTTTCACCTGATTTCATCAATTGCACTTAATAAAAAGAAAAAAATTCGTACTGAATAATTGTTAAGAATGCAAGGAAAGTTGTGTTAATTGGAGATAATTTTCTATATGGAAACTATGTAATTGGCAGTCTTTGTGAAGTTCATTTTATTCCTCTCATAAGAGAAAAATTAATTGCTAACTCCTTGAGATGTCTTGTGGAGGTATTCAAAGAGAAGTTCATATTAATACTATATTGACATGTATTGATGCAACATGGAAACTTCTTGCCTTTTTCCCCTGCAGTAGGTAGTGCTCATTTGTCACTTCTGAAGGAGGAAAGGGAGTAATTCCTGACACAAAGTCTATGTTTGAGATTGATTTTATAAGTTTTGTTAGGTAGTTAGTTTCCAAATGATAAGCAATTAAAGAACTTACCTTCCAGCCCTTCTAAGAACTTCTGTATGATCTCAACCTGTTTTCAGCAAGGTACTTCCGAGCTTTGGGTTATTTTTGGAAATGTTCTCCAGGAGGAAGTAACAGCTGAACTAGCAGACCTGTGGGACAATACAGTTTTGTTTAGAGAATGTTGCTGTTTTGACATTTCCTACTCCTCTGTATGAGGGAAGACAGCAGTGTGTGAATGGAGGAGCTGAGCTTCTGAAGCCAGTTTTTGCTTGAACATTCAGTCATTTCTCTGTGAAATATGATCTGCATTGTAATGGCAAAAAAATAAAAATAAAAATGTGTTATGCATGAGAGTGTTGTGCTTCATTTTGAGTTCATAGTGTTTAGTCCTCCCATTTCAAGTACATTTGGTTTCCAGTAGAAAATATTTTCTGATGACTGCTAATTAATACTGATACCTAAGCCCTCAAAGATAAAAACAAACCTCTTTTCACTGCCAGATCATCTCCAGGGAATTAGACATCACTCTCTTCAGTACTTAAAAGTTTAGCTATTTGTTGTTTTCTGGATTTATCTCTCTGCTTTTGTATCTCTGTTTTATCTTAGCATGGGCACTGTCTCATAAGCACAGACCTTTGCCTACTTTCTCTGAAGTTTTTGACAGACCTACACAAGGAGAGCTGAGCAACAAGGACCCTTGGTGGAAAGGTGGTCCTTCTGTAAGGAACCAATATTGTGGATCAAAAGCTTGCTCAGTTCTAAATGAGCTCCTGGAAAAGTATGGATGTCTGTCTGAACCATGTTCAGGTGTTTTGGAGCTTAGTTTCCAGTAAGAATTCACGTGTGGGAGCAGAGCAGTGCAGTTCAGGTATGTGCTTTCAGAAGGTTCTTCAGTAGAATTAGTCAAGTTTACCCAGCTCTACTGATAGACTGAAATCTGAAGGGGAAAAAAAACCCCACAAAATCATAGAGAGCTCAGACCCCATCTCTTCTTGTTATACTGAGAGTTGGGGCAGCAGGGGTTGCTGAATTATATGTATAAGAAATAATATCAATGTTCCGTGTTGTTTTCAAACTGAATATTAATAACTTCAGTCTCCTGTGGTCAAAAGTAAAATCTTGGTTAAGGTTTTACCTACAATTGTATACACAACTGGAAGGCTTTTGTTCACATTGTCCATGACTGAAAGTCTATTTTGCTATAGCTCCTTGCAAGTGACAATAACTGCTTTTGACAGGAGGCTTGCGTGTCATTCTTGATTGCTTAGGATCTAGGTTCCTGCTACTGATGTTTGAAATGTTGGGAAGATTTTATTAGAATTGCCAGCATTTTTGCGTGGAAATCTGATGAGATTCTTCAGTCTATGTGAAGCCAGAGTTCATCCTATTCTTCTATTTCAAAATTTTCAGACAGAAATAATTAGCAGTCAGATTAAGAATTTGTTTGCAATGACTTTGAAAAGTTTTTCACCTAAAGGATTATGTTTAAAGTCAAGGCATTAACCTTATAAGGAAGCAGTTGTTGCCAGCAAATATAGGTTTTTCTATCAGGATGAAGACATTACTCCAGGTAACTTATTCACTCTTAGTACTCTGGGGTTTTGATCTTTGTATGCCTGTGTTTTTATATAAAGCAACCTGAGAACCCTGGGCATGACCAGTCACCCAGGCCGGATGCTACTCAGCTCAAGTTGCTACTGGGAGTCAGGTGTGAAATAGCAGAGGTGCTGATGAGGACATGGGATACATCCTGGGAAATCAGCAGCTGTTTGTGACAATTGGTAGAGCACCAATGTGTAATCTACCTCTAAAACTGAGTGACAAGACCCCGGAAATCATGAGATGGGTACACTGCCTCGTAGCTGCAGGAGGGCTGAGTGAGAGCCTTGGGACAGCTCTTGGCAGTGCTTCACTGGGCAGGAATCTGGAGTCAAATTACTGTAGCATTTGAAAGAGGCAGACTTATAGTGTTATACATCTCCTGTTTTGTAAGAATTAAACTACACAAGCATGGAATTGCAGAATAAGGACCATATAATGCTGTAGACCTGAGTTACTAGATTTTCCAGGAGATTTCTCCATGAGTAAGTTAAGTGTCAGGCTTTGGAATACATATCATGAAATGGTGACAATAACAATTAGGAAGTTAATATTTCTGCCAGTTCTTGTATCTGTCCTGCTAGTAAAATGCTCATTTTAGATAGGAGGTTCTTACATTCCTACTGTGAATGTCTGAACCAGTATGTAGGTTTCATATCTCACCCTGGAGGGATGGAACTTAGCTCACTGGAGTATTCTTATTCCTTGGTTTCCAAAAGATCTGAGTGCAGTAACCTGCTTCATCAAATGTTCCTAATGCCAGAATAGTCTAAAAAAACCCAACTCAAATTCCTAAAGAAGAATTCAGCTAAAACTTTTTAAATCTACGGGTGAGGATTTGTGAATATGTAGAATGCTGCTAGCACAGGAAAGTGTATGCAGGATGTTGTGGTTTCATTTGGAACAGTCTGGAAGCAGCTGCATGGTGAGCAATGGTTGGATGCCATCACAGCCCTCAGCCCTGTTGCTAAATGGCAGTCCAATTGGCATTGGAGAAAGAGAGATGAAGAGCACTCTAGGCATGCTTTGCTTTTTGGGGTTGTGCCATGGCACAGTGTTATCAGTATCCTGAGATAAAACTGAATGTAGAGATTTCCATTTGCTTGCCCCCTGTCTGTTCCTCGGAGAAGCAGAGTATTTCATAGGCCTCCCAGCAGGGTGGTTTTCACTTGTGGTAAATTCATATTTGAAAAAAGTAAAAAAAGAGTGTTTGTAGAAACTGTAAAGGACAACAAAAATCTCCAGGTAGATTTCAGTGCACAGGGGACTGCTTACCATGGCAATGTTTGAAATGTAACTTCTCTAAATGTCAAGTAATGAGTGCTAGCAGAAATGGTCTAAGCTCTCACTTAATGATGTGCTCTGAAGCTGTGGGGTTCCTCAGGGAATAAAAGTCACTGTGGATATCTTGGTGAGGGTAACTACATAGAATGTTACTGCAGTTTAGAAAAATAGTGAGAGAAGGAGATTTTTGAGTAACAGAGGTGGTAGAAATTTATGTATAAGTGGATACAATCTTCATCCTTGACTGCTGTAATTTCTAAGTGATAAGTTTCTCCTGCGATGATCTTATTCTAATTTTAAAACAGCCGATGAAAGAGCGTGCTTACATTGTAATGAATCAAAAGCAGCACCAAGGTAGGAGACCTTTACCAAACTCCTACTCTTGCCTTTCCTGCGCAGATCTTGAATGAGACTTGCCAGGTGTTTTCATATTTACTGAAATTCCCTTAACTCAAGGCTTTCCTCAGCTTCAGGGTAATAAATGTTGGTCTAATCATTCTGAATTGTGAATGAATCACTGGTGTCCTTTGGCTGGAGAGGTGTCCCTGCTAGGAGCGCAGTAACGTGCTGCCGAAGGTCTTTAATTTTAATTTAAAGAAAGCAACTGAAATGTTTTGTCAATTCTCTGCTATTTTTTTTTCTCCTGCTGAATATGTATGCAATTGTGAAGAACTGAGAGCAGCTCACATGGCCATGTATTTGAGTGGGGAAACAGCTACTTTTAAATCAGGTTTGAAAAGATTATTTTAAAATTGAAGATCGTGCATTTAGCAAAAGTACTGTAGGCGTAGGGGCACGGAGAAGGTACAGATTGCCATATTTAACCCTTTCCTGAGTCTTAGTTTAGGATTTATGCCTTTCCACGGGGGAGAAATAGCCAGACATCTGGATAGCTTGGAAAGAGTGGGACAGAGAGGCAGAGGAGGTGTTGCACAGCTTATGGGGAGAACTGAGCAAGATCCGAGTTTGGCTTATAACAGGAAAATATTTCTCATTATATATTCAGCAAGTGATGTCCAGATGAGCATGACTGGTACAAATTGCTATTAAAAGCCATTGATGGCTCCTGATCACAGGAATGATGCACAGGAGCAGTGTCCCACTTGCTGCCTCAGAGAACAAACTTTTGTGGGCTGGGTGAGCCAAGGCAGGGTGGTGAACAATGTGAGTCCTCAGCTGTGTCAGCTCTTGTTCAAATGGTTGGGTTTGCCAGAGTGGCTGCAGCGCAGTGATTTGCTGCTAATATTGGCAGTTCACTGTTATGATGCAGTAGTGCTGTTGGGTCTAAGCGTGTAACTGCAGCCCTTGGAGTCTTAGTTTGCTGGACAAACGAGCCCATTTGAGTGCAGTGTTTGTGTACTGCCTGGCATCTTTCTGTTCACTTCATGTGTGCTCTTGTATGTGTTTTCAATGTATTTAATCTGCTTTAAGGGAAGGCAGACGGATGACCTTTCTGTACAGCTTTTACCTAATGTTCTGCACGCTCTGCAGGACGTTTTAAAGTGAGAAAATTAGCACTGTAAAGTTGTTAGTATAATGTTACCATTTAAGAGTTTTTTTTCCTCCTTGGATTTTGATATAGATTGCCTTGCTCCAACCTTGGCTTTGCATTATGATGTTGTTTACTCAAAAGATGTACCTAAAGTTACTGGTTAAAATTGGTTACTATATTTACAGCTTGAAGGCCCATCAATGTAAAGGGTCTATTCATATTTTGGCGAACTTGCAAATATCTCATTGTTCCCTGTAAAGTGCAGAAAAGGTCTTACTCAGAGTGGGAGCTTGAGCAGTTTTGGGTTATATTCTATGAGATGGTACAGAGCTGTTGTCATTTTTGAGTCAATAAACCCTTGAACTGATTTATGCTGACTTCTGCTGGAGGGCATCCTTTACTGCCATTCCCTTGTATGAAGGAAATGGTTTTCTGAAAAATGTTTGTGTTGATATGCTTTCTCCTGTGCTCCTAAACACAGAACAAATGTGATATTTTGGGGCTCAGTTATGCTCTGGCACTTTTTGCTCTGGTAAATATGAGCGTCAGTTTCCTTGTAAATGATTTGACTTGCATTTGAACCTCTTTCTCATTTTTACATCAGCCCTGCAAAGGGTAAGGTTATGCCATGGTTAACCACAGTACATTGTTCCAGAAAGTGTACCCATGTTACAGCTGTTTTATTTAGCATAGTGGTCTTTTCTGTTGCAGTTATATCCTCTGTATTCCTGTAAAAGTTTTGTGTTAGTGCTGCTTGCGTTAGGGAAACTCTGCTAGTGACAATTTTCACATCTCATTCATAGGAGAGGGATCTTTTTGTTTTATAACTATTTTCCCTTCTTGTTAAAAATGTCTGTGGAGAAAACAATTCGATCTCTGTTGGTTTTTTATAAAAATCAGTGATACAGAAGAACTGTAGTTAGCGTACTCTTTCACAGGCTAGGGATGGTGGTACTCTTACGGGAAGAAGACAGGAGGCTTCAGAAGTGTACTTTGTTTAGAGCTGTGTGTGAATTCAAATAGATTTACAGTGCTTCTCTTAAAACATCACAGAACTGAAGTCTACAGGGCTTGAAATTGGAAGAAGTCTGAGACAACAAATGGAGCTATTGGGCTGCATAGAAAATGATTGCCTGCACAGCCCAGTGAACTGAGGGGAATTGCAAGAATAAGAAAATGAATGCAGCAGAGCTCTGATTTTTCAGTGTGAATGCTACTTGTGAAGCCTTACTAGTTGGTTAAAATAAAATAGATCTGTTCAGTGGAACCTCTGAAACAATCAAACTCCATGCTGTGGAGACTGTGAAGTCACCCTACCTCTCCTTTGTGCAGCCATTCTCAGCTTCCTGCAGGCACCTGGGACATGCTGGCCTCATTGGTGAAGTGGTGCAGGGCAGCTACTGTGTTGGTGCTAACTGGCAGCTGAAAGGCAGCATTGAGTCTCTAAGCAGCCTGGTGGCAGCAGTAGAAGAGGCCGTTGAGGCACACTTTGATTTTTGCATTTTAATTGAAATTCCTCTAAATCTCCTCAATACACAGAGAAAACTGAGCAGGAGTGCTACCTCTGTTTAGATATGGTATTTTTTCCCTTGCAAAGTCAATCTCTTGCTTTCTAAGTAGCTGAAGAATGTCATTCCTTCTTGTCCCAGCCTCCAGAAATGCTCCAGAAGTCCTCAAGTGCATTGCCTCTTTACTGCCATCTCCTCTGGACCACCAATAACAAACTCATGAGCTGTAAAGGCGAGTGGCTAATGCTTTATTTCCAATATGCGTGAGCTCTAAGATAATGGTGAATCCCTTAGGGATTTGGATTTACTGTTGATATGCAGACAAATCCCTAAGCCTGACTGTAAAACTGCTCAAGGCTGAAGATGGGCTGAAGTGGCATGTTTAGTCACAGTACTTTTGGTTCCTCTGGCAAAGCTGTTTGTTTATTTTATGATCTGATTGAAATAATGCATCTGAATTTCCTCTTTTTTTGAACAGCATTCCTCATCATAGTCTAGAAGAAATTCGGTTGTTATCAGTGTCTAGGTGAGGATTGTTGGACTAAAGAATGATTAAAGAGTAACACCAGAGGCAAATGATCAGGTTTTGTTCTATGAGGATGTTTACTGGGGATTCTTGTGGGGACTAGTGCTAAAGTTGTTGCCAAATACTTTCTTGGAAACTGTGTGAAAACAGGAGATGAACTGTGGAGTGATGAAACTTGTATCTAGGCTATCCAAAGTGAAAATTAACTGCCAAATTGTAAAAGGATTCCTTTGTGGTGAATGAATAAGCTATAAAGTAGAGGATGCAATTCTGTGTCGATAGGACTGCTTTTCTCTGTGTTACTTTGCAGTTAACTGTGCTCTCGCAAGTATGGTCTTGTGCATTAGCTACTACCCATTTGGAAAGAGATTTAGTAGATAATTCTGTGAATATTTCTGCTTACTGCTCATAGAAGCAAATACAACTCAGAGAAACAAAGTAGAGCAATAGAAATTTGGTCAGTGAAATGGAACAGTTTATGGATGAGAAAAGATTCAATACAAAAGTTTTGCCAGCGTGAGTGTCAGGAGCAGCAAGTAGAAGGCAGATAGTGAATGCCAATTTATTCTTTCCTGTGACATAACACCCAGAGAACATCACCTGAACTTATCACACAGGTTTAAAAGAAGGGGAATTATTTTTGCTCACGGTTCATTATTATGTGATGGAACTCAGTCCCACACAAAAGTAGAAGACCAACTGAAAGAACATGGAGAAAATTGATTGGTGAGCATGAAAAGAAGGGATTTGATACTGCCCAGCTCAGGAAGACCTAAGCTATGCTCTGCTAAAGGTGATGTGGCGTTGTGGAAGGCAGTATCTTTTTGTGCTTACCTTGTTATTGTGCTCTTTGTGTAAGTACCCATTGGCTAAAGGGAAAGGTGCTGTGTTAGGTAAATATTTGGTCTGTCTCGGTAGGATTGTATGCTCTCTACAATGGCCTGAAAGGAGGTTGTAGCAAGGTGGGAGTTGGCTTCTTCTCCCAGGTGATAGTAATAGGATGCGGGGGAATAGCCTCAAGTTGTGCCAGGGAAGGTTCAGGTTGGATATTGGAAAAATTTCTTCTCAGAGTGGCAGTGCATTGGAACAGACTGCCTGGGGAGGTGATGGAGTCACAGTCCCCGGAGGTGTTCCAGAATGGAACATCCACTGTATGTGGCAGTGAGGGGCATGGTTAGCAAGCATGGTGGGGATGAGCTGAATCCTACTGACGTCACCATCCACATGTGGTGACTCAGGTACAGAGTCATCAAACTGTGCATGAGTTCAGAGCTGAGATGGAGGCCTCTCTTGCCATGTCCTCCTAACCTTTTCATCCTAACCATCTCGCTCAAAATGTCGCTTGGAGGAACCTAACTCTTTCTATGGAAATAAAAAAGGGAGCTCATATTTCTTAGTCTGAGGGAAGTTATATAAAATGCACGCATTATAAAATTCTGCTTGAAAACACATGAATCCTCTCATGCCTTAAGCTTTTGTTCTGGAGCCTGTTGGTTTATGGATGGTTCCTGCTATGTTTTGACTTGTACTAAAAGCCCAAGTTTTAGCTGTGCCTGTATAGGGTTTAATAGCCTAAAACAGCCAGGAACCACAGAAAAACTCTACTAAGCTTGAAAATATTGTGTTACCAACAAGCTTTGTTTTTGAAAGCGTGAAACCAATGCTCAGAAAATCGCTGAGTCTCTGTTAAGATCAGTCTGGATTAAAGGAGTTTGGCTGAGCTGACAAGGATGAAAATGGTCACTTCTGTCAGGTTACGTAAGTGGTTTTTTTTTTTTTTTTTTTGCACTAAGTATGGTGAGGCACTAGAATAGGTTGCCCAGAATGGTAGTGGATGCCCTTTTCCTTGGAGATGTTCAGAGTCAGACTGGACCAGGCCCTGAACAACCTGATCCCAGTCGTGATTGGTGTTCCCCAAGGGTCAGTACTGGAACCTGTCCTGTTCAATATGTTTATTGATGACCTGGACAAGGAGATTGAGTGCACCCTCAGTAAGTTTGCAGATGATATCGAGTTGGTAGGAGGTATTGAGCTGCCTGGGTGTAGGAAGGCTGTTCAGAGGGATCAGAGGGCTAGATCACTAGGCTAAGGCCAATAGGATGAGCTTCAACATGGCAAGTGCCAGGTCCTGCACTTTGGCCACAACAACCACAGGCAATGATACAGGCTTGGAGTGGATTAGCTGGAAGACTGTGAAAGACACAGACCTGGGGGTGTTGTTCAGCACTGAGATGAACGTGAGCTGACAGTGTGCCCAGGTGGCCATGAAGGCCAAAGGCATCATGGTTTTTATCAGAAATAGTGAGGAGGAGCAGGGATGTGATCATTCCTCTGTACTCACTCCTGGTCAAGCCACACCTTGAGTGCTGTGTTCAGTTTTTGGGCCCCTCACTACAAGTAAGACAGTGTGACCCTGGAGCATGTCCGGAGAAACGTAACAAAGCAAATGAAAGGTCTGGAGCAAAAGCCTTATGGGGAACAGCTGAGGGAACTGGAATTACTTCTTCTGGGGAAGAGGAGGTTCAAGGGAGACTCTCTACAGCAACCTGAAAGGAGGTTGTGATGAGGTCAGGTTGGCCTCTTCTCCCATGTAATTTGTGGCAGGATTACAGGGAACGGCCTCAAGTTGCACCGGGGACATTCAGGTTGGTCATTTGGAAGAATTTCTTCTCTAAAAGAGTGATTAGGCACTGGAATGGGCTGCCCAGGGAAATAGTTCAGTCACTGTCCCTGGAGGTGTTCCAGAAATGTTTAGATGTTGTATTAAGAGATTTGGTTTAGTGGGGGAATATAGGTGGTGGGTGGATGGTTGTACTGGATGATCTTGGAGGTCTTTTCCATCCTTTGAAATGCTATAGTTCTGTGATCAAGCTGTGGGTGCTCTCGTTCATTGCAGGGGTGTTGGACTTGATGGCCTTCAAAGATCCTTTCCAACTCAAAAGATTCTATGATTCTATATTTTTTGTTGTGAATGCAGGTGGAAACTGTCCTTACCCCACCTGCTTTCCTGATGCTCTGTAGTCTTCATTGAAGTTATACAGAATGATGTGGGCCTCTGCACACTTCTGTTGTGCTATTTAAACTTATATAAGCTGAAAATCTGGAGTGCAAAACATTTACCAGTTGCTTTTTGGTCAAAGTTGTACTGAAGATTTTAAACGAAGATTTGTTGGAGTCTGTGAGCTCAGTTAATATCCATTTGTCCTTCAGAAAGTGGCATCCTAGAGATCTGTGTCAAAAAGAGATTCCCTACGGAAGTTGGCATACAGTTTCCAGGAAAAACAATGAAAAGGGCTTTTATGATCCTGCACATGCATACACAGTGCCCTCCACCAGTCCTCTGAGGTTTGTCTGTCACATTAAGAAAGAATAATGTGGTTTTAAGAAAGAAAACATTGGCTTTTTGTAAACCTCATTTCTTGGCTTTAGTTTACAGTTCAGATGTCTTTGTTTTTTTCCTTTTTTAAATGTGTTTTTCAATCTCATTGCTGACCATTTGTAGCTGAGTTAAAGGAGAATTCAAGGTGGTCCCCTCAGTCCTACTTCCAAGTAGCTTCTGTGGGGAAAACAAGAGTATTGAGAGTGACAGGTATTTTTTTTTTTTAAGTGCCTTAGTCCACCTAAATTTTTTCCCTCAAGAATCTTGATTTTCTTGCAAACTTGGAAGATGAGATGTTTACTTTGCCAATACAAAGCAGTCTGTGGAGAGGAGGAACAACTTCTTAAAAATAAATTAAAAAAATAAAACCAACAAAAAAACCCCTCAACCAACTGAACACAAAAACCACCCCCAAACTCTGGGGAAAGTGAGATTAAAAGAAGGGAATGTGAGGGAGAGGAGAAAACAAGATATCTGACAAAACGAATTATTTCTTAATTTGGTTCTTAATGGAATCAAAACTAAGGTGCAGGAATAGATTATATTGCCCTTCTGAGGCGTACCCAGTGCATGAAGCATCTTCCCAGTACATTGTGTATTATAAGATAATGCACCAAATGTAGAGGAAATAGGTGCTTTGACAGAAAGTTCTGCACTTTAAAATAAAAAATAAAAAAAGCAATGTACCTTCCCACATTCATTCCTCTTGGTTAGATATTTTTCTTTTTTTAATTGTACAAAAGCACTTTAGTTGCTAACTTTACACTAGCAGAACATGCAGTGCCAACACAGTTCCAGAACCTAGGCTTTTTGTCCTCAGACGTAAGGGAAAGTCCTGCTTCTTTCTACTTCAGAGGCATTTATGCAGAGGGAAACAAAGAAAGTAATTTCATTCCATGTTGATGTATAGTGGGAGAAGAGGAGCAGTGTGGTTGAAGAATATTTTTCACAACTCTTTCCTGAAGAGAACAGAAACAAGAAAATTCATTTTAATACCACAAAAATTCTATGTTTTGATTCCCATAGATTTGGCCTGTGCAAAAAGTTTGATAATTAGGAAAAGCAAAAACTGAACCAAAAAAAACCCCAAGACAAACCTGGATGGCTGTTATTTCAGTTCACTTTATAATGTAATGAATAATATAAACGTGTACTAAGAATCTAAAAGTAGGTGGAAAAACAGTTAATCGGGTTTCATTCCCTTTGTGAGCTCAGTTTCTTGACTATCTGTGCTGATTTTTGCTTTTTAATTAACTGTACTATCATAGTACTTGGTGTGTGCTGCCCAAATGTGGTCGTTTTGCATTTGGAAGGTCCAGGAGGGATGAAAAGTGGTGTAAGCAGTATGGTTCGTTAGCAATGCCTTGAGGTGGTAGGCATGTGGTTAGGTAGCTATTGCCTCAAGTTTTTTTTTCCTTTTTTTTTTGTTTTTTCCTTTATCCTTTTTCTCTTTTGTCATTTTGCATTCTTGTTTATATTTCAGCTTCCTGTTTCCCCTGCTTTGACTCTTGGTGCACATGATAATTAGGTTAAAAGAATAAAGACTATACTGGACTACTTTTCTATAAGTAACACAGCAGAAGTAGGTCTTCATGTGGGATTAAAAAGAGAAGAGGATAATGATTTAAATTTGTGCAGGAAGTAAACAAAGGGAATACAGAATCTAATCTCATTTCTGTGATGGAAAGGTAATAAAAATAGAAAGAAATATCCAAGTTACTCGTGTTTCTGAAGAAACGCTGGTAAAGAGGCCTTTAAGAAATCAAAGTCATGCTTTATAAAGAACACTTGATGTGCAAAAAATAAAAAATAAATACACATACAACAAAGCACTTATTGTCAGTAAAGACTTAGATCAACTTGACAGATTGGATATTCCATATGTTCTGAAACCCTTAATTGAGAAATGTCACTTCACACCTTTTTCATGGTATCTCCATTTGGTACTTCTGTGTGTGAAAAATTCATTAGAGTTCCACATGTTCAATTGGAGAATCACGACCGTTTTATTCCATGTCCTTTCAGTGAGAATTTCCTCGCCTTTCTCCTTCCCAATCTATGTGGAACCAACTTCATATATCTAAAATAGCTGAAGAGAACCAGTTAGGACTCCCAACAGGTTATGAATGTCACATGTCAAAGTAGCTCTTACATTTTCTCTCTCCTTCACATTACTATTGCAAATACTTACATTCTTTGCATTGCTAAATGCAGTAGGAAACAGTTTGTAGTAGGAGGTCTTTGTTTTGTTAACTTATTTTCTGGAAGCTTCAAAGGAAAGAGGAAGTAGATGGTGAAGGAGACAAATTGTTTGGTGAAATAAGATTGTACCAAGAAAGGAAGTTGTAGCATTTTAACTTCTGTGGTAAATTCAAAGTAGTATTAGTGACAGCAGTGTTTCTACTGGCATTACTTTTCTTAGCTTAGCTTTAGCTGATTAGGGTCAAGCTTAAATGAAACACTTTAAATCTGAGTCCAAGGTTTCACACAGGATGTTCATTCTTCTGTCACTTTTAAATGAATGGAGCTTTCCTAGGTGGACATAGTTAACAGCTTCAATACCTACACGACTTTGGTGCTCTCATTTGTTGGAACCCTGTCTCTTCGTGCACTGGCATGGATGAGGAGCTGGCAGCCCCTTCACTGTCGGCTGCAGAGCTGGCCAGGGTGCTGGAGATACAGGACGAAACTGTGGGTGTCCGTGGAACAGTCTCCAGGACATGAATGTACTGGGGCCAGCAGGTCAGACTGCTCTCTGGGCACTGATGAAGTCTGAGCCCGCAGTCCAGCCTGTGGTACGGCTACCCCCTGCTCTGCTCTCAGGTATTCACTTCTGTTCTGTTCCCCACGTGGACTCAGTGCGGGCTTCTGCCCTCCTCTAGCATTCAGCATTCTGTATTGACTGTGCCTCGACTTCAGTTTGTGCACCTTTGACGCTTGTCTCCTGCCTCTGCCTGCAGTCTGAATTCTAACTCCGGAGTTGACTGCCAAACTGTGGTGGTTGCATTAAATAAAGGCAGTTTTTATTTTTTAAACATTTTGGAAAACTGTTAAGAACACTTATTTTAAAATAGGGCCTTTTATTTTAAAAATGAACCAAATTACTAGCTCTGTTCTAGCTGAAACACAGCTCGCTAACTGGTAGTAGATCAAATGCTAGAAAATTTCCAACAACATTTATGACTGCCAGATCACTTGCATATTGAACTGAACTGTTAGCATGTATTGTAAGTGGTATGCAATGACTGTATAAATAAATATGACTTAGGGCACTAGCCCAAAAACAGTAAACCAAAGCCCTTTGAATTAATGCTGAAGGGAAGTGAATCTCAAGAATGAGGGCATAAATTGTTTAGCAGACAGAACTGGGATGAAAACTTTCTAGTTGTGCTGTGATTTTTCTACCTGCAACAGAGCTGTGTGAAAGAATCACATCTAAAGCAGTTTGTGTGAACAAGCTGAGGACACAGCAGTATTCTGCATCTCAGTATTTATTTTCTAATGCCCCTTTTCCCCCCATATGCAATCACGGAACAGGCCATTGCAAAACGTGCTATACAATCAAATCATTGTTCACTTGTTATTTAATAACGCTTAATATCAAATGGCTGGAAGATTGTGGTAAGATTTTCAATATGTAACCCAAATGTAAAATCTGACCTTCCTCCTTTCTTCTGGAAGTGAATACAGAACAGTCAGTCCCTGGAGTCCTCAACTCACTGTGTTGGATTTGAAGTGGAATAATTTAAACCCAAAGCATCTCTGCAAGAGGCGGAAGCAATGCATATCAACAGCCTCTGAACTGCCCACATAGTGTTTCAAGTAGCAAAAAATAGATTATCAGAATCCAATTATTCATTATCCCATGTTTTTTGGCAGGCAGGGGTTATAGGAAAAAGTGGGATAATTTGTCTGAACTAGTATGGTATATGAGCTGGGTTTAGATGGCTGTAGCCCATTAAAGTGCTTTAATAGAAGACACTGTTGAGACTGTCCTCTTTTCCCATCACTTTGCTGATGCTTCAATAGTCCTTTGACAGCTTGATGTTGAAACCTTTTCCCTTAGAGTCTGACTTCTATTCCTCTGAATTCCTACCTTTGGCATTTCTCTAAGTTGCTTATTTGTGCTAGTCTTTGTGCACTGGCTATTTTTCTTCTTTTAAAGGATGTCCACTGCAGTTCAAATGAGAAGCCATTCAATATTTTTTCTCATTATTGTTTCTCATGGCAAGCAATGAGAATAGAATTGCTGATGGCCTCATTATTTTAATTTCCTTTCTGTTCTTCACCACAGCACAGTTTCATGGACGGCTTTTGCAGTGTCCCTGTCTTATGTTGGATGCTGTGCTGTCTCCATTTAGAAATTGGAAATAGAAGAACACTAAATGTCTTGGTCTTCTTGGACACTCAACATTCCAAGTGTTTCTGATTTCCTTATCTCCTTTAGCTTTGTTCCTGATTCCCATCTTAGATCCCATTCCCATGTTGTGCCTCCCCTCCTGCCTAGTTTCTGTTCTTGGCATTCCTCTGCCTCAGTGAGGTTGTTCATTAGATGCAACACGAGCAGTTTCCATGTGGCAATGTAGATGCATAAGCAACTGATTCTGAGTGCAGTACATCTGTGTTACTGCAGAACAACTCTAGGCTTCTCAGCAGGTGGGTTATGAGAGCCACGGCATTGTGCTTACATGTCTGTATGTTCTTCAGTGCCAGAGCAAGCTCTGGCAACTCAGCATAGAATAACATGCTGCATTGAAGGCTTAAACTGAATTCTCAAGATGTATTCATCCAGTGCCTTTCAGAAGCAGTCAACTATGTTCAGTTTGGGTGCTGTCGTGGTTTTATGATTTTTGGTATTGGTATTCCACATCATAACATCATGTAGTGCATTGAGAATTAAAGAGTTAATGCTCCAGCTCCGTGGATCATCGATAGTTATGGGTATACCTGTCTCAGAAGAGAAGATCTGCATTCCCCAGAGGACTGTGTGATGCTTTGCATTTCTACATGTTTCCGCTCACAGGGAAAGATAAAAACCGTTTGTGTGTCGAGAGACTCTCTCTTTCCTTTGGGATCAACTCAGCAGTGGGCGCTTGCT
This sequence comes from Odontophorus gujanensis, assembly GCA_013399175.1. Taxonomy (NCBI): domain Eukaryota; kingdom Metazoa; phylum Chordata; class Aves; order Galliformes; family Odontophoridae; genus Odontophorus; species Odontophorus gujanensis. Next base: position 243,766 of record VXAB01001185.1, read on the forward strand.
AGCTATCTCGCCTTCAGCGTTAGCGTAATGCCTTCAGTTTATCAGACACTCTCTCTTGCTCATTTTATTTGATTTATTAGCTTTAATTCCAATTATTTTGTATTATATTGTGTTATTTTGCTTTCCAAGATCTTATTTAGTAAATTAGCTTTCCTCCTCAGGTTGTTGCTGCTGTTTTGTTTCTAGGCCCATCTTCCTTTTCCCTCTCCCCCTTCCCCTTTCCCGGGGTGTGGGTCCCCTGCACCAATCATCATGGAACCGGGCCGAACCAACCTGTAAATCATTGACAGTTGCAAAGTTATCTTGAAATATGTCTTCGCTGTTTTGTAAGTTTGACTTTCACTCAGCTCAGATTCTGCCTTGTAGGTGCAATTTATAAGAGTATCATGAGCAGTTTGATCTTTTCTATTACTCTACCCCTGAACATCTGTAATTGTGCTCTCTGATTACCATAATAGACTGTAGTTTTGTTATTTTTACACCTGAAGACTGTACTCTATTTTATACTGATGCACATTTTGCTTCTATTTGCTTTTTAAAGTGAATTGTGATGGAAATTTCTTTGTTACCTGTATGTGATTTTAAGACCCTCTCTAGAGATATCTGTACCAGAATGAAGTCCCAAGCTACTGCTAAAATTAATACTTAAGAGAACCACAGGGGAGAGAGAAATCAAAGACTGCAAAAGGCCATGTTGCTCTTACTACTTCTCTCCCTCTCTCTTCACACTGAAACAGGCAAGGCCAAGCACAGTGAAATCTCTCAATTTGCTTACTGTAAGTAGAACCTTTAGAAGACTTGCACGTTGTCCATCAGTTTTTTT